>JBAIZL010000010.1:842500-1130000 GCA_036971475.1 Prosapia bicincta
ACAACTTTAAAAAATAAGTTTAGTTTTCCTATTTGAAAGTTGATTAGATTTTTGTATTCTGGTTTCATGTTCTGCTAAATAACTGTTTCAACCAAAATAAATAAATTTGTAAATAAATAAATTTGTTTTACACGATTTTCTTCTCAATATTTAAGGACAAACCACCTCCACTGATCTCTCCTCCCCTAACACTGCCGCCATCATAAGTGTTTATACCCACATCTTACTTCAAAGTGATGTTTCACTCTTTAAATCCTGTGAGCACGCCGCCCTTCAGTTAGCAATGATTTAAAATGTTTTCCTTACCTTTATTGATCTCACAATTTTATAAAGTATTGTTCACATTTGAATTCTGTTATTCCGTTACAAAAAAAATTAATAATATTAGCAATAAATTTCATAACAGACAACTATCTTCTAAACTTAAAATGTCTATTTCCTTTGTATTTTTAGTTTTTATAAAAATTAAATATTCGAGTGAGTATTTTTAACCAAAATGATAAAGTAAATACTTTTATACACAATATATTTTGTATAAATGTAATAATCATGGCGGTTAAGATAAAAATATAGTCTAGGTAAAATATGAGAGGTATAAGCATTAGGAAGACTCTGTGATAGGTGCTATGTTGCCACTTTGTCAGTATTAAGGTGCGATTCCACCAAATTTGTGTTCAGCACAATTTGTTACACACATTTTGTTCAGAACTTAGGTAGTGCGCGTACTAAACCAACATCCTTGAAGCCCCCGACTCCACCGGCAATGATGTGTGTAACTTTTGTTAGCGAACAGTGCAACACACTGTGCACGAACATTTTCTCCCAGTACAGAGTCTTGTGCCTTCAGTTTTTAATATGGACGGACGGGAAGAGGTATTGGTTTGTGGTGCAGCCTGTGTTTTATTATGTTGTCTGCTTAAAAAGAAACGAAGAGCAAAACCGCGATGTTGGGTGAGGCCCTTTCTACAGCGACGTAATGAAGAGACGATAAGATTTATGGAAGAACTAAGAATAGACCCCTTGAGTGGATTTAAAAATTTCACACGTATAACTAAGATTTTGAATTGCTGATCAATGCGATTGGTCCTTTGGTTGTCAAACAAGACACAAACTACAGAAAGTGTGTCCCTGTTTCAATAAGGCTTGCGATAACATTAAGATATCTTGGTGGTGGTGACTCTTTTGCAAGTTTAATGTATTTATTTAAAGTTTCAAAAGAACTTATTGCTCGGATTGTACCTGAGGTGTGTACGGCATTGATAAGCGTGTTAAAAGAAAATATTAAGGTAAGAAAAAACAACATTTTTTATATTTATCACAATTTTATTTATATAATATGTATTACAACTTTCTAATCTTTTAATTATTTTAATTATTTTGGAGGGTTACTCCTTGAGCATCAAATAATAATAATAAATCCTTTAATTACAATAATTCACAAGTTTTGCCAAGTAATGTCAATGCTTTCGTCGCAATCTATACTATTAAGACGGACCGGAATATTCGAAGAATCTCCATGATTCCGAGAACTTGACGAACTCTCTGAATACGGTGACGGCATTGGAGTTGTAGAATACTTACCAGTGCCGATAATAGCGTCATACAATGCAATGTCTATATCTCTTTGGACTAAAATCTTGGTCCGCTCATCTTTAATTTTCCGTAATTTTGTTGCGACGGCTGCAGCAAAGATGTCGTCGTCATCTTGTTTCCTTGATTCCATCTGTTTGTTCACGTTATCCATAATGGACAAAGCATGGCCAATTCTTGGGTCTTCATCGACAGATCGACGCTTTAGCATATTCTTGGGAGCCCTAAATGAGCTATATGGCCTTTCTTGAGGGGATTCTTCGGCCCCATGCTCCGTATGTTCTCGTGACAACTGAAACAAAGATAAAAATTTCTTTTTCAGATACCTAATACCTTGGAAGAATGGATGATGGTGGAGAGTCAGTTTGATCATCTTTGGAATTTCCCTCATTGCATGGGTGCTATGGACGGGAAACATGTTGCCATTCAAGCTCCAAGCAATACAGGAAGTGACTTTTTCAATTATAAAGGCGATTTCAGCATTGTACTTTTAGCACTCGTCGACGCTCATTATATGTTTAGATACGTGGATGTTGGATGCAAAGGAAGGATATCGGATGGTGGTGTCTTTAAAAATACTGGTTTCTACGCTGATCTTCAGCAGTCAAAATTAAATTTGCCCCAACCATATGCGCTACCCGGAAGGAACAAAACAATTCCACACGTCATAGTTGGAGATGATGCTTTTGCATTAGATGTAAATTTGATAAAACCATACCCTGGTCAACATGCCAAAGGATCAAAAGAAAGGATATTTAATTACCGTTTGAGCAGAGCGAGGCGTGTAGTAGAAAATGTTTTCGGGATTTTATCTGCAGTGTTTCGCGTACTTAGAAAACCTATTCTGTTAGCTCCAGAAAAAGCAATTGATAACAATGACGTGTTGTTACTTGCATAATTTTTTGATGAAACAAAAGTCGTCTTCGCAACTTTATACCTCGCATGGTATTTTTGATACTGAAGACCAAGTTACTCATAGCACTATATATGGAAGTTAGCGGAACGATGCACCCTCTGCAAATTTACTTCCTTTAAGACATGTCGGAAGAAGGCCAGCTGGCAATGCGAAAGACATTAGAGAAGAGTTTGCATAATATTTCCCAACTGACATTGGAATGGTGCCATGGCAAGAAGCAATAGCGTAAAAACCATTAGCACATACATGTAATAAAAAGGAGTTTCCTACTCGAAATTGAATACCTTCTGATATTGATACTAGCCGAGATAAAGTGAGAGCTTATGTTATCGTTCAAAAGAACGTATTTGACTTCGAGTAGTGAGAGATTCATAATAAAAAATATAAAAACTTACCTGCTCATTTATTTCTTCCTGTGAGTTGATACTAGAATTAGGTTCGTCCCTTCCATGAAGAAAATGTAAATAACTGTAACCAAACCACTTTGGCTTGTAGATGTCTGTAATCCCAGAACCTGAAGATTTTGAATCAGCAATTTTTTTCTTTTCACGACGGTATTGAGCCAAAATGATTTTCCATTTTCTCGTGACTTCAGTAGAATCACAATTAAAATTATGAGCCAACTCTTCAGTTGCGTCGTGTTTACTGTTTCTATTTTTGTAGTCAACATGACTAGAGTCCCAGAGAACTGGATGCAATTCAACTGCTTGAATAAATTCAATAATTTTTTCATTTGTCCAGTCCATATTTAAGTATATAATGTTCCCGAACAAATACAATGTTTTCTCTCCAGCAGCGGAAGCAAGACTGAGTACGTGAACAACAAGTGCGTGACGGTCGAGACAGTTCCACCGCTCTCACGTGTTCGTGCACAAAAGTACCCAGCTGTGCGCGAACTTTACTTGATTGTTCGCGCACAATTTGTTACCGTTTGCTTGTGCGATTTGACCGAAACAAACATTTGTGCCGCACGTTGTGCAGTACTGTGCAGCACAGTTTAGCACACCGGTGGAATCGTACCTTAACTGTAATGTTGCTCTACTCATACATAGCACAGAAGTATAGAAATGAGAAGGCTGCTGTTCTGACAACTACAGAGGGAAAATGGCAACCCTGTCCATCCCGGTTCTCATTGAGCCACGAAGTTCCTAATAGAGCGAAATTAGCCATAACTTCTCAGCTTATCTTCGACCTTGACTTTCAAAATTCCTTTCTAAATTTAATTTTACTGTAAAATTCCCACATTTAAAATGCATTCCTTATAAATGTACTAAATCTACAGATTGTTTGTTTTAAACAGTGCGGATTAGTAAGTACCGATTATATTTTATTTTCCTTTCGTTAATTTTCGATACAGAAACTACTACAGAAGGGAAACAGGTCGAAAATCCCTCCACTAAACTGACTGGAGCTATTTGCTTAGTAAATGCCTGAGAACATCTCCCCAAACTATCGTAGGGTAAAATAGTAAAAACTGAAAGCTACCCTTAAGTTTTAACCACCATACCTCTTGGTATTCGTTTGTTATAACAAGGAATTAAATTACTCCTCATTTGGTATAAACTGTGGTTAAATAACAATAAATAAAACTCAATAGCTATTAACCACAAATATTTTAACTTTACCCAATATATATTTCGGTTACCTAGTAAACAACGTCAGAGGCATAACAATCAAGAGTATTCTGCCTACAAACATCAAAAACTGTGAAACAAATTTATTTTATTGTGTATGAAAAGCTCCTAACGGAGAAATTGTCTCCATATTTTGGAGATATTTTATTTACATTTCCAGTATATGTACTTCATATACCAGACTGAAAAATGACAGTTCTCTGAAACGGAATTTGAAGAAACTTAATCGGTAAAAATACTGTGTTACAAGGTAAGTAGTAAGCAGTCATTCAATGGAAAATTTTAAAGGAATGTCACACTTCAAGGGTATAACACTTGTCAATACACTACACTTGTTGGGTAAGTCGGAAATTCTTATGAGTAGTTAAAGGGCAGAAGTCTGATGTAACCCTTTTGTACCCATTTTTACTTTATCAGTAAAGAGTAAAATAGAACAAGGTTGGCAAAAATTCACAAAAATAAATTTTGCAGATTTAATTTGATACAAAACATATGCACAAATACCACAATAGGACCTGGTAGCTTTTGTTACCAAACCGAAATTTTAACAGATTTTTATACCTAAATATTTTATCATTATTTTGAGTTTCCCCTTACACTTATGCATCGCTCTTACACTAAAACGTTGGTAAAAAAGCGCATAAAACAGGGCAATACTGCTCATATGTTATTACACTTATTAAAGGAATAAACTAAGTTACAAAATTAGTAAAATATATTTAGGCCTACATGATTCAGATAGAACAAAAGCATGGTTACTGTTTGCAATTTTCTACTTTAAGTTAAACATAGAAAAGTTATAAAAAGAACATATAAAATATCAAACCCTAAGTACAAAGAAATAGATTATAGCCTTAAGTAGTACCCTGATACATACAATAGTTGAGAGTTAAAACGTTCCCTTTGTGTCAGACACTGAAATGCTTAAAATCAACATTTGCACGAATATAGCATGTACAAAGGCCACCTTTGTATCCAGTACAATTCTCACATCAAATATTGAATTGTTCACACACCCACTCTTCAACTGTTCCATCCATCTATTTTCAATGTACCCTGGAAAATAAATATTTTGTTGATTTTTTAGTTTCAGATATTTATAAATACATATTTAGTTTAAATATTCAAATAAAATTTGGCATTAAATTAAGTACAATACTTTTACACTTATTAAAAATAGTGATTTTTAATGCAAATAGTTTTTCAGAATAAATTTTGATTACCATCACCATGTATTGTAAGAAATCCCCCTTAGTAAAAATCTTCATTTTTAATCTTAATAAATAAATTCTCCCTACGCTCATAGTGTAAAGAATTTCTTCCCGCTGTTACAAATATTATTATTATAATTGCATAATTTTGAAATTTCTAAAACTAACAGCTAAAAATTTGTCGCGATATTTTGAAAGTTCTATTTTAAACTTAGTAACCTTTTCATTGTTGATTTTGAGAAGCAATGGGCTTTAAAAAATGTCAAATTTGAAAGTACGTAAAATGTGTTGTAACAAAGCATGATATGTTAATATGGGATGCAGAAATTAAAAGTATATTATGTAAAAATTTAGTTCAAAATGTTTTTTTTAATAATAAAAAAAGGTAGCTCTTGACAGTTTCTGAAGTAGTTATTAAATGAAAAAAATCTTTTTTAAACAAGTAAACAAATGTTTGTTTTTCATTCGTTATCAATACTCTTTCTCTATTAGTTTTCTTTCTTGATAAAAATAAATTGTGAAGGTAGGTTTTTGTATTGCTTTAGACATCATTACTATACAGCCTTCGAACTAAAATTTTGAAATACTAGAGTTTGAAACCCAGGGCTTACCTCTGAAGAGACTATGCCGTAGTTTATGCCATTAATGATAGAATGTGCAAGATGCGCTTGAGGGGAAAATTTAGAAATACAACTTTGATATCTGCCTATTCACCAACTGAAGACCGTGATGAAGATGAAAAAATACTTTTCTACCAACAATTAGAAAATGCTCTTCTATGTAGTCCCAAATATGACACAAAAATTATACTTGGTGATCTAAACGCCCAAGTGGGTAAGGAGAATTTTACACACAAACTGTTGCTGGAACCTACTCACTTCATAATATAACGAATGATAATGGTAAACATTTGTGTGAATTTGCTGAAGCAAACAACATGATAATAAAAAGTGCTTGCTTCCCGCACAAAAAAAATACACATTGGAACTATGAAAGCACCAAATAGCACATTAACCCAAATCGATTACGTAATCATAAAAACGCCATTCTTCCTCAGTGACTGATGTCAGAACGGCCAGAGGCCCAAATTGTGATTCAAGAGAAATTATATAAAAGAAGGCACTGGAACCTAGAAAAATTTAAAGATCCGGACACATTAGAAGGATTTAGAGAACGGGGCGATAGAAAAATGTTAGAAGTGTTACTAAAAGAGGATATTGAAAATGAGAAAACAGGAATGGAAGTAAAGTGGTCCAAAATTAGCAGAGTCGTTGAGGAGATGGCGAGTGATGTGATTGATGAGAAAATGAGGGGAGGTGGTGAAGAATGGTTCGATGACGAATGTCGTGAGGTGTTAAGAATAAGAAATGCATATAGATTGATAATGTTACAGCGCGCTACATGACAGAACTCCTCAGATTACCAACTATGCCGTAGAAGAGCAAATAAGGTCATACGTGAAAAGAAAAAAGCCTTTCTAAGGAAGCAAGTAGAGCAAATTGATGAATTGAGAAGTACGAGTAATAACGAATCCAGGAAATTCTATGGTGCAGTTAAATATATAAATAGAGGTTTCCAGCCTAAAACCGACTCATGAAAGTATAAAGATGGTAGAGTAGTGGAGGGTAAGGTGGAAGCTATTGGCAGATGGGCAGAGTACTTTGGTGATCTGTACAACGCGGGAGCTCAGAAGATAGACACGGACAAAAATATCTTGAGCCGAATAGAATTGACAAATGAGGATGACATTGAGCCACCGGACATGGATGACTTCATGGAGTCGATCGAAAAGCTGAAAAACAACAGAGCACCTGGTGAAGACTCACTTGTAGCCGAATTTTTAAAAATTGTGGAGAAATTGTACAATTACAATTATATTCCCTGATCCTAGACATATGGGAAAGAGAACGCATGCCTATAAAATGGAGAACTAGTCTCATATGTCTTGTTCTTAAAAAGGGTGACAAATTGGAATGCAGTAATTATCGTGGAATATCTCTGCTCACGGTAGCATACAAAATATTCTCAAACATAATACTGAAAAAGCTCAACGTCTTTGCTGAAAACATCATATCAGATTATCAGTGCGGATTCCGACAGGGAAGAGGAACTACCGATCAGATATTTGTTTTAAGACAGTTACTTGAGAGGTCATCTTCTTTTTATTAACTATCGGCAGGCTTTTGACAATGTCAACAGAGTAAAATTGCTCGAAATCCTAAAGGAGTTCAACGTACCAAACAAGTTGATCAGACTGTTCAACATGACATTGTGTGATAGTGACAGCAAAGTTGTCATAGATGGCGGTATTAGTCCCGAATTTCCTATTCTGACCGGCGTGAGACAAGGCGATTATCTGTCTGCTAACCTCTTCAATCTCTCCTTACATGGCGTTTTGAGGAGGATTAACGTTTCAGGGAATATCGTGCATTCATGCAGTCAAATATGTGCATATGCTGATGATATATGCTTGGTTGCCAGGAATATTCCATCGCTCAAAGAAACTTTTAATATAATCAATAATGAAAGCAAAAAGATAGGTCTCTGTATAACTGAGGGAAAAACTAAATATACGAGTACAAGCAGAGGGCGTAGCAGTACGACTATAGATATCGATGGATATTCATTTGAAAAAGTAAAAAGTTTCACATATTTGGGCTCGGAAGTAAATGATAAAAATAAAACAATAAATGAAGTCTAGAAAAGAATAATAATGACAGCTAATAGAGCATACTTCGCAAATATAAAGCTTTTTAGAAGTAGGCTATTGTCTCAAACCACTAAGATACGACTCTATAAAATCTTAATTCGGCCAGTCCTAACGTATGGAGCGGAGACGTAGACTTTAACCGCCGCGATGAAAAATCAGTTCACATTGTTTGAGCGTAAGCTTTTAAGAAACATTTATGGTCAGGTCCGCGATGTACAGACAAATGCGTGGAAGCTTCGATCTAATGCCGAGTTGTATTCCTTTTACAAAGACGCAAATGTGGTCAATTTATTAAAACGCGACGTCTAGAGTGGTTGGGTCACATCATAAGAATGCCCACCAATAGAATGCCGAACAAACTTTTACATGGCACTATGATTGGCAAAAGAAGAGTTGGCCGACCAAGAAAACGATGGCTACAGGACCTTGAGGATGATTTAAGAGTACTCGGCATTACAGCATGGAAACAGAAGGCTAAGGATAGAAGTACATGGCGGAACATTGTTAAGGAAGCCAAGGCCCACCCCGGGCTGTAGCGCTACGTAGTAGTAGAGTTTGAAAACAATCCATAACATGTCTGCTGCACGAGTAACCCTTCTTCAAGTGGATATATATATATATATATTCTTTGAATATCCCCATAAGTGTAATCAAAAGGTGACAAATCCAGTGATAGCAGCGGTCGTAAGCCTAAAGAGGTTTTCCTCTCATCACTAAAACAACTAGGCACACCATCCACGAGGTGTGTGACAAGTCTTGTTGGACAAAAGAATATTTAATTTCGTGTGTTGCGAGTTGATAAATAAATTGATCTAAAATCTCCATGTAGACATCAGTATTAACTGTTGGTCCCACTGAAACGGCACACCAAACATTTTTTTTCATGCTATGTAGTGAATGTACATGAAAGGCATGTGTGTTTATGGTAGACCGAATTCTTCCATTTTGGGTCATATCATAACCTGTTACATGAGACCATGCTTCATCAGAAGAGAAGAAAAGAAATGGGTTCATTTCACCTCCGCTAATTTTTTAAGTAACAATGATACAGTAACTCACTCTTTTAACATAATCTGTCAGTTGAAGTTTATGAATAGTACTAATTGTGTGTAAAGCGTGTAAACCGTAAGTCAGACTATATTGGACCTATTTCTCGATTTATTTACAATTTGTCCGTTATACGCCACTTTTTTTAACAACAATTGAACCGTCCTGTTGGCAGGAAAATTGCTGTACTCTTTGGTTTATTTTTCACGAAACTTTTCACTCGTTTTATTAATTAAACTGCTTCGGACGTTGCACTCTACAATAAAGTCTCTTTATTCCATTGAGTAAGACGGCATTGTTCCAAATAACTATTGTACATGTGGCGTGTTGCTACGTTATGAATACCTTCATATTTTCAGGTTGTATACAGGAAAAGAATATCTCTTATTGCGGCTTAAACATTATAAAATCATGGCTAAATTATGGGGGTACTTTATGTGCGCCACCCTGTATTGTTTATTATAGTGCAAGTGATATATTAATATACATACATACATACATATATATATATATATATATATATATATATATATATATATATATATATATATATATAAAGAACTAAGTCAAAATACAAATACAAGAATTATAATTGAATTTACAATTCAAAGCTTTTCGTTGGCTAACAGTACCAACATCATCAGGAATAAACAATTGAATTTATATATATATATATATATATATATATATATAAATTCTTTTACTTGATATGTATTTTATTACTTTAGAAAAAACTACAAATAGGTAGTGGAGTCTTAACCTTATATTTGGCAGGATCTACCCTCTAATATGACACAGTTTTTTGTCAATCTTGTTGCACGACAGTACTCGTATGCAAAAAATATAAATTCAGTGTGAGTAACGAGGAAACAAAAAAAAACGTCAGGAGATGGATCTAGATGCAAAAATAACAAAAAAGTTTTATATAATGATGGGCCTGAAAATTCTTCAGCACTAAGTTGAATTGGGGAAGTTTTTGTCTGTATTACAAACAAATAGAATAAATATTTTCCTTAATTTATTGGATTTTGAAAAAAAATGTATGATAGGGATTGCTGTACTCATTACAGTTATTCCGTGGTAATGGAAATAGGTAGATACTGTGTTATTGCATGGCAGCCACACCCCTGTAATAGATCTATTGGAATTACAAAGATGGGATTACCCACTATGCTGTAGTTTCATACATTCCTTCAATAATATACATACTTTCATTAAATGCACTCACATTAACTTAATCATGATAGTTAATCTATTTTATAATAGTTTTGAAAGTAATTGTAACAATAAAATGAGATTTTTTTAATATAGTTGAATATTTGCCATAACTAGAGGACCATTAGAAGTTGTGAAATCAATAACTCTTTTTAATCCTTGAAAGTGATTTCCAAGAGCTCGATAGAACTTTGAAAGGTATGATTACGTATACAAATCGATTAAAACACTCTCGAGATTTCATGATTTACTAGAAAGCCTTTATTCCTAAATAATTTTAAATCACAGTTGTAAAGTTATGTAGCCAACTATAAAAGCTTCACATTTATCGTATAGGATTCAGTCACAACTCGAGTATTTAAACACAAGAAATTATGATTCTATGACAAAAAAGGACCTAATAAAAAACTTTGTGAAGTCTTATTTCATTGGTTGTGAACAAAAATCTCATTGGCATTATACAAATAAAATATATCTGTTAAAAATGAGTTAGCTATTTAATTGAATTCGTTTTTCTTATAGGAATATGAATTTGTACTCTTATTAGATTATTAGTTACTACAGAATACATTTGTTGAAGTTATTGAAATCAGTTAGAATTATTATTATACTAAAAATATTAATATTTAAGTACAATAGTAATTTCTTATTACACGTTTGCTATTACTTGCGACCAGACTTTTTTTTAAAGTTGTTAAATTGTTAACTTACACATGGAGTTGTAAACAAACGTAAAACGTTTTCGTTTTACGACTTCTTCAGCCTCGTATTTTTGATACTAGGAATGCTGTGGTTGTGCTTCCTCGGTACCATTTTTTTGAAAGTTAGAAGTGATGTGATCGAAGAGTATGTGTGATCTGTCCCGTGTTTGCTCATTTAGGATGTGATTTTTATGTGTGTTGCTATGTCTATATATTTCATACTGTTCTAGTGTGTTTAATTTATGGCCTTTGTTAAATGCGTGGAGGATGCTCATGTTATTTTCCATACTTCTGCATGAGTGTTTAGTGTCCATGAAGTGATTTGCGAAGGTGGATTCAATAGTAGTGTGCAGTACGCTTTTGTGTTCTTTATATCTTTCAGCGAAAGATCTGCCTGTTTGTCAATATAGAACTTATTGCAGTTGTTGCATATTAGATTGTATACTCCTGGATTATTGTATATGTTAGTATTGTTATTAATGCTGTGTTTGATAGCTGTTTGGCTTTTATTTGTTGTTCTGTAAGCTACATTGTATCCTGCTCTTTTGAATTGGCGTGCTATTTTATTTGTGATTTTGGTTATGTATGTTTGTGTGATGAATTTGTTTGTGTTTGTGTTTTTGTTGTTTGTGTTGTTGTTACTGTTCTTGTTGAGTATTTTTCTGTGTAGTTTGTCTATTAAATAATTGTCATATCCATTTTTGTGGGCTAAATATTTGATTGTGTTTAGTTCCTCTGTGTAGTTAGTTATGGACATCGGTATTTTGTCTGTGTAGTAAATGTTTGAATGTTGTGTGTTTATGTTGTATTGGGTGGTTCGAATTGTGTATCTGTGTGTCTGTCATGGTTGGCTTGCGGTATATGTAGAATTCATGTTTGTTTTGATTTTTTGTTATGGTGATGTCTAAGAAATTCAATGTTTTGTTGTTTTCAAAATCTGCAGTTAATATTTTTGTTTATGTTTTTTAAAGAACACAAAATCTTACTGCACACTACTATTGAATCCACCTTCACAAATCACCTCATGGACACTAAACACTCATGCAAAAGTATGTAAAATAACATGAGGATCCTCCACACATGCAACAAAGGCCATAAATTATACACACTAGAACAGTATAAAATATATAGACATAGCAACACACATAAAATTGACATCCTAAATGAACAAACACGGTACAGATACACATACTCTTCGATCACATCACTTTTACTTTTCAAAAACATGGTACCAAGGAAGCCCAACTGCAGCATTCCTAGCGGCAAAAATACGAGACTGAAGAAGTTGTAAGACGAAAACGTTTCCTCCCAAGTGTAAGTTAATAGTTTAACAACTTTTAGTTAACAAAAAGTCTGGTGGCAGGTAATAGCAAAAGTGTAATAAGTAATTGACAACCAGCTCATTATGAACAGCAACAAGATTTTGATAGATAGTAATTTATTAAATATTTCACTATTATAAAATACATTTGTAAATTAAACTTGCTTTAAGCTTTGTTTAATATTTTACCCGCTTCATAGTTCTGAGTTTTTAAATTTATTTTTCAAAGGACTACAAATTTTAATACATACATTTAAAGCCTGCAACTTCTATTCCTGGCCTGCATTTTCCACGTCCGCAAATACAGAAAATGGTTTCTAGATTTTAGTACAAGCAATACAGAGAGAACTGATTAAAGACAGGTGCAAGGAGGGCAGTATTAGTCAGGTTACTCCGGTTACCCGATACTAGCAATGTTAGAAGTTATCATTACTTTTTAGTTAAATGTTAACTAAAGCAAGTAGTAACTATATAAAACAACTATGGCATAATGTTTAATTTAAATAAATGAAACCTCTATACCACAAACAACTTTTTCCTTTATTTAAAATATTATGTACATTTCAATTGCATAGCAAACCATCCTCAGAGGTAATTTACAATAAAAATACAGAGTATAGAAGTTTCATTTATTTAAATTAAAACAAGTAATGTATAAAGTTTGCCATTCTCAAATGACTATGTGAAAAAGTTGTTACACCTAGCGAGGGTAAGGCAGTTCCATATATGTTAATCACTTAAACAATAGTTTATGACTATCCAAACTTTAAATTTAGTAAATTTATTAAAACGTTCTGTCTCAGTAAGTTTTAACAAATTTACTAAATTTAAAGTAGATAGTCATAAACTATTGTTTAAGTGATTAATAAGATTCACCGAACGTAATGGACTACAAAATTCAAGAATACATATATGGGCTACTCACACTTGAATCTGCTTTAGGCAAAGATATAAACATTTTAAAACATCTGTTATTAAGTGTATATTTGCAGCTTAAGTATAGCATGTAAGCAAACATTCTGTACATTTCATACTAATTTAATACTTTAGTAATAGGAAATCCATTCTGTTTTTAAAAAAAGATTATAATTTACACTGAAATATGCAAATTAATTAATACACTGCTTTGTAATGTCTGTGGTTCCTGTATTATTATTTTACCATTTTATTAAAATAATTAACCATTAACCAAACCTATAGTTTAAATGTTTTCTTTAGTTACTTTGAGCAAATATTTTTGATTGCACTAGATGATCGTCATAATTTTAATAAAATTTATTTAAGTTGTAAGTAAGGAAAGTTGTTATAACTTATAGTTTAATAATAAGTAGACACTTTATAATTAATTTTATATTTAAAAAAAACTTTACAAAACAATGTTCTAGAAATCAATATAATTTATTATTAAATTTTATATTTATAATAAAGAATTTCAATCCAAATTTTCATCAGTTAGTTGAGTGGCACTTTAGAGTGTAATTCGTACTTTGGCATGATGATTTGAAATACAAAGAAAATCACAGTTTTTTAATCTATAAGTCAGATCCCGTCAAAGCTTTGTTGGTATCAGTAATGCAGAAAATTGAACACTAGTGAAAGGAAAGCAAATTGAGGTGGAGGAAAAAAGAAATCAACCTAAGACTATAAATAATATTCGAGCTGGCTTGTGAGTGAAAGTTATAATTAAATAATAAAAATATATACAACTCACAAATATACAATTTTTTATTTCAAACGCGTTTCGACGACTACTTTGTCGTCATCTTCAGTGAAAATACACAAATGAAATTAACTAAAAAATATGTATATATTAAACATAACCTATAAAGTTTTTTATAAGGTTAAAAACTTTATAGGTTATGTTTAATATATACATATTTTTTAGTTAATTTCATTTGTGTATTTTCACTGAAGATGACGACAAAGTAGTCGTCGAAACGCGTTTGAAATAAAAAATTGTATATTTGTGAGTTGTATATATTTTTATTATTTAATTATAACCTAAGACTAGTTGAACAAGGTTTGTACATTCAGTTAAATGTTTCTACCACTACTGAAAGGTTCCTTACTATGACATACAAGTGCGCAAAATCATTGAAATATATATATATATTGCATATATTAGTATACATAATAAGTATTTATTAATCAAGTAATTACTCGGTGGTTCATTGGGAAGGACTTCAATCATTTCATAATAAGTGCTTCTAATCTAACACCTCTTTTCTTATAGTTTATGCATGAGGACTTCCAATACATTTAGAATTCAATTTATATGTATATATACATATATGTATATATATATATATATATATATATATATGTGTGTGTGTGTGTGTGTGTGTGTGTGTGTGTGTGTGTGTGTGTGTGTGTGTGTGTGTGTGTGTGTGTGTGTGTGTGTGTGTGTGTGTGTGTGTGTGTGTGTGTGTGTGTGTGTGTGTGTGTGTGTGTGTGTGTGTGTGTGTGTGTGTGTGTGTGTGTGTGTGTGTGTGTGTGTGTGTGTGTGTGTGTGTGTGTGTGTGTGTGTGTGTGTGTGTGTGTGTGTGTGTGTGTGTGTGTGTGTGTGTGTGTGTGAGCTAAAACTACTAAGAACACATATATACTTGTCCACTTTATAATATTGCTGTTTTATTTAAACCAATTAAAACATAAATAATTTATTCATCAGTACTTGATTCTATCATTTAATATTCTGATGCAAATCAGTTATTTCTTTTCAATAATACAAACTGATTAAAAATAATTCTTGGTACATTTTTTATAACATACTTTAGTTTAATGAATTCTAAGACAAAACTCAATCATTATTCTTGAATAAAAAAATTTAAAAAGATAGTTTCGCCGAAAATCAGCCTACTTGTATATAGCCAATCTACAGAAACAGACAACATGCCTGTTTAACATTGTAGTTTACATTAAACTGGAGGTGAACCATGAGTGAAAGATGTCCCTTAACTATCTATGTCGCCTTCTTTAACTGAATCAGACAAAATGGTTATTATACCTAACTAAATATTGATCAATCCCTTTTACATAAGTTTATGACTTCGAACTCTAATTTATTTTGTAAATTTCTTAGACATAACGTTTTCGATAGCTCTGTGGTAATCTTCATCAGTGTCTAAATTTTCTACTTGGAGTTGTTGTTAGGTTAAGCGGTGATGGTTTTAAAGGCAGGTTATTGATAGTATCAAAGAGTATGTAAGGTTTGTATTGGGCTTGTTTGTTTAACATATTTGTATAAATATTGATGTCAAACTAAAAACACTTGTACGTATGTTAAACATACCTATAGTACGACTTGCTTTTATGATTGTTGATGAGGGCCGTTTCAGGAGATGTGTCCCATTGTCAACTCAGACCGTCAATCTGCCACTCCTGAAATGGCCGTCCTCAACAATCATAAAGGTAAGTGCTACTATAGGCAAGTGTATAATAAGTAAAAGTGTTTTTAATTGAAAGCTAGTAGCTCACTTTAAGATGGAATCAACTAATATAAATATTGCTGTATTTCATAATAAATAGCCTAACTAAAGTAAGTATAGTGAGTCCTAAGGCAAAACCTCCTTTATAAACGAAAGGAAAAATTTACCTGCCTTTTTGTATGTAATATACAAAAACAGAGAAATTTCCCTTTATCAATGTTTTCTGGATCACCTTTTCACACCTTGTCACCAAAAAATTGGAAAAAAACTTGGACCTGGACCCATGAAGCCTCTAATTATTACAAAATATAAAATGGTTACAATACCCAACTAAATCTCCATGCACTCATTATAAATAACTTAATGTAACTGTATGTATCCTAAAAAAAGTCATTCATTTAATTAATAAAACCAAATAAGTAATTACCTTTAATTTTTGTTTGTTCTGTAGTTTTATTTAGTTACTGTATGGTTTAGACATTTGTTTTTGAAATATCAAAAGAAATTGACAACAGTTTTGCAGTTTTCTTGCACGAAAATATTGTTTTGCAGTTTTTTTCAACTATATTTATCTTTCATGCTATGTATGTCTGTCTTCTCATAAGTAACTGGAGTTAATGAAACAATTCACTAAAGAAATTCCCTGCTCTTGTCCTTATAAAGAAGGATATGCTGTATAATTATTTTGCTTAAAGATATGTTTTAGGAAACAAATACATCTCACTGTCTTCAATTTTGAAAATAATTATTTCTCAAAAATTGCTAAAGGTTTTTACATCAAAACTGTTTCAATTGACAATATTTAAATTTTTCTAATTATTGTAATTAATTCTTTATGATTAGGATATGTTTCAAATATATATCAAAACTAAAAATTAAAAGAAACCATTTTGAACCATTATAGATATGCTAATGTAACTGTAGTGGATCCTACAAAAACTTTTATTTGATTAATAATATCATTAAAATAAGTTACCATTAATTGTGGTTTGTTCTGTAGTTGTATTTTGTTACTACAAGGTTTTGAAATATCAAAAGAGATTGACGATATTTTTGTAGTTTTCTTGCAGTCAAATATTGTTTTGCAGTTTTTTTCTAACTATGCTTATCGTTCAGGCTAGGTCTTCTCATCACGAAATGGAGTTAGTAGAAAAAATTCAATAAAGACGTTTCTAGGCTTTCATGCTTCATATTTTTTTTTTTTTTTTTTTTTTTGCTTAAAGAAGACTTATAGGTAGCAAATACAACTCACTTTGTTATACTAGAAATAATTATTTCTTTTAAATGTATAATGGATTTTTAGTAGACAAATTTAAAGTGTTCCTTGTTATTGTAACAGATTTTTCATCATTTGGAAATGTTTCAAACATTTATCAAAAATGATAATACTTAATAATGTTATAAGTAGCTATTGCGAAACTGAGTGAATACTTTTGAATTTATTTCCTGACATGTTTTAAAACAATCGTTTCATAGTCAAATCTGGCCCATTACCAGTTTAATTGAGTAGCGAGTTACCTTAGTCATGAATCGATTGTTGCAAAATAGGTCAGCAAGTAAGTTCAAACGTATTCATTCAGTTACACAATAATTACTTATAATTTAATTAGTAAATTCAAGATCATTACCACAACTTTAGGAATTGTGGAACAAAGTTACAAATTATGTAGTAATGTAGAACTCTCTAGACCCTTCTAGAAGATTTCATCTTCTCTAATTGTCTGTCACCTATTGACTTTTCTAGAGACAACCGCCTCTCTTCCTTGAATTCCAATACTGGCTGATATAGACTCCTCTATCCGTCACTACGTGGCTGTCGCTTTTTACTTCGTTTCAGTGTGGTAAACATCATATTATTCACCATCAACCTACTTAATTTTTTTTATTTATCTCTTTTACTGATTTAGCTTGGTGCATCAAAAACTTTATGACTCTAATAACTTTTTTTTGTTAATTTACTTTTATTATAAGCTTGGCAAGAAGTTATTTTACTTACATGGAGTATAAAAGTTTAGCTATTAATCATAGTAAAACCATCAGTGAATTACTTAAATATTATTATATTATGAAGCTTTGTACATACAGTAAATACATTGTTCACAGTACAGAATATAAAAGGTTAGCTTGATTCTATTATTTTCCTTTGATGTTGCAATTTACTTACGACCAGCCAGGTTATTCACATGATTGACAGCAACGCATTGGACAGAGTGATATTTCAGTTGCCATTCTATTAATAAAAGTAGTTTTAAGAAAAGAAAATGCTTCGGATGCTGAGTATTTGATACTTTGTTAATCTTTCCCATGTATCACTTTTTCAATGACTAATTAGGAATTGTAATTCATGTCCATCAACTCACAATTCAACCATTTGTTGACATTGTCCATTTTGACTGAAATTTCTCAAAATAAATTTTGCATATCTTCATTTGAAATTGATTTATCTGTTTCATTGGATTGAGCATAATTTTCCCAAGTCTTATTTTTCTCCTTTAGAATCTATTTTTTGGTAGATATGCTACCAAATTTTGGGTTTTTGAAATTCTGTACTAATGTAGCATAATTGTATGTAATTTTACAATATTTTGTTTACAATTTGTGTTTATACAACAAAGTTAAGACTTTGTACCGGATATGGTACCGGTCACTTGTGATTGTCCACCAAGCATTCATGAGTGATATAGTTGCCTGCTATCTGTGACCATCTTAGCTGACAGGATTTTCCCAAAAACACAGTCAAGGTGATGAATGATGCTATGTCAACAACCAGTAGCTTATCTCCCTGACATAATTTTAAAACTTAACATTTGTTTCTTACAAGGTTATACACAAATTAATCTGAAACTTATTTCTGTAAAACAAATTTTTTCCCATTTTAAATACAATGAAAGAAATTATAGTAAATTTAATAACTACGATAACATCCAGCAAGACTATTGGCTATTTTTTTTCACAATGAAAGTAACTGTTACTATAAAAAACAAAATTAACAATACAAAATTAAATATATAACATAGAACAAATATTGCATAATTTCGCATACTTTCCTTTACTTATCATCATTCTAGTTTGTAACTTCTTGTGTGCTAGATTGTATTTTGTAAAAGACCCTCTGATGATGATGACATGGTCATCGAAATGTACATAAGGGTTTAATCTTAAGTAACTTGTTTTATTTGATTATTTTTGATTATTTTTGTGGTATTGGGGTTCTTTCCAATATTTTTATTGTAATATATTGTACCAATGTGCTCTTGATATCGTGTATTTCCTTTACTTAGGTTACAAAAATGGAAACTCTTAAATTAAATTTAATTCTTGAATTTTGTAGTCCACTACACTCAGTGAATCTTAATTAATCACGTAAACAATAGTTTATGACCATCTGAACTTTAATTTTGTAAATTTGTTAAAACTTAATGAGACAGAAAATTTTCGATCACCATGTGGCGATCTTCATCAGTGTATTCTGCTTGGAGATGTCGGGTCAAGCAGTGACTGTTTTAAAGGCAGGTTTTCGATAGTATCAAAGAGTATATGTGATTTGTATTTTTTTTTTGTTCGTTTAATATGTTTGTACCTTGTGTTTTTGTGTGTCTGTAAATTTCATATTGTTTTAGTGTGTTGAGATGTAGTCCTTTTTTGTTGATGTGTAGGATTTCTAGATTATGGTAAATGTCTGTGTATTTGTGTCCTGTTTCTTTTATGTGATTGTAAAATGTTGAGTTGGTGTTCTGTTTGTGTTCCTCGACTCTTTGTTAAAAACTGCGACCTGTTTAATGTAGAATTTGTTACATTTACTTATTACACCTTTGCTTTACTTTCAACCAGTTTTTTTGTTAACTAAGAGTTGTTAAATTGTCAATTTACACTTGGAGGAAACGTTTTCGTCTTACGACTTTTTCAGCCTCCTTGGAGGCGTAAAGTCTGGTCGCAAGTAAAGCAAAAGTGTAATAAGTAATTAACAACCAGCTCGTCATGAACAGCAACAAGATTTTGGTATTTGTTACATTTGTCGCAGTTTATTTTATATTTACAATAACCTAGACACACAGACATTTACTATAACCTAGATATCCTACACATCAACAAAAAAGACCACATCTCATCACATTAGAACAATATGAAATTTACAGATCCACAAAAATACAAAGTACAGACATATTAAACGAATAAACACAATAAAAATCACACATATTCTTTGATACTATCGAAAACCTGCCTTTAAAACCGTCACCGCTTGACCCAACATCTCCAAACAGAAGACACTGATGAAGAATCGCCACACAGCTATCGAAAACATTCTGTTTCAGTAATTTTAACAAATTTACTAAATTAAAGTTCCGATAGTCATAAACTATTGTTTAAGTGATTAATTAATTTAATTTTTAGTATGAAGAAAAAACTTTACATTTCTCCTTTATTCAGTGTCTAATTAATGAATGGTATATGCCATTTATTGAATTATAAAGTTTGTTACAAACTAACACTTTTTACTTTTAAAGATAAAACCCTGACACCAATATGGGATTATAAAAAGTAGTATGACTATGAATTGCATAAAAATCTGAGTGGTGAAATAGTTTCCAAAGCAAATAGTTTTGTTCAGAGAGTGTGGATAGATAGGATAAAATATAAACAATTAAATCTAAGTATAATAAAAACATACCAATTCATTTTCTGCAACTAAGAGGGAAGAAATTGAGTTTTAAAAGAAACATATCCTAGAAAATTGGAAAAAAGAAAGCATTCAAACCAAATGAGGAAACATTGAAAAGAAATATTAGAAAAGGGGGTAAATCATATAAGGAAACCTGAGATTGATTAAAAAACGAAATATAGTTCTAAATGAAACTTTGATGAAACATGTTTCTTTTAAATTAATTATGGTTACCATTGTTTATTATTACAGTTTTTCAACTCTAAACTTCACATTGTTTGTTAAGTTTGTTCACAATGTTTGTAGATTTTTTTTTTAAACCATTATCAATGATTTCTAGCAATTTATTATTAACACAAGTGAGTACCACACTCAAGTCAGCCTATAACACAACCTGAATTATACAAAACCTGGTTAATCCTAAAACTGGTATAAATAATTTATTTTATTTCCATATTCATCAAAATAATGAGTTTTAGTATTTTAATATTTTGTGTAAAACATTGAAGTTCATTTCTAGTGTTGAATCTCCAGCTATAAAAAAACAAATTCGGGACCATGGCACGTAGTCAATCATCTGCCAGTTGTATCTGTATACATAATCATATGGAGTATGTTATGGGAAAATGTGTACCAAGACTTAAGGCTCTCAATGCCGTGGCCAGCCGCGATTGGGGCACCGATACAACTCTAAAGATGTTTTATATTGCCTACTTGAGATCCAAGGCAACCTATGCATGTGAAGTGTGGGGTTCGATGGCGAAGTCTCACCTGAAATGACTGCAAACTCTACAATCTGCTGCAATCAGTTTATGTTTGGGGTGCACCAAAACCACCTCTATAGCAGCCATGGAGATTGAATTGGGAGTTGAACCTATTGGACGATAAGAAAATATGGACCAAATACTTTAAATAAAGGCTCTTACACCAATCCACCCATCAAGTAACATGGTGTCATATGATTCCAACATAAAGCAGTCATTCAGCTATAAAATTAATCAACTGTCCACCAAAATGCCTTGTTTTGTCCCTGTGAAAATTCCGACTTACTATATGGAGCCCCCAAGTAGATGGCCCGAGATAAACATTGCACTTAACCTGCCACATGAGGTGAGCAAGAAAGATCATGTACAAATATTAAAAACAATAACATTAAAAACATGATTCAATCTCAGTACAAAAGCCACATAAAAATATTCACAGGTGGCTCGTTCGACCGGGAGAAGAGCTTATCGGGGGCAGGCTACTATAATGAATCGAACGGAGACTGTTTTTACATCCCAACCAATTCCAATTCCAGCATGGATACTGAGCTTTTGGCTATAAGTGCAGCCCTGACTAGCTGTGTGTATTTAAAGGGTACTTCAAAAATATGTATTCTATCTGATTTGAAAGCCGCTCTTCAGTCATTGTTAAGTAATTATACAAGTTCATACTCGTTTCGAATATCAGAAATAAGAAAAACCATCCTAGAACTAGTGGACTGCGGGAAGGAATTAACTCTTCAATGGGTACCTGCCCATTGCGGAGTACCCGGAAACGAAAAGGCTGACAAAATTGCGAAAATACCCTCAACCATGGGACCTAAAGATGAAGGCAAACACTCCCTGCTACATTACAAAAGTGTAAGAAGGGAAGTTTTCCGAATACTTTGGTGTGATAATTGGGAAAAGGAGTCTACTGGTCGACTCCTTTACCAGCTCCAACCAGAATCCCAGTCGAGGACCAATATAGGGAAGTAGCACGATCAACAGCATCTTTTGCTGTCAGAGCAAGAACCGGACATCTGGTGACACAGGAGTACCTATTTCGTTTTAATCTCACAGAGTCTCCGTTGTGTGCACTCTGTGGTGTGGAGAGCGAAACAATTGAACACATCCTGCTGAACTGCCCTTACCCATTACCTACAAGAGACATCCTCAGACCAATTGTGACAAAGTGGCAAGATATTCTAGTTAAGAAGAACCTGTGGACCATAGCATCATATATATATATATATATATATATATATATATATATATATATATATATATATATCGTGGACATCGGGCCATCGGCTATAGTTAAGCTGGACGCCTGCACGAAGAAGTAAGAAGTAAGAATACATAAATATATTCCGTTACACTTTTAGTATCACTTGGCCATAAAAACACAACTTACTGATATTTTTCAGCAGTCGTGTTTCACACTAGTTCAATGCACTGTTAAATGTTATGAGTTACGGACAAGGCTCCTTTATGCCTTTTTGTCCATGACTCTTATTTAACATTGCAGTGGTCGAGCGGATTACTATTGTAATCCAGGGGTAAATTTTTGTGTACTATTTTGGGTTGGTTGGACTTATGGTTGACATATTAACACAAGTGAGTACCACACTCAAGTCAGCCTATAACGCAACCTGATTCATACAAAACCTGGGTATTGCTTGAACTAATATGAATAATTAATGTATTTCCATATTGAATAAAATAACCAGTTTCAGTATTTTAATATGTTCTGTAAACCATTGAAGTTCATTTCTAGTATCAAATCTCCAGCTGTAAAAAAATAATTCTTGACCATGGCATTTACTCAACCATCTGTCATTTGTATCTGTATTCATAAATATATTCCTTTACACTTTTATTACTTGGCAAAAAACCACTACGTACTGATATTTTTCAGCAAATAAGTTTTGCACTAGATAAATTCTATGAGTCAGAGACAAGACTCCTTTATGAAGTTTTGTATGTGACTCTTATTCAACTATTAACAAATTTAATTTGTGTAGAGTTTAAAGAAAAGTCTAAGCTTTGCTCTTTAAAAATCTCAGAAATGAAATTAAATTTACTACCATATGATTAGATTATTAGCATCTATCTATCCAAATTTAACGTAAATAGTGAATGATACTTTGCTGATGCATGAAAAGTAAACAAAAATATCTCTCAAAAGACTTTAATTTTTTAATAAAATTAGGATACTTAATTATATTAGTTTTCAAAAAATAAAAATAATTGAAGAAGCTATGACATCTTATAAGGAAAGTTATTTTGATGACAATTATTATTTCTAATAATAACATGGAATTAACACTTTATTCTAATTTAAAAAATACTTAACTAAGTGAACACGTAATTGCTTACTTGCTGAGGCGTTTCAAAACATTCGTTCCGTTTACGAAGCTAATCCACTTAGTTAAGTATTTTTAAAACTAGTTTAATCAGTGAATTCAAGATGATTACATCAAGCAACTTTAACACTTCATGTTAATAAAGTATCCATTAAAAATGAATAACCTACATGCCTAATCTATCAATAATACCAGACCAATTGTTTACATTAAAATGATGTCTAAGGGCGGGTGCACATGAGCTTGAAAGTAATCGGGACGCCGAGATAGTTTTCTATCTGATACCTATCGGAGTTTCAGCGCACATGAGCTAGAATGTAAGCGTCATTTCAAGCCTATCTTTTTGATAGTTATTTTCCATGTTGGGACTGGCTTCACTCTGTTGTTTCTAATAATACCATATTATGATAGGCCTCAGATATTTTTGAAAAATATTATAGCTTTTTGTCTTGCCGCAAATCTTTAAAAATGGTCTATACCAGCTGAAATTTGATCTAAATCCGTTTCAGCACCACAAATGAGGATAAGATTAAAATTAATGTGATTTTTCTGTTTAACAAACTCTACTAAACTCCTCCTCTAAATTTTCTAATGTGTTTGTAAAATATTTGTAAGAATTTTAAAAGATATAAAAATTTAATTTTGAGATCTCCCTCTCTTTCTCTCTCTCTCTCTCTCTCTCTCTCTCTCTCTCTCTCTCTCTCTCTCTCTCTATATATATATATATATATATATATATATATATATATATATATATATATATAATAAATAAAATATGGTGATATGTTTTAAAATGAAATAACTTTTGAGATTTATAAATTACATTTAAAACTAGCTATTGTTATGAATAAAACAAAATGGGAAGACAAATTTAATAATATTAACATCCTTTTGTTTAAATATAGACAGCGAATTAAAACATCACATGAAATATTAAAGTTAATTAAAAATAACAAATCTAATCATACACACATAAAACAATACTCGCAAATTTATCAAATTAAATAAAAAATACAAAGTAATGATCATATTATGACAAAACTATAGATAAATTAATTAATAACATAATAAGAAAACAGAAAATTGACAATAAGTTTGTAAATAATACAAGATACATAGATTTAATTACTAAAAATATATAAATAAATATAAATATGATATTAAATAAAATGATTAGTAACTATTACAGATTAATATTTAAAACTATAAATCATCATTGATATTAATAACAAATTACCAACCTAATGAATATTAATGTTACACATTGATGTCAATTGGTTATTCAATCATATTTAAAGTTAAACATATAAATAATATGAAATTAGTAATTATATTATCGAAAACTTCCCTGATAAAATGGCACAGATAGAAAGTAAGCTGCGGTGCATGTGCGCTGTCCCATTACCAACTGTGTACTTGTGGAACGCTGGCGATAGAATTGACGCCAAGATAGGAGGAGAAACCTGCGTTAGTCCAGATACTTATCGAGATAGACCGAAGATAGCCGATAGCTATCTGTGTCCCATGTGCATTGCTCCATTACTCCCAATGTATTTCTGCCTATCCAGCTTGAAAACTATCTCTGCGTCCCGATTACTTTCAAGCTCATGTGCACCGGGCCTAAAGCTGCAGTTTACAGTCAGATAGGGATTTTTAGGAGGTTGGCTGTCATCTCGCCAATACTGCAAAGAGATCAGATACTGGTATCCACCAGGCCAAACCTGTGTAAGTGCTTCCAGGTAGAAATAGATTTGTGCCTCAAATGAATTATAAGATGTCTGTTTTAAAACAGAGAAGAAGGTTATGCTTGTTTTCAAGTAGGCATTTTCTAAAACGTACATCAAGCTATACACAGAGAGGAGTCTGACAACAAAGAGTTCATAAAAGAAAATATTTTTCTAATATCTTCATACATAAAGTAAACAAAAAAGGATATGGATGCAATTTAAATTATGTTTATTGTATTGTATAGAAGAGGAAGATTGATTTTAAAAGTTAACAAAAAGATAATATAATCTATTGCAATATAAGATAATGTAATGTATCAAATGTTATGGTTAATATGAATTTTATTCAAAAAATAAAAAGAAATAAAGTCAAATCGAGGAGCTGATAGGGGGTTATTATTCAAAGAACATAATAAAGTGTTATGAATAAACAAATTTTTAAAGTAAATAATAACATCTTAGGGCTAACATAAAAGCAATAGTGTAGTAGTTGGTATGAACACTGTAATGTTTAGGTAAAAGTGACAAGTGATAACATGTTATTTATTGAGTTGTTTTGAGGCAACATTGGACAACCACTGAGAAAAGCTATTGCAAAGGACACACCTTTTGAACATAGAACAAGAGTCAGATATGTATATGTAAAAAATAATGATTTTATTTGCAGATTTTGTGTTGTACACCTTGAGGTTTTTTAAACTACTACTTTTAGTTTCACTTGGCAAAAAAATCAACACTTATTGTTATTTTTAAGCACACGCGTTTCACACTAAATCAGTCCATTGTTCAACCCTGTGAGTCAGGTACAAGACTCCTGCTGCTTCATATCTCAGTTCCTAGATTTACAACTAACCAAATATTTTTAAACTCTTAAAATAAACCCTATTTGCTGATTATTCCTACTTCCTAAAAATCCTTTACCACAAGTCTAGAGACTGAGGTATAAAACAAAAATAATGAAATGATGTTGACGATATAGCACAATCTGGGCACTTCACCACAATATATCACTCCTAAGGGCCATTTCTCACCACTCTATTGATGATATATGCTTGCACAGAAACTCAAGGGGTTAGTATAACTATCTGTTTTAGTCCAATATTGGATAAATATTGTATTAATGACAGTTATTATGATTGTGTAATGTAACTTACTGGACATGTAATTACAAACTTGGTTTGTAATGAAATTTTAAAAAAACAAACTTTTAGGGAAATAAAATTAATTAACATCATACAGAGATACATAAACTGGCACTAGTGGTAATCCAAGTATGGACAGGTAAAAGTGTATTAGTGTAATAAACACCTAATGAAAAGGAAATAATAAGTCTACTAGTACATGGGAATGTGAACAATTCACACAAACTTCTAAGTTAACATGAGGACAAGAGTTGCAAACTTCTACCTAAATACTAACATAACTGCCTAACTCTACATTTTTATAGTTTCTGTAGGTTTACTCTGATATATGTATAGTATGTCGGAATTAAGGTTCAGTAATTGGCCAGGAGGGCCTATTGAATTGCATCAAGTATCACATCGACCACAAGAGGTCAAACAATCCAACATACTGTGTTATGATTTTACATAGCAATAAAACTTTATTGGGATGCTATGAATTCAATATTTGAGATTTGTTTTAATAAAACAGCAATATTAAAGTGGGCAAATTATATGTGTTTTTGTAGTTTTAACTAACATATATGCAAATTTGATTCTAAGTGTATTGGAGGTCTTCATGCACAAGCTATAAGAAGAGAGGTGTTAGATTATCTGCACTTATTATGAAATTATTGAAGTCCTTCCCAATGAACTACCAATTATTTACTTGATTAATAAATACTTATTATGAATATTAATATATGCATTATATATTTCAAAGACTGTTTTTACTTGTTTGTGCTAGTAAGAAACCCTTCCGTAGAGTGGTAGAAATACTTAACTGAATGTACAAACCTTGTTCAACTAGTCTTGGGTTAATTTCTTTTTTCCACCAACTCTATTTGCTTTTTTTCACCAATGTTCAATTTTCTGCTTTGCTAATACTAATAAAGTATTGATGGGATCTGAGTAACCTATTAAAAACTGTGACTTTCTTTGTATTTCAAATCATCAAGCCCAATTATTGATTATATTCTAAAATGCCACTCAACTAACTGATGGAAATTCTGAATTGAAATTCTTTATTATAAATACAAAATTTAACAATACATTTTTGTAAATTTAAATAAAGTTTTTTAAAAAAATTAAAAATTGAACTATTTACTAATTACTATACTATAAGTTAGAAGAGCTTTCCTTGCTTGGAAGTTGAATAATTTTTTTTTAATAATGAAAATCATCTGATGCAATTAAAAATATTTTCTCAATCCAATTTATAAAAAAAAACATTTAAACTATAAATTTGGGGGAATTAGCTCATTATATTAATTAAAAGTAATTTAATAATACAAGAAGCACAGACGATACAATCCCTGTATTAATTCATTTGCATATTTAAACGTAAATTATAATTTTTTTTAAAGAATGCATTTCCTATTATTAAAGTATTAAATTAGTATGAGATTTTGAATGTTTGCTCCTTTACTAAGCTTAAGCTGCAAATATACACTTAATAGTAAATATTTTAAAATGTTTAAGCACTTGCCTAAGAATCTTGAATTGTGAGTAGCTCATACACTCAAGTGCCTTTCCCTCTCCACGTGTAACAACTTTGTCACATACAGGCACTTGAGAAAGGTGAAACTTTCTACACTACTTGCATTAGTTAATATGTAACTAAAAAGTAATGATAACTTCTGACATTGCTAGTACCAAGAGGCTGTCATTAGTATTTCGAGAGAGAAAAGACAATATGTTTTTTTGTTTTGTGAATAACACTGCCCTTCTTGCACCTGCCTTTAACCCGTGAATGATCGCGCCCTGTTTTATAACGTAAATAATCGTGCGGGTATAAGAAACTTTACAAACTCATTAATAATAGTAAAGATTTTCATTTAAAACTAAATTTTTTGTTACAAATATTTTTTACATCTGTTAATTATATTATTATTTAAAAACTCAAAATTATTAAGTAGGTAAAATATCAAACGAAGCCTAAAGCAATTTTTATTTTGAAAATGTATTTTACAATAGTGAAATACTTAAAAACTACTATCATACTTGAATCATATTATTTTTTACCTACTAATAATACTACTAACACATTTTAATAACATCAACAAATTTATTCTGTAGTAACAATTAATAAAATTAACAGTACAAACTCTTATTCCTGTAAAAAAAATGAATTCAATTAAATGTGTAACTCATTTTTAATAGATATATTTTTATTTATTTACTGATAATGAGAATTTTCTTCACAACCAATGAATTCCATAATTCACAAAGTTTTTTTATTAAGTAATTTCTTTTTATAAAATCATAATTTCTTGCGTTTAAATACTCAAATTTTGAAGTTGTAACTGAATTCCAGAAGTAAATGAAATATTTTTATAGTTGGCTACATAACTTTATAAATGTAATTATAAATTATGAAGGAATATATGCTTTTTAGTAAACCATAAAAAACTATAACCAATCTTCATAGTTTATCATAATCTTCAAAACTCTAGCGAGTTCATGATAATAAATTTCAAGGATTATAAGGACTTATTGATTTTACAACTCCTAGCAGTGCTTTACCTATAGCAGATATTCAACTATATTTAAAAACATTTAAGGGAACAGCCTATCTATAGCTTGTTGTTTTAATGTTACAATTAATTCCTAAACATCAAATGGATTAAGTAACATGATTAAGTTAATCAGAGTATGTACATTATTGCAGGAATATATGAAGCTACAGCATAGTGGGTAATCCCAACTTTATAATTTCAATATATCTATTCCAGGTATGTGGCTCAGCCCATGCAATACCTTAGTTTCTAACTATTTCCATTACCAGGGAATAACTTTAATAAAGAATCCCAATTGTACATTTTTTCAAAATCTGTTTATATACTTAGGAATATAACTATTGTAATTATTTGTAATTTAGACCAGTGCTGTATCCAGAATATAGTTATTTGGTTGAGGGGGGCGAAAGACATATACAAGGGAGAGGGAGGGACATCAACTCTTTTGTAATATTCCCTGAACCAGTCAAGTTACTTCAGTACATCGTACTATGTTTTACATTAGGACGCCAACTCAACAACTGTGTATAATTAACAGATATTCATGAAGCTTTTTATTGTTGATACATTTAAATATTATTAACATTTTAATTTCCTAGCTAACTGATGCTCCTAATACTTCAGGCACAAATGAAACTACAGCATGGTGGGCAATCCCATCTTTATAATTCCAAAAGATCTATTTCAGGCAGGTGGCTCTGCCCACGCAATAACATGTTTTTTTATCTATTTCCATAACCAGGCAATAACTGTAATGCGTACAGCAATACTATTGTACAATTTTTCAAAATCCATTTATAAATTAGGAAAAATATTTATTGTAATTATTTGTAACCCAGACAAAATTGTAAAAATTAAAAAAAATTAATTCAAAAGAATTGTTTTGTTCAATTTTTATTTCGGCCCACCTAGACAATTTTTCATTTTATCTAGCCCTCGTCCTAAAACGTTTGCCCATTACTGTCCTAACCAAATTTGACTTTCAAAAGGCTTCTCTTGTAGATGCCTGAGGATGGTAACGATCTAGACATCGAAATGTCACCTTAACAGAATAAAATATTATACCTTACTTCCACAAGTGCAGTCTTTTATTGTCATTACCAAATCTATGCGAGTGCAAAAATAATTATGTCATTAAAATAAATTTACTAGCAAAAGTCTTATTGTTTTTTGGTAAACAGAGCTTTATTTTACATTCACATTATTACATTTGTACATGATAATTGTAAACTGAGAAGTTACCTAGAACTAATTATGTTTGTATCGAAATCTTGTTGCTGTTCATGACGAGCTGGTTGTTAATTACTTATTACACTTTTGCTATTACTTGCGACCAGACTCTTTGTTAACTAAAGGTTGTTAAATTGTTAACTTACACTTGGAGGAAACGTTTTCGTCCTACGTCTTAGTCGAAGTCGTAAGACGAAAACATTTCCTCCAAGTGTAAGTTAACAATTTAACAACCTTTAGTTAACAAAAAGTCTGCTCCCAAGTAATAGCAAAAATGTAATAAGTAAATATGTTTTTAATAGCAATTATTTTATTTTCAAAGAAATCTAATAATTTTTGTAAAAAAAATTGAACTTGTTGTAGTATTTAATTTCTATTTTTATTTGTATTACTTGTAAGTTTTATTTTTATCCAGTACTTATTACATCTATGCCAGCATTCGTAAGTTTTTCTTTCATTATTTGAATCTACAGTATTAAAATGTATTCTTGTGTTTTCTTCATTGTACAGGATAAATTTGTTAATAAAATTATTTTATATTGAAATTCATTTTTCTTACTTAAAATATTTCTTAAATTAGGATAAAGTCACTATTAGAGGATTGCTTTTTAAAATACCTAATTTTCCTCTTAGTTAAAAGCCTACATGTTAAAATGTTGTATTTCTCTTTGTGTCTTGTTCTGCAAATATAAAAATCGCTAGAATTTCCCAAAAGTGCTTAATAAAGACAATAAGTAAGTTGAAACTGTATGTCACAAATTGCAAGAATTTATTACAGAGTAAATTTTTTTAAACCCTTGGATGAATGAATGATTTTCAGAACTGATTTAAATGTGGAATGAAATATTTCATGTATTAGCAATACTTGTCAACTAAGTAGTTCTCTTACTGGGAAATAGTTTTCTGAATTTACTGTGTGTGAAATGTATCTTAAGCTTAACTTAAAATCAAAATATAAATTTATTTACTCAACATATCTCCTAATAGCTATCTCCCTGTTATGGTATTTATTCATTGAAGGGGATATACTAATGGCTTATTAGAAGTGTACACAGGACCACAATATCTACTAGCTAGGGATATTATATTTATTTGTTTAAACTACAGACTTCAAACCTTAGTAAAGTACATTTGAAAATAATGAGAGAGCTTATAGATATAAATATATAATAATTTTGTCAACCATGCAATGTTTTTACTTGGTAATTTCTATCAATTTATTGAAATTATATTTCATAGGTCAGTAAAGCTTACCCTAAACCAATTGCATCAATTTATATTACAACACGCATTTGTGATTTTTTGAGTTTGGTGTGGCAAACGCACCTAGTGACCAAATTAGTTCGTAGAAATCAGATCAATAATTTAAATTTGCTTTCTAGAAAGTATTGTGGCACGTTTTCTTTTAGCATTTATAATTTGTTTTTTATGTCAATTTTCTCTAAACTATATCATATTTTATGCAAAGTGATTTTTTAAAATCTGACAGTTTTTATTGTTATAACACTAGAAGCGGGTTGAAAATGTTTTCATTTAATTTTTAGTTTTGTTGCATATTTTAAACATATCCAAGTCATAGAGAATCATTTACAATATTTAGAAAATTTTTAATTTTGACAACTAAAAAAATAGTAATAATATAAAATGATTAGAGTTTTTTGAGAAGTATTTAATTATTTCCAAAATTGAAAATAGTGAGTTGTATACATTTCCTAAAAATATATCTCGAAGCAAAAAAAAATGAAGCATGAAAGCCCAGTAACTTCTTTATTGACTTTTTCCATTAACTCTAGTAAGTTATGAGAAGACTGACAAACCTAAATATCGACATGAAAGATAAATGTAGTTAGAAAAAAACTGGAAAACAATATTTGACTGTACAAAATAGCTATAAAACTGTCATCAACCTGATTTGATATTTCAAAAACAAATCTCAAAACCTTACTGCAACAAAATAAAACTACAGAATAAACAAATATTAACAGTTAAAATTTAAAGTTTATGATAAACAACTGTTACATTAGGATATTTAAAATGAATGCATCAAAATTAAGTAGGTATTGCAACCGATTTATATTTCATAACAATTTTTGAATTTTGTAGTCCATTACGTTTGGTGAAACTTAATTAATCACTTTTACATTAGTTTATCCGAACTTTAAATTTTGTAAATTTCTAAAAACTTGCTGAGACAGGACGTTTTTGATTGCTCGTGGCGATCGTCATCAGCGTCTTCTCAGTGAGGAAGACACGAGTGATCGAAAACGTTCTGTTTCAGTAAGTCTTTACAAATTTACAAAGTTTAAAGTTCAGATAGTCATAAACTAATGTAAAAGGGATTATAATAATTAGTTGTATCTTAGATCCAACAAAGTTTTTTCAAATATTTGGTTGAGGAGGTGACTGCGAGACATTAATAAAAGAGGTAGGTACCTGTCTGTTTTTGTGGATTATTTACTTACAAGCCGGTAATCTTTGCCCATAACTATCTTTTTTAATGTTGGTAATTAAGTGAAAAAAGTGGGTTTTGCCTTAGGACTCACTATAATTACTTTAGGATATTTAGAATAAAATACATAAATAATAAATTAGATTAATCACTTAAAACTTAAACAATAGTTTATGACTATCCGAACTTTAAATTTTGTAAATTTGTTAAAAATTTCTCAGACATGTCTCCGTAAGTTTTAACAAATTTACAAAATATTAAGTTCGGATAGTCATAAACTATTGTTTAAGTGATTAATAAGATTCACCGAACGTAATAGACTACAAAATTCAATAATTAAGTTAGATGTTGTAAACATTTTCATATTTCATAATAATAAGACGTTTCTTGAATTTAAAGAAGTTATTCTTGTTTTTGACTGATAAGATTAATGAGGGTAACATAGATAATCACAGGACATTTGTCACTCATGGTTAACCTTAATTTAATGAAAACTACATTGTTAAAGAGGCATGTTGTCTAAAATGTTTGATTGCGATATTTGATGAACTACAATATTAATCTGTGTATACGTTAATCTTTTTCTTAGAGAACTAAATCTCTAGAAATCAAACTTGTTTAACATTTGCAGTATATATATATATATATATATATATATATATATATATATATATATATATATATATATATTCTAACCCATATAATATTATTGTAACACCCTCATTCAACAAAAACTCCAAACTCAGTCATATGTATCTATTCATTTATTTCATTACCATTTAATTCGTTATATTCAGCGAAAATATAGCGGACTGTAATGTATGGCAACATGTTGAAAAACAAGAATCCCAATAAGAAAATGTGTATCTTAAAGTGTGTTATAGCTATGACCTAATTTCTTCAAGTTAATCAAACTAAATGAAAATGAGTGATCCAACAACTGTCCAACTATAAAATACAAAACATAACAGAAGCTAACTAGTGAAGATGGCGAATACAGAAACGAAGATAAAAAATCCCAATTAAAAAAAAAATCTTTGTGTGAACTGGAAATTCTCAAATTCTTTAAAATTGCAGAAGTGATAATTTGAACTTCAGGAAAGTGTAGATTAGAATGTACTTAAAAATCGTAAAATGGGATTGCCTATGGATCTAGAAAGTATAACTAAAAAACTCCTGAAGTAGCTATTAAAGGCTAGATAACACATTTTATAATGTGGTTAGGTTACTGTAAATGTATGATTTACAAAGTGGTTTAGAGGTATGCCAGACACGAATCCTAGCAGCTCACGTATGATTTTAGTGAAAATTGTTAGGTTTCAACACCATACTATATTCTTGAATTTTGTAGTCCATTACGTTCAGTGAATCTTATTATTCACATAAATAATAGATTATGACTATCCGAACTTTAAATTTTGAAAATTTGTTGAAACTTACTGAGACAGAACGTTTTCGATCGCTATGTGGCGATCTTCATAAGTGTCTTCTGCTTGGAGATGTTGGGTCAAGCGGTGACGGTTTTAAAGGTAGGTTTTCGATGGTATCAAAGAGTATGTGTGATTTGTATTGTGTTTGCTCGTTTAATATGTTTGTACTTTGTGTTTTTGTGTGTCTGTAAATTTCCTATTGTTCTAGTGTTCTAGATATCATAACACTATACAGAGGCAACTCCCGTCAATGCAAAAAACTTCTCACCTACACTAATAAAATACACCCAAAATTCCACTTCACTTCAGAAATTGAAACCAACCGATCCCTAAACTTCCTCGACCTAACCATAACAAAAGGCCACACACAAAAACACAACTTCAACATTTACAGGAAACCCATAACGACAGACACACTTATCCACAACACCTCAAACCACCCTATCCAACACAAACACGCTGCCTTCAGATCCATGCTCCATAGACTTAAAGAATTCCCAGTGACCACAGAAAACATAAACAAAGAACTAGACACAATTAAATATTTAGCATACACAAATGGATACAATACCACAATAATAGACTAACTATGGTACAAAATACAAAAAACGCTAAAATTAACACTACAGACAGGGAAAACAAATACATTACATTACCATACACAAACAAAACAAAAAACAAAATAGCCCACAAATTTCAAAAAATATATTACATAATAGCATACAAAACTAGTAACAAGTTACAATACAAAATACAACACGACACCGACAACAAAGATAAACTACAAGCACCAAGCGTATGCAAAATGAACTGCGACGAATGTAACAAATTCTACATTGGACAAACAGGTCGCAGCTTTAAACAAAGAGTCGAAGAACACAAGAAGAACACCAATTCAACCTTTGTCAATCATATAAAAGAAACAGGACACAAATACACAGACATTTACCATAACCTAGAAATCCTACACATCAACAAAAAGGGACCATATCTCAACACACTAGAACAATATGAAATTTACAGACACACAAAAACACAAAGTACATACATATTAAACGAACAAACACAACACAAATCACACATACTCTTTGATACTATCGAAAACCTACCTTTAAAACTGTCGCTGCTTGACCCGTCATCTCCAATGAGAAGACACCACCTCTTGATGAAGATCGCCACATAGCAATCTTTTGGTACTATTCGTTGAGAAAACGTTCGGTCTCAGTAAGTTTTTATAAATTTACAAAATTTAAAGGTCGGATAGTCATAAACTATTGTTTAAGTGATTAATAATTTATTTACTTTTACAAGTAAAATAACTTGACTATTGATTATAGTCATGACTTTATCCACTAGATAGAAGCACTTATTGATAATTTTTAAAAAAATTTTGTCTAGCTTTTATGTCACCCATTCAGTGAAGCAATCAGCCATTACCTGTTATAGCGCTGTCATTTTCTTTGTGTATGCTGTACTTATCAATTGTATTTAAGTAAATAAATATTCTAGTGTAGTATAAGTTTGTAATGTATTTACACTGTTATATTGCAATTAGTGATTTTTGTATTGCGTTTTAATAACTTATTACCAATGGATCAAGATTTTTTATAAATTGGGGAGCGGTTAATAATAAGGTTTCCTATGTAGATGATAGTCACGAAATGTAAAGATGAACCCATTGGAGATTATTTAAACAATTTCAGTGAAGTTATTGATAATTTGGTTAGTAGCCTAATTTATTATTTGTGGAAACACGTATATGCCTAAATACTTGCTTGAGTAAAACCCAAAAATAATATGCCACAAAAATATTAAAATCTTCTCATTTTAGTGGAATTCCAAGTGTAAAACTAACAATTTATAGTGACAAGACCCTTATGAGCTTTCAAGGTATTTGTGACTGACAAACTTACTGAAGTGACAGTTACTTGAAAAAAATGTACAACTTCATGCTTTTAAACTACATTTTAGGGTTTGGCCATATCAACCTATCTACAAAATCGAATTAAATAATTTTTCTTGCTACATTTGCCATGGATTGTTGTGGAAGCTTGACATTGATACTTACTATGAATTATAGTAAAAATTGACTAGCGTATTGTCAATAGATTGAAGCTACTCTCTCGTTTCTTTCATGTTACAATCATTGAGGCACCAGATTATAGTTACAAAAAATCAATGCGGTTATTAATTATATTTATTCCCATTTCTAAGCTGTATACACTACAGAAAAGGTGATGAAAGTGTTTTGTTGTGGAAATTTCTTTAAGTATTCTACAGTTTATTAGACTCAGGAGAACCTGTCCCAGCATAAAATGCTACCTTCTCTTAGAGGCCTGGTTATATTTGGAAGATACAAATACTGTGGTTTGGAGAATGTTATTAAGGAGAATGCAAATTTAGGTCATACTTCTAATAAAATGTTACCCTCCTAAATGGTTTAGGAAACCAAGTACACTGTCAATTTTTACTGTAATCTGGATTTGGTTATAGAACTAAAGAAAATTAAAACTGACCCATTAGGCTCTGTTGGCAGTAGCCAAAAAGCATACTAAAAGACATTAATAAATGAAGAATAAAAAAATAAGCCATGAATTCCTTAGACAGGAGAAAGGGAATGTGTCTTAGTTCCAGTATGAGCCAGCTACACTTAAAGTACAATAAGGAAACAAAGCTCTTATTCTAATCCTTATTGATGATATAACTGAATAATAAGAGGTTTAGACGTGTCTAAATATTGTCTGTGTGACCTGTAGCACAGAGACGACAAGAGAGTTGGTATATAAGAGAATTCCATAATTTGTTGAATATATGTGTATACAATTCTCATGCATTTTGTAGTCCATTACGTTCAGCGAAACTTTATTAACCACCCTATCCAACACAAACATGCTGCCTTCAGATCCATGCTCCATAGACTTAAAGAAGTCCCAATGACCACAGAAAACATAAAGAAAGAACTAGACACAATTAAATATTTAGCATACACAAATGATACAACATCACAATAATAGACACACTATGGTACAAAATACAAAAAAACACTAAAACTAACACTACAGACAGATAAAACAAATATATCACATTACCATACAAAAACAAAACAAAAAAACCAAATAGCTCACAAATTTCAAAAAATAGGATGCAAAATAGCATACAAAACTAATAGCAATTTACAATACAAAATACAACAGGACACCAACAACAAAGATAAACTACAAGCAACAGGCGTATATAAACTGAACGAATGTAACAAATTCTACATTGGACAAACAGGTCGCAGCTTTAAATAAAGAGTCGAGGAACACAAACAGAACACCAACTCAACATTTTACAATCACATAAAAGAAACAGGACACAAATACACAGACATTTACCATAACCTAGAAATCCTACTCATCAACAAAAAAGGACCACATCTCAACACACTAGAACAATATTAAATTTACAGACACACAAAAACACAAAGTACAAACATATTAAACGAACAAACACAAAAAAAGTCACACATGCTCTTTGATACTATCAAAAACCTACCTTTAAAATTGTCAGCGTTTGACCCGACACCTCCATGCAGAAGACACTGATGAAGATCACCACATAGTGATCGAAAACGTTCTGTCTCAGTACGTTTTACCAAAGTTACAAAATTTTAAGTTTTCATAGTCATAAACTATTGTTTAAGTGATTATTAACCATATTATAATTGAAAAAGTCATTGTAAATATATCTTAATATGCTAAAAATGCAGATAATATGCTTGTTTATTTTGTTATGTTAACTAATGACCAATAAATAAATAGGAGAAATATGGGTCATCATGAAAACAACAGGAATTTAAATATTCAGGGTAACACTTATGCTGGGTCAAATGGCGCATTGTGTTCAGAAATGGATGAATGAATAAAAATTAATGTAGGACTGGGTGCAAACTGTGTAGAGTAAATGTTATATAAATATTTAAAATGAAATGTTGATGTTATTTCTTAAAGAATTTTTTTGAAATGTCTAGAATAACAAAACCAATCTTATACAACAATACAGATAAAACCCAATCTGGTGCAATAATGCATAGAAATGATATCGATGAAATTAAGAATAGGACCATGTAGAGTATAGATAAAGACTGTCTTGATTAGAGAAAATGTGAGGATGTCAAAGATATTTGCACAGTAGAGCCCTGTGAAACCACATTCGGAGTTTTTGAAATTCTGCAGTAATGTAATATAATTTTAAGTAATTTTACAATATCTTGTTTACACAACAAAGTTAAGACTAAGTTTGTTGCACAATTCTAGAATGTTATGTTTGTTTTTATTACATTTTTATTCAACATGGATATTAACTAGAGATTTTTCCAACCTGATGTATTATATTTCGAATGTATGGATTTGGCTTATTCAAAATTTTGTTGTTTTTTATTCAGGGTCGTCTTTTATTCAGGCATACGGTACCTGTCACTTGTGATGGTCTACCAAGCATTCATGAGTGATATAGTTGACCGCTATCTGTGACCACCCTAACTGACAAGATTTGCCAAAAAAAACATAGATAAGCTAATGAATGACAGTATGTCAACTACCAGAGGTTGCTTATCATCCTGATGCAATTTTGTAAACAAAATAATCTGAAACTGTTTTCTATAAAACACATTATTTCAATTTAAATATAAAAAAGAAATTGTAACATAATTAACAATTATGATAGAATCTGGAGTAACTACTGGGTAATTTTTTACAAACAGAAGTCACTGCTATTAACAATAAAAATATTTAGCACCATAACATTAAATATTTAGCGTAGAAACAAGTATTGCATCATTTCATATGCTTTCGTTTACTTAGGTTACATAAGTAGAAACTGTTATTTAATTTAACTTTTTATTATGAATGAAAAACTTTACAATTTTAATATCTTATTCAGGAATAGTAAATATCATGTATGGAATTATAATATTTTTTCCTTTTAAGAACAAATTCTGACAACAATCAAAGTAATTGTAAGAAGAACTACAACTATGGATTGCATAAACATCAGCCAAATGAACTAATTTCCAAAGCAGATAGTTTTCACTAAAACACTTGTAAATATTTACAAACTTGCTTATAGTATCACTTACTTATATTTGTTGAGGCTTAAAACCCTAACCTACAAAAACTTTGAGATCAGTTATGGTCTGAGTTGACAATGGGACACATCTCCCAAAAAGGTAAAGGTCGTCCTCAACAAGTCTAAGTAAGGGCTACCATAGGAAAGTTTGTAAATACTTACAAGTGTTTTAGTGAAAACTAGTAGCACACGTGATGATGGAATTAACAAACAGATAGTTTTGTTCAGAGAGTGGATAAATGACAAAAACAAATTAGGCAATTAAATCTCAGTATAATAAAAATGCCAAGTGTATTTTCCACAATAAAGTGGCTAGGAATTGAGTTTCAGAAAGAATATATTCAAGAATGTATTACATAGAAAACCTATTAGGTTTCTGTACCCTTGGGAAGAAATAAAAACACTCAAACCAAATGAGCAAACATTTAAAATAAACAGTGGAAAAGGGAAATCATTAGTAGGGCCTATAAATCTTAGAAGAAACACCTCTAGTTGACAAAAAAAATGAATATAGTTTTAAATGAAATTTTAATGAAACATGTTTCTTTTACATTAAACATGGGTATCATTGTTAATAAGTCACCCTATAACACAACCTGATACAAAACCTAATTATTAATTGAACTGATGAAATTAGTTTATTGTATTTCCGTATTCAGCAAAATAATAGGTTTCAGTATTTTAATATGCTCTTTAAACTATCAATGTTCACTTCTAGTGCCAAATGTACAGTTGTAAAACAAAAGATAATTCTGGACCATGGCATGTTGCTAATTTGGCCAGAGATAGCCAATTGTCAATTGCATCTGTATTTATAAATATATTCCATGTTTTTTATAAACTTGTTAACGTAACTTTACATCAGTAGCAGTTTTTTTAGCTTATTTATTATAGCTTCCATAATGTTGTAATTGTTTTCTAAAATGAGTTATAAGTATGGTTAAATAGAAATAGTACCTTATACATATTATTTCAGTTTTTGCTTAATTTTAGTCACATATTTTTAACATGTATTGTTTTCTAGTTAAATTAAGGAACATAAGTTTGTATATTTTATGAAAGCTAGTTTTACCCCTTTTGTTTTCCTATATAGTTTATTTTGTTTATACAAAATTCACAGAAGTCATGGATTTTCATAAATGCCTTTCCCTAACAGAAGCCCAGTTGCTACCAATATGTGGGTCTAGTATTTAAATGTGTTAACAACTGCATAAAAAAAATGATTCATGCAAATACAAAAAAAATTAACACTTAGAATTTTTTCTGTAACTTATTTACAGTACATTTAAATAATGTTTGAATTTGTAAGGCAAACCCATTGCTTACATAGATTGTAATATAATATGGGTTGCAGGTTCACTAATAACATTGTGAAGCGACATTTAACAAAAATAGAATTATGTCGTTGTAAACCTATTTAAAACAAAGACCAGGCAAAACCTGTTTAAGTGCTTTTAAGTAGAGACAGATTTGTGCCTCGAATGAAATATTAGAGGTCTGTTTTAAAACAGAGAAGAAGATTGTGTTTGTCATCCAGTCAAGTAGGCATTTCTTCCAAAGACAAGAGGTGCACATCAAGAGGCATTTTCATACAAGAAGTAAACCCAAAAAAGTCCTTATGAATTGTGGTCCTGTGTTTGCTTTGCTGCAATGGAAAATATGGATGGAGATGGGTACAACATTCTCTAATTAGAGTTGACAGTGTACAACCACTGAGAAAATCTGTTGCAAAGGACTTACCTTATGAACACAAAGTAAGAGTCAGTTCCTATGTATATGTAAAAACTCATTATTTCATGTTTAAATGCCTTTTCTTGTTGTAAAAAAATTAAATTTTCAAATATAAGTATTACTCATATAGACTAAAAAATAGAAGAGTTTTTAAGATAAGATTTTTAAGATTTAAAGGCAGAATTATTCAAAATATTAATTTTTCCAAACATAAAAGGTTTTTGTAGGAATGATTTAGACCAAATTTTTACATGTACAGGTGAGCCAGACATACTTTTCACAAGCAAAAGTGAAGTAAAGTAAAGAAGTAAATGATCCAAGCCTATAAATGTGCTATCTAGAGTGGTTTGAAATAATCTGAGTATATTTTAAAATTATTGATACAAAAAAATAAAATATGTTTGAACTCCAACTTCACATGAGATGCTATTTTTCACTAAAAACCTTGTAAATTTGTTACAACTTGGCTATAGTAGCACTTACTTATATTGTTGAGGACAGCTTTTTCGGGAGATGTGCCCCATTGTCAACTCAGACAGTAACAATGGGACACATCTCCCAAAACGGCCGGCCTCAACAAATATAAGTAAGTGATACTACAGGTAAGTTGTAACATATACACATGTGTTTTAAGTGAATAAATAAAACTTCTCAAAATAAAATAAATTGATTATTTTTGTAAGAAAAATGCTGAAATAAATGGATAAAAGTAAATCAGCAAAGATTTGAATACATTAAATAAATCATTGTGCTTACAATATAAAAGATTGTAAAGGAACAGCCAAATTAGAAAGTAAAGAACTATACTTTTAAAAGGAAAGAACTTATTTTGCAAGACCCAAAACAAAGCTCCAAGACATTACAGACTTTCAAAACTGCCAGAAACTGCCAGAAACTGCCAAAACTCAAAGGAAGACTCAATTTCAATGTTTGTAATTTGAATTATAAAATTCATTGCCAAGTTCCTTTTCACTGGAAATAAAACTTAAAATACTATTTTCCCGGTAAGTAAAGGTTAGGCCTTAATTATATTGACATCCAAAAATATTTAGCTCTCAGTTTTCTCCTCATTATGGTTCTAAAAATTTCTGAATCAAAATTGTAAGGAATTTTTAAAAACAGATACAAATTTAGAACCAAGAATGAACCTATCAAAAGCAAAAAAGTGATGACATAGCTAAACTACCTGGAGAGCAAAAGAAAATACACCTGAATGAGATGCACATAATAGATAAATCTCTATAAGAGCCACCAGGAACCACTAGTATCGGTTTATTTTATATATAAGATGATAATTTCTTTCAAATTTATTAACAAAATTTATAAGTTTATTAAATCTATTTGAAGACAAGTATAAAGTTAGTTTATATTTTAAAATTTTTTAAATTAAAGTATTTTTATAAATAAAATAAATCAGAACACAGTCAAGGTAAGAAAAATCATTGAACGGTAAAAATATCTTTATTTGGCTTTTAGTATTTTAATGAATAGAAAAACAAACGCCCTAAAGTAAAATATATATATATATATATATATATATATATATATATATCTTATTGCATAGCTATAATATATAATATAGTATAATATAGTATATAGTATATAGTAATATAGTATATAATATAGCTATAATATATAACGTTGAATATATATATATATATATATATATATATATATATATCAAATACGTGCTACTATAAGCAAGTTTGTAAAATATTTACAAGTATTTTAGTGAAAACTAGTAGCTCACATGAAGATGGAATCGACAAATATGAATACTGCATCAATTATCCATTGCTACCGCAACTTACTTCTCAAGTTACGGTCTGAGTTGACAATGGGACACATCTCCCGAAACGGCCGCCCTCAACAAATATAAGTAAGTGCTACTATAGGCAAGATTTTAAAATCTTTACAAGTGTTTTAGAGACAAAATATGTATTCATTGTTGCAGACTTGGAGTGGAAACGTTGGACAAATTTATTATATAAATGATTTTTTTTAAATGACTCAAAAGCGGATGATTTCATAATTAAGAGGCAGTTGTGTGTGTGTGTGTGTGTGTGTGTGTGTGTGTGTGTTTTTCAAGTATTCGAATTTATCAGTGAAGAAAATATATTTAATCATTTTGAAATTAAATTGCAGAATTAAAAAGTACTATGCAAAAAAATTAAAATGAAGTTAATGTAAAAATTTTGAACGTTAACTTTTATAAAATATACAGTATTTAATTGTTTTGAAGAGAATAAATTAAATAAACAATATTGAAAGTGAACCTTTGAGAAATTTATTTATATGAAAACAGTAAATCGACCATATGGTAAGTAAAAACATTAATAAATTTATATTTATTGTGTATTTCAAATATTTTTTTTTTGTTTTTTTTAGTATATGACATTTGTTATTATTCATACAGGTATTTTGATAAATGTTTTGTACAAAATAATTGTCTTAAAAAGAATTATTCATTGTAAAACTTCAAGGCAGAATCATTTAAATTTTACATACTATGAAATGGCTTGGAACCATAAAAATTCATTTGTATGTGAAATGAAAATTTTTTTTAATAATTTTATTTTAACTAGCCAAAATAATTTTAATTATTTCTTGTGCTTACAATTAAACTAAATCTCACATTAGTTTTTGAAATATACCATAATATAAGTACCTTTGGCTAGGACATTGATAACGGGTTTATCATGAAATCAAGGAAATGGCTTCTCTGGAAATTTTATCTAGCAAATGCAGGTCCAAAAATCAGTAGGAATAAAGCTTGTGGGACAAACCCTTTTTACCTTTCATGGGTAACATGGTTAAATTTGTGAGAATACTAGAACAAACTTGAAACAAATCCTAAGAAAAGGCTGGAGCTGAATTGTTTGATGATTTATCTCAAGCGGAGTTGGTTGTGTCAGGGGTTTCTATATGTGTTGGGTGGGCTGTTTCAGGTGTCAAGGCTGTTCATACCAATGGATCATATATACATTTTTAGTGGTTTCCATAAAGTAACTACATTTTCTCAGGAAGATAACATCTTTCTCTGACTCATAACATGGACTCCAAAATATGATTCGATCACTGACGTTTCTGATTAATATCTTTCCAATTATCGACGCTCTACTGTAAATGAAGAAACAAAATTTTAGTTACTTTTTATTACAAAGGAAGAGAAGGATTTTGAATAAACATACATGTAAAATATTATTTTCTTATAACAATTTCCCAGTTTATATAAAGCACCAACTTATATTGCAATAGGTTTTATGCTTGTGTTATATTTTTATGACTTGCAAGCTTTGTTTTACAGAACAGTCAGAAAGGTTATGCCATTGTAGGAAATATGATCAATTTTAGGGTTAGTGTAGTACACATTCTGTTGTTGTTTGAGGACAGATATTTTGAGAGAATTTTACGAGAATACGGTATTAACAAAAATTAAATATTTACACCTGTTTGGATTTTTTACAAATACATACATGAAAGCAAGCACCATGGTATTTATTCTTCATTACACCTGAATCACAGTGTCCCTGTTCTTTTTCACTTTATTTCATTCAACAAATTTCTTATAATAAAACATTGTAATAAATTAATAAAAAAACAAAGTATTGCAATAAATATTTCTAAATCTTTCACAAAATTGATAACAAAGTGGCAAAACTTATTTGTCACCAGCCTTCTTTTAAGCTGGCGATGGAAAAACTATTCCATATATTTGCTTCCAGATATATGACAAACCAAATCTTTCTAAAGTCCTAAAATAAACCATATTTGTTTATTCGTCCTACTTTCTAAAAATACTTTCCCAAAACATTAGATAATGAGGTATAAAATAATATATTGAAGAAATAATGTTGACCATATCTCATCATCATCAGGTCACTTTAGCACAATATATCATCCCTGAGAGACATTTCTCATGGCTCTCTATGGGTGATATATGCTTTACTAAATCAAAGGGGTTATTATCAATCAGTAAAGTCTAATATTGGATTAATTACTCATAAGGACAGTTATCAAGCCAATATGTGGGTTGCAGTCTAAAATGCAATGCAACTAACTAATTAGATTTCTAAAATTTATTTCTACATTATGAATATAAAATTTATTAAAGAATTATAATTATTCCCAGAACTGTGTTTAACAAAGTTTGTTTTAATTAAAGTACAAAATAGAAGTGTTTACTGTTTATTAAACTATATCTTATGACAACTTACCTTACAATTTTGGTAAACTTTTTTAAACTAAATATCATCTATTATAATAAAAAATATTTTCTCACAGTATGTTAAGAAAAAAAACATTCAAACTACAAGTTTGACATTTTTAATAACATTTCAAATGTATGCTTCCATGCTAAATTTGTGCTTCAAATACACACCTAATAACAGATAATTTAAAATGTGTATACACTTGCGTAAAGATAGACAGACATCTTGAATGTGAGTAGGACATACATGCAACTGCCATTCCCGCACCAGGTATAACAACTCTGCCACATACAGTCACTTGAGAAAGGCACAGCTGTCTACGATACTTGCTTTAGCTAACATTTAACTAAAAAGCAATGCTATTTTCTGACTTTGCTTGTACCAAGAGGCTTAAATTAGTAATGGGAGAGATAAAAGACAATCTGGAATTTTTCCTTCTAACTAATACTACTGCTGTCCTTGCACCTTCCTTTATATATATATATATATATATATATATATATATATATATATATATATATATATATATAAGTGGGCCCGGGCATAAAGAGGCTCCCAACTGCCCTTTCAAAATAAAAAAAAACAAGTGTAAATGGAAATGGAAACAACATAGTATCCTCTGATTGTGCTGTCAACACGTTAGAATCGGCAGTGCTGCAGGCTGCTAGTGCACTGAACGAAAACCATTCTTATTTTAGTATTAGGAAACTATACTAATTTTGTATGAGGCAATCTTATGACCAAAATGTATAAATTCAACAGTACATTTGTATAAATAATATGCTAATATAGCATAGCACCTGCTTATACCAAAATACAGTTATCCTTCATTATTTGCGGGTATTACGTTCCCCGTACCTAACGCTTATAGTGAAACCGCGAATATTAAAACCAACTGTATATGGAAATGAAAGGGTTACGTTCCACATCAAAAATGTTAACTTTAATTCTAGTTATAGACCTACTGCACACTTGTAACAGAGTATGGTACATTTACGTACTATATAACTACATTGGGGAGAGTTGCCGATATCGTACTTGTTTTGGTATTATATTTTTTATATCTGTAACTATTTTAGTTTTATAAATAACTACTGCATAATCAAAATATAGGTATTATTACAGCTATACCCTAATTATTTAGGAACTATATCTGTGCACATTTATGATTTTTATGAACTCTGCAAATGGTACTAATTAGGAAACTGATTTCTTAATTTGTACCAGTGGTTTCCAAAATCGTACCAGCACAAAAATTAAGACATGTTTATATTAAAAAAACACTGTTTATTATTACATATTGATATATGTTTCTTGTATTATATAGAAAACACAAAATATGATAGTCAATCTAAATTGAAATTAAAAATTGCAGTATTGGAATTATTTTTCTTACAATTATAGACAATCGGGACAGAAAAGTTGTTTATTTTCTTGTTTTACACCCTCACACATTTCATGCACCCATTGGGTTAATACCCTTAGACCCGGATCATATCTCCCATTGACCTTTCTTCACATATCTTTCAATACCAACATCGGAAGATTTTGCCTATGTTTTTTGTCTTCTTTTTAATGGTTCATTTGAAGGTGTGTTCTTTTTTAGTAGTTTTTGGATTAAATCTCTCTTTGCTTTATTCAAAGCCATCATTTTTTTTGATAACTGCTTTCTCCTTAGCTGCAACAAGCTCAACCTTGTAAGGGCTACTGGTTATGACCACAGCTTTAGTAGCCCCTTTATATTTTTTTTATTTAGGGATCGGTCAGATTTCTTGTATGGTAATGTTTAAACAACTGGTAGATCTTACAGGATTAGAAGAATCTCCGTCAACTGAGTTCTGCATAGCCAACACCCCACTCGTATTCGAGGGACCAGTTGCAACTTCTTTGATGTTCTCGCCCACACTAAAATCATTAGGCCTCTGTGTTGTGAGGACTGTTTATTGGGGTTCTTCTAAAAGGTTTTGAACAGTATTAAATGCTTAATCTGGGTAAATGTGTCTGTTGGGTGGTCATATTCCACTTTTTTAAAAACCATTTTTGGGTTAGAGATGGTGGAAGAATTTGACTAAGCAGTATTCAACAAAGCTGAAACTTGGAATTTTGTTTTGTCCAGGATTTGAACGAAGCCGGGTTTGAACTTCTTGTGTGTAGAAGGTTTGCACAGGTTTGAAAAAGGTCTTATCAATAGGCTGGAAACGATGTGTTGTATGTGCTAAAGAATTGCAGTTAGCTGCCAAAAAATTGTGCCATTATCTCTTGCATTATTCAAGGCATCAATGTTTTTTGAATGGGTGAAATGGCCATCTAAAATCAACAGATGTCTGTCCTCTTTATTTTTAGCATAATATAACTTATGAAGTGATTAAACCACTTAACAAAGAATTCACTATTTATGTACCCAGATATGTGTATTTCGACCAAACATCCTGTCGGGGCGTCTACCTTTAAATCTGGAGCCATTTTTACTCCTTTGAATATGATCATTGGTGGCACATATTGGCCAGCAGCATTAACATAACAGGCAATTGCTCAATATGGAATAGAATAGTGCAGAAGGTGTTAGTAATGTATACAAGTGGATAAGGCTATATTACTATATAACTTGTTATCTAAAAATAGTAGCCACATCCTTTAATTGTACCGGTACGATTTAGAAAACAGCGTACCGGTACGAAATAAGCATCGACAATGACAACCAGACAAACATTAACCTAAATATTGTCGTCAATAAACTTCAAACATATGATATTGTAGCTAAAACTACGTAGTTTACTATATGTACTTTAAAAAAATGTGGCTTGTAATCGTGTGGTTTAGTATTCTCTTACGTATGACACCAAAAATTAACATCAGACCACCAAATTTTATGAAAAAACGTCACTACCACTAGACAAATCTTTCAACAACGACCGTTTTACACGTTGAGAGAGGTAATGGCGAGTAGTTAACACATTTACCCCTAAATAGCAGGAGCACAGAGCATTTAATATAAATAGAGATGACAGTGCGAAAGACCCTGTGAAGCAGGCTTACCCAGCCAAGATGGCGGCCCCCTCCACTTTCTAACAAAATACCTTGAAGTCCCAAGCTCTGTTCAAGTTTTTTCTATTTAATGGTATTTCATCTAAAGGTATTTAATGATTTATTTGATATTATGAATAGCAAGAGTGTAATGGCAAAGGAGTTCAAGAAAGCTATATGCCCATCATATAGAGAAACCAACATTGCTCGCATGATGGAAGCCAAAGCCTACATAACGAATCTGACAGATCTTAAGTGCCTTCAAATATTAAATTCACGTCGAAAGACAGGGTTATTGGAATTTTAGTTTGCATGGATAGCTCTACGTTATTATTCCAAGATGACGTAAGGTGACGTGGAGGATGTTACAATAATCCCACGGCTAACAAGACCACATTGAGAGACTATTTGGCTTTAGGGAGACAAAAGGTTATAATAGTGCCTCATGTTAATGAGATAGTATACACAAGGTGAGACATAAGGTTATAATAGTGCCTCATGAGAAAGTATAGACAGGGTTGAGATATAAGCTTATCATAGTGCCTCATGAGAAATTATACACTGGGATGAGATATAAACATATAATAGTGCCTCGTGAGAAAGTATACAGAGGGAAGAGATAAAAGCTTATAATAGTGCCTTATAAGAAAGTATACGCAGGGATGATATATAGGCTCATAATAGTGCCTCATGTTTATGAGAAAGTATACACAGAGATGAGATATAAGCTTTTAATAGTGTCTCATGAGAAAGTATACACAGGGATGAGATAAAAGCTTATAGGCCTAATAGTGCCACATACGAAAGTATACGCAGGGATGAGATATAAGCTTATAGGCCTAATAGGGCCTCATGAGAAAGTATACAGAGGCATGAGATATAAGCTTATAATAGAGCCTCATGTTTATTAGAAAATATACACAGGGATGGGATATAAGCTTTTAATAGTGCCTTGTGTTTATGAGAAAGTATACACAGGAATGAGATATAAGCTTATCATAGTGCCTCATGAGAATGTATACACAGGGATGAGATATAAGCTTTTAATAGTGCCTCATGTTTATTAGAAGGTATACAAAGGTATGTGATAAAAGCTTATCATAGAGCCTCATGAGAAAGTATAGACAGGGATGAGATATAAGCTTATAATAGGGCCTCATGAGAAATTATACACTGGGATGAGATAGAAGCTTATAATAGTGTCTCATGAGAAAGTATAAACAAGGATGAGATAAAAGCTAATAATAGTGCCTCATAAAAAAGTATAAGCAGGGATGAGATAAAAACATATAATAGGGCCTCAAGAGAAAGTATACAGAGGTATGAAATATAACCTCATAATAGTGCCTCATGTTTATGAGAAATTATTAAAGAGGTAAAAGCTTATGATAGTGCATCATGAGAAAGTATACACTGGGAAGAGATAAAATCTAATATTAGTGCTCATGAGAAAGGAATGACACAGGAATGAAACCTAAACTTATATTAGTGCATCATGTTAATGAGAAAGTATACACATGGTGAGGTATAAGCTTATAATAGAACCCCATGTCTATGAGAAAGTATACACTGGAATGTGGTATAAGCTAATAATAGTGCCTCATGTTTATGAGGATGTATATACAGATAACAGGACAACTTGCCAGTTGTTGTCCTGTTGCATCGTGTAAACCCTCTCGTTTCGTTTCAACAATCGCAAGGTAGAGCTTTCTCAGCAATGCTAGGTTATATTGTACTCAATCATTAAGTTTACATATGTAGCTAGAGAAGTGGTTTGTCTGATTGTAACTGGAGCCCGCAGGTTATCGCTCTATTTCAACGTGTAAATACGCTCGTTTCGTATCAACAATCGCAAGGTACAGCTTTATCGGCAATGCTGGGTTATATTGTACTCAATCTTTCAGCTTAGATATGTAGTTAAAAAAGTGGTTTGCCTGCTTGTAACTGGAACCCGCAGGGTGTTGCGCTATTGCAACTTGTAAACCCGAACGTTTCGTTTCTCACATCGCAATGTAGAGCTATTTCGGCAATGCTAGGTTATATTGTACTCAATCATTAAATTTAGATATGTAACTAGAGAAATGGTTTGCCTGCTTGTAACTGAAGCACGCCGATTGCCGCCCTATTGCACCGTGTAAACCGGCTCGTTTCGATTATACAATCGAAAGGTAGGTCTTTCTCGATAGTGCTGGGTTATACTATACTATATTCTTCAGCTTAGATATGTAGTTGGAGAATTTGTTAGCCTGCTGTGTGACAGGAACCCGCTGGTTGTCGGCCAATAACACCGTGTAAACCCAGTAGTTTCGGTTCTCCCATCACAAGGTAGAACTTTCTCGACAATGCTGGGTTGTATTATACTCAATCCTTCAGCATAGATATGTAGCTAGAGAAGTGGTTAGCCTGCTGTGTGACCGGAGCCCGCAGTTTGTCGCCCTATTGCACCATGTAAACATGGTCGTTTCGGTTCTCCAATCGCAAGGTAGAGCTTTCTCAGCCATTCTGGGTTGTATTATAGCCTATTCTTCAGCATAATTATGTAACTAGAGAAGTGGTTAGCCTGCTGTGTGACAGGAGCCCGCAGTTTGTCGCCCTATTGCACCATGTAAACATGGCCATTTCGGTTCTCCCATCGCAAGGTAGAGCTTTCTCAGCCATTCTGGGTTGTATTATACTCCATTCTTCAGCTTAGATATGTAGCTAGAGAAGTGGTTAGCCTGCTGTGTGACAGGAACCCGAAAGTTGTCGCCCTATTGCACCGTGTAAACCTGGTCGTTTCGGTTCTCCCATCGTCAGGTAGAGCTTTCTCAGCAATTCTGGGTTATATTGTACTCCATTCTTCAGCTTAGATATGTAGCTACAGAAGTGGTTAGCCTGCTGTGTGACACGAACTCGAAAGTTGTCGCCCTATTGCACCTGTAAATCTGGTCATTTCGGTTCTCCCATCGCAAGGTAGAGCTTTCTCAGTAATTCTGGGTTGTATTATACTCCATTCTTCAGCTTAGATATGTAGCTAGAGAATTGGTTAGCCTGATGTGTGATAGGAATCCGAAAGTTGTCTCCCTATTGCACCGTGTAACCTGGTCGTTTCGGTTCTACCATCGCAAGGTAGAGCTTTCTCAGCAATTTTGAGTTGTATTATAGCCCATTCTTCAGCATAATTATGTAGCTAGAGAAGTGGTTAGCCTGCTGTGTGACAGGAACCCGAAAGTTGTCGCCCTATTGTACAGTGTAAACCCGGTCGTTTCGGTTCTCCCCTCGCAAGGTAGAACTTTCTCTGCAATTCCGGGTTGTAATATACTCCATTCTTCAGCTTAGATATGTAGCTAGAGAAGTGGTTAGCCTGCTGTGTGACAGGAACCCGAAAGTTGTCGTCCTATTGCACAGTGTAAAAACGGTCATTTCGGTTCTCCCCTCGCAAGGTAGAGTTTTCTCTGCATTTCTGGGTTGTATTATACTCCATTCTTCAGCTTAGATATGTAGCTAGAGAAGTGGTTAGCCTGCTGTGTGACAGGAAACCGAAAGTTTTCGCCCTATTGCACAGTGTAAACCCGGTCGTTTCGGTTCTCCCCTCGCAATGTAGAGCTTTCTCTGCAATTCTGGGTTGTATTATACTCCATTCTTCAGCTTAGATATGTAGCTAGAGACGTAGTTGGCCTGCTGTGTGACAAGAGCCAGCAGGTTGTCGCTCTATTGCACCATGTAATCCTGGTCGTTTCGATTCTCCCATCGCAAGGTAGAGCTTTCTCGTCTATGCTGGGTTATATTTTACTCAATCCTACCGCTTACATATGTAGCTAGAGAAGTGGTTAGCCTACTGTGTGACAGGAGCCCGCATTTTGGCGCCCTATTGCACTGTGCAAACCCGGTAGTTTTGTTTCTCCTAACGCAATGTAGATCTTTCTCAGCAATGCTGGGTTATATTTTACTCAATTTTTCCGCTTAGATATGTAGCTAGAGAAGTAGTTTGCCTGCTGTGTGACCGGATCCAGCAGGTTGTGGCCCTATTGCACCATCTAAACCCGGTCGTTTCGTCTCTACTATTGCAAAGAAATGAATTTTCCCGGCAATGCTGGGTTATATTATACTCAGTCTTTCAGCTTAGATATGTAGCTAGAGAAGTGGTTAGCATACTGTGTGACAGGAGCCCGCAGGTTGTCGCTCTATTGCACCGTGTAAACCCGGTAGTTTAGTTTCTCCTATCGCAATGTAGTGCTTTCTCAGCAATGCTGGGTTATATTTTACTTAATCTTTCCGTTTAGATATGTAGCTAGAGAAGTAGTTTGCCTGCTGTGTGACAGGAGCCAGCAGGCTGTGACCCTATTGCACCATCTAAACCCGGTCGTTTTGTCTCACCTATTGCAAGGAAAAGAACTTCCTTGGCAAAGCTGGCTTATATTGTACTCAATCATTCAGCTTAGATTGTAGCTAGAGAAAGGATTAGGTATGTGGCTGGATCCAGCAGGTTGTTGCCCTGTTGCACCATGTAATCCCGATCGTTTCGATTCTCCCATCGCAAGGTAGAACTTTCTCGGCTATGCTGGGTTATATTTTACTCAATCCTACCGCTTACATATGTAGCTAGAGAAGTGGTTAGCCTGCTGTGTGACAAGAGCCAGCAGGTTGTCGCTCTATTACACCATGTAAACCCGGTCCTTTTGTTTCTCTCATCGCAAGGTAGAACTTTCTCGTCTATGCTGGGTTATATTTTACTCAATCCTACAGCTTAGATATGTAGCTAGAGACGTAGTTGGCCTGCTGTGTGGCAAGAGCCAGCAGGTGGTCACCCAATTACACTGTGCAAACCCGGTCGTTTCGTTTCGCCCATCGCAAGGTAGAGCTTTCTCGGCAATGCTGGGTTATACTTTACTCAATCCTACAGCTTAGATATGTAGCTAGAGACGTAGTTGGCCTGCTGTGTGACAGGAGCCAGCAGGTGGTCGCCCTATTACAACGTGTAAACCCGGTGGTTTCGTTCCTCCCATCGCAAGGTAGAGCTTTCTCGGCAATGCTAGCTTATAATGTACATTTTAGCAAATATAAATTAGAAGATAAATAATGTAACATGGAATAAAAAAAATTAGACCTAAGATAGAAGTCGTTCGTTGTGGGTGATTGTAAATCTAACGCACTTGGGACTATGATATGTAATTGATAGATTTATTTTTTTTTGGTGAATATATGGTTATTTTTCAGTTTTAATAATTAGGTAATTACTATGCAGAATCGATTAGAGTAGACATATTTTGGCTAAACGTATAGTTCTTTTTATTAATACTTCTAGGCGGATGGGCGTCTACCACTGTTGGTGCCGTGTCGGCAGGTCTTCCTGCCCGTTCCAGTGGCCTGCGAGGAGGACCTACAGCGTCTCTTTGGCGAGCTGCAGGAGAGCCTTCGCAGCGGATTCCGATGCGTCGTCACCGTCAGGACATCAAGGGTGACGACTCGGAGCGGCCAGTGCAAGGACTGCGGGACCGTTGGACATGCGTCCAAGCGGTACGGCGGCTGTTCCAAGCACGAGTCCCGGCCCCGCCGACAGAAGAGAGTGAAGCAGACGCCCGCACCGAGAAGCGATCGCCAGGTCCTCGGGGAACTTCCAGTCTCCCCCAAGGTGCTGCCGTCAACACCTGCGGACAGCAAAGAGGCTGCGTCGTCGTCGTCGTCGCCGCCGGATACTGTTGCGGTATCGAAGAAGGCTGCTCCCCCTCGTAAGAGTAAGTACCGCAACACGGAGTACAGGGAGGATCCCGCTGCTGTGGCTACCGGCTGGGAGAGAGTCTGGCGTCGCCGCCGTCGGCCGAAGACCAAGCCGGCACGTGTCGAGGAGTTGAAGAGGAAATACTTCTTCTGGGACTCCGAGGAGGCTAGCGACACGTGTACTTAGCTCATCCCAGACGACGAGCTCACTACATCGTTTAAGGAAATCACTGAGCTCGTCGTAGCTCCGGGAGTCTGCATCCAGGACAAAGGATTCGCAGAAGACCACATCCAACTCTATGAAGACCTGATGAGGGACGATGTGGAAAAGGAGCTCTGGGTTAAACGCCGGTGGCGCAACAAGCAGCGGGCATGGCGAAGGCGACGACGGAAGGAAGCTGAAGCAGCCTCCCTAAAATAAGATATTTTTTGTTCTAAAATAAAATTGTATTTTTCGTATTATTTTTAAATAAATGTATAATTTTGTAAAAATTTTCTGAAAATAATAATTAGGTAATTACTATGCAGAATCGATTAGGGTAGACATATTTTGGCTAAACGTATAGTTCTTTTTATTAATACTTCTAGGCGGATAGTGATACGGTATTGAGATGTAGAAAATCTAGCTACAACCTGTGTTACTGATGTAGTATAATCACATGGATCCAGAACAATTTGGTGGCCGGTTTCGCAATTGTTATTCTAAAGTTTAATTCGAAGAATCGGATGATTCAGTGACACATATCTCCGTCCTGTGTATATAGAAATGTTATATGTTGTGGCAAGCATAAGCATTAGTCATGCTCAAACATAGGTTGTTGATATGTTGTTCATTGTATATATATGTATCATATCAAAGTGAGTAGTTATTATTTAATCGTAATTGTTTGCCGACCAATCAGATTGATCTACGTCACGACGTATGACACCTTAAACATATATCTTCCCCGCTTGGCCTTTCATTTCATTGTTGCTTATCACTGTGCATAGGTCGCTGAGTACTTTGTCAGGAGTGTATTCCAGGTGAGTAGGAAGCCTAAAACGATCTTCACCCTTAGCACTAGTATCAGCTATCTGGAGGGGGTTGGGAGAGTGTTTTCTTGGTTATCACTGTGCATAGGTCGCTGAGTGCTTTGTCAGGAGTGTATTCCAGGTGAGTAGGAAGCATAAAACGATCTTCACCCTTAGCACTAGTATCAGCTATCTGGAGGGGGTTGGGAGAGTGTTTTCTTGGTTTTGATAAAAACGCCAGTTTAGAAATCCCTGGTAGGGCGCACTTAGAAATTAACTCAGCCGACATGAAAATATAACTTTATTTCTCTTGTCGTTCTGTCTCCAAGTATAATTACGTTCTAAAATTGAATTCCATAATCACTAGTTATTTTTTAACTAAACATTCTTAAATATATGTGTTTTTTAAAATTGAATTCCATAATCACTAGTTAATTTTTAACTAAACATTATTAAATATATGTGCTCGTAAGGGTTTAGAACGTGATATTGTTCTATCTTTGTCCCAACTAAAAGAAACGAATGAGGAAAAACCGGCGGCATATTTGATAATTTATATTCTCCTCCCGCTATATTGTTACAAGCCGTAAGTCATTACTTTACGTCCCACCTCTCTCTTCCAGCATTTTTATTTAGGTTTACTACCGGATGCCCCAAAATAAACAGTACTGGAACAGTTGTAAGTTATATTTTACTCGTATTTTATTTACATAGTTTAACAATTCATACAAGTTAAAGGAAGCTAAATCGGTTGGACTCGGGTATAAACATGTTCTACATGACCTACTTCAATTTGAGGCAACACTCGACCGTTCTTGGAGGTTTTGCACCATTTTGTCGTGTCTTGGTGCCTCCGTGTCTTGCCGCCGAGTTGGGTGCAGTTTCCGTGTCGGAATCTATTGTCGCTCCCCCAATCCAATTAATTTTAGCAGAAAAATGTTAATCTATAAAACAATTTATACTCTGCATAACACTGTAAACAAATAAATACTGTAGTTACAGCTTTCATAAAGCAAGAGTAATTTATTTATTACAGCTTTCATAAAGCAAGAGTAATTTATTTATATTCCTTTATTCTTTTCTTTGAGTAAAAGTTTATGGTTACTAAATATAAATAAATGAAACCTCTCAAGCCACAAAAACTTTTTATTTTTGTCCTGCTGTAGCCTGCATTTCGATTTCAAAGCAATCGTCTTCAGAGATACTCTTATAGTGATTTCCTCTGAAGATAATTGGTTATGTACGTCAAGACATGAGAAAAACGATTTTGCGGTTTAAAAGGATATATTTATTTATATTTAAAAGTTACAACACAGTTACTCCTCGTTGTTATTATTGATTGTTGGTGATTAGATTACTAAAGTAGCTCATTTTTACAAAATGTATCTTATAGCCTAGTAAGTTTAGGCAAAACAGCTTCCCGATTTCCACCCTTGACCTCCTAGTACTTCGTCCTGGCTACGCCGAGTATCCCCCTCCCCCCGCCTCACCCATATTTATTTGTACTACGCCTTTAGTGTACTTGAACACAAAATGAATTGTTAGTACAGACATTTGTAATTTGAGTAATTAGAGATTGTATAAGGAAAGGGAGTTTTACTTTAAATCCAAGTTTTAAAAGTGCTTTTGTAATTAATTATTCTAACTCCTCTATTCTTGAGATGGCAATAAACAATAAAATACGAATCTCGTGATGTTGAATTAAGCTTAGTTTCGTATATTGGAATTTATATATTTTATATATTAAATGAAATTTAAAATTGAAATTATTTACGGAATCATGAATTTAGATTTTGTAAACAAGGTTAGCAGACACAAATTTTATTTCAGAGACTGGGCAGTTGAGTGTGGCAGTCCACTTGGATGCCCTGCTGTTGATTATAGTCCCCATAACCCGCAGTCATACATAGTGGGGCATTTCTTATTTCTTTTCACTTCCAAAGTAATATTCCTAACTTTAAGAAAGAATTATGTAAAATATTAGAAGGAAATGTGACTTTTCTAGTCACATGAGCTTTATCAACAATTAATAACCTTCTTCTTCCTTATTACATAATATTTAATCTAAGCCCTGAGCAGCCACTAGTATTTAGAACCCAAATCCCTCTTTTAAACACGTCTATTCTTTTTAACCTATGAATATACACTAACTCACCCGTCACAAACTGTGGCAGATCTAGTTTCATTAAAATTCTTTTTACCGCTAAGAGCTTGGCACAAATACTCAACCAATGCGTTTGTCTTTCCTCAGTTTCAGGAATGTATATTAGTATTCCTTAAAATATATGTTACTTGTAGCCTCAACTTTCTTTAATCCCACATCTGAAAAATAATTACAAGCAACAAATGTTTAAAACAACAATACCTTCTGCCCTTGCTACAAATTTTATATTTCTTTTGAAATGTCCACATTTAGAAAGGCTAAATGAAGCAGCTGTCTTGAATTTCTGCACATGGGCTTAAGGTAAAATTTCAAGTTAAACTTTTATATTATAATGAGGTCTCATCTACTTCAGGTATAAAACTCTGCACTTAAAAGAATATCATATCATTACCCTATTCCAACCTGAATTAATTATCATTTTTTATCCTTCATAGGCAATGTTATTGAAATTCACTAATTATCCTGAAACCTTTATGCCTGGTTTTAGTTTTGAATTTTTAAACTTTATATTTTCGAAAGTGTGAAAGACTATAATAAATCTTTTACTAAAGAAATTTTCATTTCAATAAACAAAAAAGAGATATTGAGAATGTTATTTGAAAATGTTTAAAATAACGCTCATTTTTATATTTATTACTTTCTAGTTATACAGAAACTTTAACAATATTATCATGGACTTTGGTTCACTTATCAATTACCACCTTGAGAAAAAGAACACTCATAGGGACCGGAAATATGGGAGGTAAGCACATATTGTCTCTTTTATTAAATTTGATCTTGTCTTGGAATTTTTATTGGAAAATAAATTTTGAACAGACTATGTATTAAATATATATTAGTTGAATCCATCTTCACACGATCTACTAGTTTTTACTAAAACACATGTAAATATGTTACAACTTGCATATAGTAGCACTTACTTATATTTGTTGAGGACGGCTGTTTCGGGAGATGTGTCCCATTGTCAACCCAGACCGTGTCTGATCTCAAGGTTTTCGTAGGTTAGGGTGGGGTGGTACATTAGGTTGGGGATGGGGGTGTATTTTGGGGAGCATTAGGAGCTATGGTGTCGAAAAGTGTATGTAAGCTATAATGTAATTGGGTGCTGAGTATGTGTGTGGGGTGAAATTTGAATTGTTTGTATATTTCGTATTGTTCGGTTGTGTATCATTGGTTATTTTTGTATTGTTTATGAAGAACTTATAGGTTGGATGTTATGTTTAAGTGGTCATGTTTTGTGGATATGAAATGTTCGGCAAAGTTTGATTGGGTGTTTTTGTTTTTTGAGTGCTTTTATGTGTTCTAACTTCCAGTTTGTGCCCTAGTTTTTACTTAGGCCAGACAGAGAGGTCATTTTACACATGCTACCAAGAACACATAAAAGCACTCACAAACAAAAACACCCAATCAAACTTCGCTGAACATCTCAAGTCTACTACACATGACTACATAGACATAACACCCAACCTATAAATTCTTCATAAACAAAACAAAAATAACCATCGATACACAAGCGAACAATACGAAATATACAAACATGTCAAACTACACCCTACATACGTACTCAAAACCAAATTAAATTGTTGCTAACATACACTTTTCGACATCATAAATTCTAATACTCACCAAAATACACCCCCAACCCCACCATAATATCCCACCCCCACCCTAACCTAAAAAAACCTTGAGATCAGTTATTATCTGAGTTGGCAATGGGTTACGTCTCCCGAAACAGCCGTCCTCATAAAGTAAGTGCTACTATAGGCAAGTTGTAACATATTTACAAGTGTTTTTAGCTATGTATTAAACTCATCATGTATTTAGTTGTGGTATAAAATATTATCATCCATTGAGAAGATTTCAAAAATATGATATTTTTCAATAACTTGTAGAAGCCTAAAAGTGAAATAAGTGTTATGTAACATTATTTTTTTAAACATTTTACGTCCAGCTCCCTCGGAGGGGTTTGTTATATTAGAACTGTTGCATTATATAATAAAGATATTTTAAAATAAAATATAAGTTTAAAGTATGTATATATGTTAAAAGTCTTCCAGTCTAAATGTATTTGTATTTGTCAGGACTCAAGCTTATTCCTCAGTAAGCGACACAGACTCTGAAGCTGTGCCATTCACTTCACAGATGCGTTACAAAAAGAAAGTTGAACATAAAAAGTAAGTAGTTGGAATATTTATTTTCAAATGCTACAATAAATTATTATTTGACTGCAAACCAAAAGTCTTTTTTCTTTTGTTCAAGTTTCTTAATTACATTTTGAAGCTTACTTTTGATTTTCTTTTGCTCATCATGCCATTTTTTACTAAATTATCTAAAACATCCTCTTCTTTTGAAGACTAAATAACTATTAACTCTTGATATTTGAAAAGTGAGCAGTAATAAACATTTGTTAAAGAACTGGAAGTTATAAGTTTTAGTTATATTAATAGCACGTTTTATTGGATATTATGGTTTCTATGGAACCAAAACCAACAAACTACATTAACCATCATATATGTAAGTTTATAATAGTGATACATTTGTGTAATGTGCATACTTAATTTATGAAGGCTGCCAATTTTTTGTTTCAAGTCACTGTAACTGTTTCAGTAATATGTTTTCTCATTTTTCATAACTTAAATACCACAAGTATTAAGAAATAATGATATTTTTGTTTCTTTCTTGTAACTTCAAAAAAAATATTTTAAAAAGAAGAAGATCAAAATGTGTCATAGGAATAGTATTAAGTAATAGATAGTATTGCTATTGGAAATGTTCAAAAATTATTATGTTTATGAAATAAAAGTTAAATTTAAATTCTATTAAAATTGAAGTCAGAGTAATGTTTTATAGGCATGGAAAGAAGTTGATAACTGTGTCTTTGAAGAAAAAAACTCCAAAAATTGTCAAGAAAAAGACCACTACTGATTCCACTTCCTCAGATTCTGGTCGCTCTGTGTATGTGGTGCCAAAGCGGCGACGTGTCCGTCATGGAGCACTTTCTAGGGCAGAGTTTCGTAATAGGTGAGTAATTTGTTATCCTTAATATGTTACAGTATCTGTTAAAGGCCCAATACATAAGATGCCTAAAATGAATCTTGCAATGGGAATTGAACAAAATGTTGTGATGTGTAAAGTTATGAATTACCGTATCTCAAAAATAAAAATTGAATATTTTTACATTTCATTGTATTTGTTTGAAAACTCAGCAAGTAAGTTAAAAGTTTTCACTCAGTTACTCAACAGTTAATTATGATTTATTCAGTGAATTCAAAATGATTACAACAAGCAAGTTTTTGTTAAATTGTAAATTTTAAAAATTTCCTCAAATAAAAAAAACTCATATCCTCATGTGTAGTAAGGATGATACTCTGGATATTGAGTAGTACTTGCTACTTTTAGTATCACCTGGCAATAAAACCTCTACTCACTGATATTTTTTAGTAGATACGTTTCAACAATGCACTAACCTACTACAAAACACGTCTTCTGAAAAATATCAGCATTTGGTTTTTTTGCCAAGTGATACTAAAAATAATGATTAAAAAACCTCAAGATGTACAACACAAAAACTGCGAGTAGTAATAGTACTGGAATCAATCTGACATTTTTTTTCTTTAGCACATGTTTTTTAATTATTCTTTAAAAAGCGATATTTTCTGGCTCAGACCTGGGGTAGTCTCGGTTTTTCCAGCAATATGGAACTTTTCTTAATGGTCAAATCTGTCCTTTCTAAGTACATGAAAGCCTAAATTAAATTCTGGAACAAAAATGTGGCTGTACAGACTATTTTTCAATGGTTCAGTATTATGTGTATCGCAATGCTCGGGGTTGAGAGAATACATTTTTGAATTCTTGAATTTTATAGTCCTTTACGTTCGGTGAATCTTAATTAATCAGTTAAACAATAGTTTATGACTATCCGAACTTTAAATTTTTGTAAATTTGTTAAAACTCACTGAGACAGAACGTTTTCGATCGCTATATGGCGATCTTCAACAGTGTCTCATTTTTGAAGTTTAGATAAATGATTTAAGATATTTTCTTTGACTGTTAGTATGGCAAGAATGAGATGCTACTTTTAAAAGAGATTTTATGTGATTCCTAGCTGAGTCAGCATCACCTTTGAGCTTATGTAAACTTTACTTTATTTTCCCTCGCAGATCTGGTGTTGGTGTATTTGTTTTGATGGCTTTTGTAGTGTATTGCTTATCAAGAGGCTTCTGCAAAATTGAAAGAATCATGAGATATAATGCACAAATGTACCTTTTTCCCTTAAACATGGAAATATATTTGAATGAATTTTTTTTCTAAACAAATTGTTTTTTGTGTTAGCTGAAACTAAAATAAAATTAAGCAAAAATATCATTGCTTTCATTTGATACCTTTTTACACCATCATACGTGGATTTTTCCAAACAATTTTTCTTTGTCTTTATGTTTTTGTTGGAAACTGTATTCCTTCTTTAACTGCTTGGTGCAATTTTCTTCTTATTTTACACCTCTGGCACCAGTTCTCAGACAATTTTTTTAGTTAACTCTGATATCATAGACTTCAGTCCTGAAAATTAAGATTGAAATGTAATAATAAATGTAAATAATAGTGAACATTTAAATATTATGTGCGAGGAATAGAGAAAAACCTGTAGATCTGGAACAGATAAAGTTATATAAACATGAACTTGAACTCTTTGGAGCTAATGATCCCCATATTTTATATTAAATTATTTCCAGTAACTAATTTCATTCAAACATTACAGAACTTTATAACTTAATAGTATAATGTTGAATTAGTATAAACAATATTTCCCTTTTATATTTCCAAACAACCATTTTCCATTTCAGGCGAATCAACGGATACAGTAGATACTCGCTGAAATCAAAGCTTTTCTTTTTCCTAAAAAAATGTTTCCACTTAATATGTGAAGATAAGTGGAATGAATCTTCTTTGATGTTAGAGAAGGATCACTTCTCTGAAATAGACGCCCCTTGTAGGAATCACAGGAGTGTCTAGAGACTATTCATCTGGTAGTGATTAAACAGATTCACAACAATAAATTGCTATTTGCTGAAATAGTATCCAGGATAATTAGACAGTTCATATTCAATTTATCTGGTCATTCAATGTGACATAATTTGAAAAACTGATCCTACCCCTTAGAGTGGCAAGTTAGATTCATCAATGAAACAACGGTTTCAAAACACATCAGCAAAAAAGTTAATAGTTTTTGCTTAGCTCTTCAAATAATTACTTATGATTCATCCCATAGAATATAGAATGAACATGGGAGAATAAAAAGCGTTTTTACATATCTTGCATAGTTTCATAACGTCCATGAGGTGCTTCAACAAGCTGTACAGTCCCCAGACTTACTATTAAGACTTCATGTTTCAGGTATTTTGATAAAACACAAATTTTGTGTTGGACTATCAATAAGAATTTTAAAATTATTTCAGACAATATTTCTGCAGTGTTTAAAATTGCACTTTTGAATAACTCACTCTCTTTGTATCATATGGTTTCATATTTTGAGCAATGACTGGAAACATAGAATGATGCCTCATTCGCTGCTTTATTTTTGTCTGTTATTAGGAAAAAGAAACTGTTAAGCATTTGTTAAGACTTTCACTCCATTAGATATTGTTTTCTTAGTGCAGAATTTGGTAAGAAACTTTAATAATCATTGAGTGAACGTTTTGAAATGACATTCTTAGTTTTTTAAAATTATAAATAAACTTTTGTAAAGGTAAATTGTTTATATATTTGCACAATAAAAATTATCTGAATACTATTTCTATTTTATAGTAATTTAACTGTTATTATTAGTAATTAACTCAATTTACGACCAAAATAAAACAATAAAGATAGAACTTACAAAATGTTTTAAATTATTAATTAAAGAATATAATAATTTCTAAAGAATTATATGTTATAATTTAATTTTAAATTTATAGAGGGAGAAACTGGAGATATTGCATTCTTTTTAGTATAATTAGGTTAAGGCAGTAACCCATGTCTTCTCAAAACTAGATTAAGAGATTCCAAGCTGAAGATGCATTCTGTATAGTTAAATTTTATGCAAGAAGCAAAATAAAAATATTATATTATATTATATTATATTATATTATATTATATTATATTATATTATATTATATTATATTATATTATATTATATTATATTATATTATATTATATTATATTATATTATATTATGTATATCACAGTATGATCAAGATACTATACCGGCCATTAGGAGGCAGGGGGCAAGCTCATGATTAGGGGCGTTGAAGGGATTCCATAATTATAGGAATTTTCTTCAAAAGATATTTGTAGAAACTAAAAAAAATGTAGTGAAAATGTAAATGCAATAGAGAGTAGGTAAGAAAAAAATTTCAGAATTTTCTATTTCCTCAGGCAAAACTTTATTATAATTGAAAAACTAAATAAAATCTTCTATAAAAAATTAGACTTTGAGTCCATATTTTCTTTTAAATTTGTTTGAGATCTAATGAAATTTATTTCTTGTTAGAGTCTATTGCATCCAGTGATTACATTTGCATCAGAATCCAATGAAAGAAAAACTAATGCATTGCAAGATTTTTGTTTCATTCAAAGCATTGAAATAAGCTACAAAATCCAACAAAATCTTTATCTTCACCTTGTTTTTTTAATAGTTACTTTTTGTAGAACTGTTTAAAAGAATTCTGCCATGGAGTGCACTGGAATCATATTAGCTGCAGAATACCTTACAAATGTGTAACAAATAATATTTCTCAATAGTGTGAACAGAATAAAATTTTTACAATTGGATTTACTTTTTAACAGCGATAAATCTTTCGTTTACTTTACCCTTACAAGGGCGCCAAAAGAAATCTTGCCCTACTAAATACTAAAGTCTAAGGCTGGCACTGACAAGATTAGATTACTATCAGATTTATATGGACACGATTTATTTATAAACAATATTCGAGCTGGCTTGTGAGTGAAGGTTATAAAAATAGAATAAATATGGTACAATTCACATTTATAAAATCTTTATTATCTGACGCGATTCAATGACATTATATCATCATCTTTCGTGATGCTACACAATTGAAGCTTAATTAAAAAAACTGAACATAACCTGTAATATTTTAACAAAAGTAAGAACTGGATCTGGGCATTGCTAAATTTACAACCGCGGCTACTGATATATTTACATTGAACAACATATGATAACTACAAATATTTAATTTTGATGAACCTATAATAATAATAAAACATAATAGTAACAAAATTATTCAAATAATTTTAAAAATTTTTTAAAAACTTAAAGAAGAAATTATTTAACATTAAATAAATTTACAATAATATTGAATTGATCCTATTTCACTATTAACAATTTTATTTTATTTCTATTTATAAATAAAGTTTCCTATGCATCTAATTCATTTAAATTATTCACATTTTTTAAAAAGATAACATTTTATTAAATGGACAATTTATTTAATTTAAATTTTGTCTCATTTTTGTATGAACTAACATATATTCAGTAAGTATAAAACAATTTTTCATAATAGTTAAAAGTAAACATGTGTTTTATAGAATTCTGTGGGAATCAGTGCTAATTTGCTTTAAATAAGACTAGGTGAAAGTTTAATACTTTATTGGTAGTATAATGGACATGAACTGTTTTTATTTGTTGATTCCATCTTCGCGTTAGCTACTAGTTATCACTAAACACTTTTAAATGTTTCTAAACTTGCCTATAGTAGCACTTACTTTGTTTGTTGAGGACGGCCGTTTCGGGAGATGTGTCCCATTGTCAACTCAGACCGTAACTGATATCAAGGTTTACGTAGGTTAGGGTGCTAGGGTGGGGGTGGGATATTATGGTGGTGTGGGTGTATTTTGTGTGTATTAGGAGTTATGATGTCAAAAAGTGCGAGTGAGTTGTAATGTAATTGTGTATTGAGTATTTGTGTAGGGTGTGGTTTGAAGATTCTGTATATTTCATATTGTTCGGTTGTGTAGCGTTGGTTATTTCTGTGATGGTTATGAAGAATTTGTAGGTTAGATGTTATGTCTATGTAGTCATGTTTTGTGGAGGTGAGATGATCGGTGAAGTTTCATTGGTAGTTATTGTTTTTTAGTGCTTTTATATGTTCTTGGTAACGTGTGTGAAGGACCTCCCTGTCTGGCCGATGTAAAAACTGGGGCACGAACTGCAAGTTAGTTTGTAAGCTCCAGAGGTGTTGTAAATGTCGTCGATTTTGTTGTTGGGTTTAAATTGTTTATTGAGAGTGTTGTGTGTTGAGTAAGCTATTTACCCCCGGCAAGCTGGCCTGAGCAACCGGGCGGGTCCACAGGTGGCGGATAGTGGGACGGCCTACAGAAATGTAGGTTACCTGTGAATAAGGATTCCGGAAGGTTTCTGAATATGCAGGCCTGGACCAAGGCTATGGTTCAAAGGTGAGGAATTATCCCTCCTCGTCAATCAACCGGTTGGGGGCGGTAGAAATAACTGCTCTGACTGGGGAGACTGGGGTAGTTGGGAATTAAGTCCTCACAATGCTACTCTCACCTCCCAGGTGAACCAAGGGCAATGCGACAGTGAAGTATGGGCGGGAAACTACCCTAACGACACAGTTGTAAAAAAGAGAGTAAAGCAGGCTGTTCGCTTCATGAGCAACAGTTAATAATGTCCTGAACTTGGGGTGTGCTTCAAGGTCAGTGACTGAATACCCGATCCAAGGTGGAAGGCATCGTGCCGAAGGATGAATGGCTGCAGGGTATAAAGTGCAGTTGCACACGATCCCCTTGAGGAACCAGACAAAACCTCATTGTATGTTGTCTTGCCAGGGCAGTGGGGGCTCTGCTCTGGTCGACCGTTATTTACCCCATACTCGTGGGACGTTAATGGACCAAGTAAGTAAAAGAATTGATTTCGAGACAGCACAGACAGTGGGAGCCAATGAAACGGCAAACCGTGAGTCTGTAGCAGATGTGTCAACGGCAACCATCACTGGGGGTGCGGGGGCGGCTGTCAAGCTGTCGACTGCAGAAACCGGTGAAGTGGCTGTAGAGTTGAGCACGCTGTCTAGTCCTGGGGCTGCTCTGCGGACCCAGGCGACTGCAAATTAAGCAGAACAATGATCAAGATCCTCCAAGTGAACCTACAGCATAGCAGGGCGGCGAGTGCTGTCGTGTGTAGGACGCTGGACAGGGGAGAGAGCCATGGATTTCTGGAGGACGAATATGCGGGCTGGCGACATCTGGAGGTAAGTTGTTGTACGATAAGGACTCCGGTGTTCCCAGGACGTGTATCCTGGTTAGGAGGGGGTTGAGTGCTTTTGTACTAACGGACTTCTGCTGCAGGGACTTAATAGCAGTGACGGTGGAGCTGCGGGCGGAGGGGAGTATGAAGAGGCTGAACCTTGCCACGGCATATCTCCCCTTTGACTACGCGGGGGCTCTACCAACACAAGAGCTGAGGAGGCTGGTCGAGCACTGCGGGGCTGTGGATGAAGAGCTGCTGGTGGGGATGGATGCTAACTCCCATCACACTTCGTGGGGAAGTACAGGCACCAACACTAGAGGTGAAGAACTTTTAGCTTATCTTAGCTCTAAGAATTTACTAGTCTTAAATTAGGGGGAAGAGCCGACGTTTGTCACTAGGGCCAGACAGGAGGTCCTGGACATTACGGTGGCATCGAACCAGACGGCTAGGTATGTACTAAACTGGCATGTGTCGGATGAACCATCTTCTTCTGACCACAGACATATTAGGTATGATATCTCTCTAAATCCAGCCATGCTTCGGCCAACCAGGGATCCAAGAAGAACAGACTGGGACTCCTACAGGAGGGACCTGGGAGTTCGGATTGAGGAGGCTGGATTGGAGTATGGTGGGAGGAGATAGCTAGAAGACTCTGCCGCATTGGTTGGCGAGGCTATAGTAGAATCCTTTACTGATAACTGCCCTCTTAGTGAGGGGAGAAAAGTAGGGGATCCGTCATGGTGGAACAAGAAGCTAGCCAAACTTCGGAAGACCACCAGGAGACTCTTTAATAGAGCAAAAAAGAACGGGGAGTGTGACCAGTATAGGAAAACACTAACCGAATACAACAGGGCAATTAGAGAAGCACGCAAGAAGTCCTGGAAGGAGTTTTGTCAAGAGATTGACAAAACTTGGGAAGGGGTACGACTGCATAAAGTGCTCTCTAAGGAACCAGTTAACCAAGTGGGGATGCTAAGAACCCCACTGGGAAATATAACAAAAACTGCAGGGAAAACTGTGGAAGAATTAATCAGAACACATTTCCCTTCCAGTACTCTGAGGACTTGGGGGAGCAGACACTGAACCAGTTGCCAAACTCTCCACAAGACGTGGTAAGAAGGAGGACTTGGAAGTGGCAAGGAGGATAGTAACACCACAAAGGGTAAGATGGGCTATTGGCACATTTAAACCCTACAAATCTCCAGGTCCAGATGGGATCTACCCTGTGCTGCTGCAGCAGGGAATGGATTTGCTGGTACTGGTACTTACTAAATTATACAGGCTAAGCATTGCTTTAGGGCATGTGCCGGCAGCCTGGAAAGCTAGTAAGGTGGTCTTTATACCTAAGCCCATCGGTAACCGGAAGGGAAAGGATACAGACCTATTACACTCATGTCCTTTGTTCTTAAGGGACTTGAAAAACTGGTTGATAGGCATATTAGGGGGGGGGGGTGCTTTGGCCATAAAACCACTGCATTGGAACCAGTATGCTTATCAACCGGGGAAATCCTGCGAGGGAGCTCTCCATCAAGTGGTTGGTAGGATTGAGCAAATGATCGCCAAGAGAGGTTGTGCCATAGGTGCCTTCCTCGACATTGAAGGGGCTTTCAATAACCCCTCAGTGGAGACGATGGTAAGTGGTGCAAGACGTCATGGCGTGGATGCAACCACTTGTGGTTGGATAAGTTCCATGTTAACAAAAAGAAGCATTTCTGTAGAGGTGGCAGGGGAGGTCAGAAGGGCGGAGACAAGTCTGGGCTGTGCACAGGGGGGGGGGTTCTCTCTCCTCTGTTGTGGTGCCTAGTGGTTGACAACCTTATTGAACTCCTGAATGAACAAGGGTACTTCTGTCTAGGATATGCTGACGACATAGTTGTTCTGATCCTGGGCAGATTCCCTGATACAGTCCTTGAGGTAATCAGAAATCCTCTACGACTGATTGAAGAGTGGTGTAAAAAGGAGAACCTTAGGGTAAATCCAAAAAAGACTGCTCTCATTAACTTCACGAGAGAGCGAAAAGATCTGACGACCAGGATGCCCCGCTTGTTTGGTGAATACCTTGAGTTTGTGGGGGAGGTGAAGTACCTGGGAGTTACTCTGGACAGGAAACTCACCTGGAACCCACATCTTGAGAGGACAGTTAACAGGGCCAAAAGGGCACTGATGACTGTGAGAAGAATGGTGGGTAAGAAATGGGGACTGAAGCCATCAATGATGCACTGGATGTATCTGAGGGTGATAAGACCTATGATTACCTATGGAGCTCTGGTGGGGTGGACAAAGGCCATCCAGGCACAGACAAGAGCTAAACTGAGCTCTATCCAGTGATTGGCCTGTCTGTGCACACTGGGAGCGATGTCAACTACACCAGGTGCAGCAATGGAAGTAATGCTTAACCTCCCTCCCCTTGAGCTTGTCCTTAGGGGAGAGGCGAGGCTGGCGGCATGGAGATTGCGCAACTCGAGCAACTGGGCTAACCTCCCAGATGTCTCGGGACATATGAGTATCGAGTGCGTGGTCAAAGAACCCGTCTTGGAAATGGGCAGCGACCACATTACTCGAATGTTTGCACCTGACCAGGTCTACCAAACTATGATGGAATGGTCAGGGACATTAACATCGGGAGCTCAGATCTGGTACACAGATGGCTCCAGGATGGACTTCGGCACTGGAGCGGGGGTGTATTGTAAAAACCCAAGGTTAGAACTAGTTTTTTTCTTGGGGAGGCATACCTCTGTCTTTCAGGCCGAAGTATATGCTATAAATGCCTGTCTGGGAGAGATAGCGAGAAGGGAAACACACGGGACCCGGATTGCTATTTTCTCCGACAGTCAGGCAGCAATTAAGGCACTAAACGGACACGTGGTCACCTCGACCATAGTCAGGGAGTGCCTAATTAACCTACAAGCTCTGGCAAGGCACAATCAAATCAAGATAGGTTGGGTGCCAGGGCAAAGGGGAATACTTGGAAATGAAGCCGCAGATGCGCTGGCCAGGGAGGGGTCTTCGACTCCCCTGATTGGACCGGAGCCTGCGGTAGGTATTTCCAAATCCATGGTCAAGATGACAGTGCGAAGGTGGATGGCTGAAAGACACTGTGAGCACTGGATCAGGGCCGAAGGGATGAGACACAGTAAGCTAACCCTTAGGAAACCTTCCTTGGGGCTGCAGAAGAGTCTTATCTATCTGTCTAGGCAGGAATTGAGGATAGCCACAGGTCTACTCACGGGACACTGTGGCTAAGAAAACATTTGCATAAAATGGGTATCTACAAAGATGAACCAGTGTGCAGATTATGCGGGCAGGAACTGGAGACTGCCACACACATTATTTACAGATGTGAAGTACTTGCTGAGAGGCGCTGCAACCTCTTTGGTGATTGAACGGCTTTGGTGGATGCTGAAGGTAAAACTCTAGTCAGGAAACTCCTAAACCTGGTAAGAGGGAAGGGGTTATTTGACTAGATCAGGGAGGTAAGTACAATATACCTTAAGGTAGCAGTGCTTCGGGCAATTCAAACCCGCTCCCAAGTTAAAAAAAAAAAAAAAAGCTATTTACCTACTATAGGTAAGTTTAGAAACATTTAAATGTGTTTAGTGATAACTAGTAGCTCACGCGAAGATGGAATCAACAAATATTAATATTGCAAGCCGAGCATCAACCATCCATCGATACCGAAACGTACATCTCAAAGTAACAAAACTTTCTCTTCATATCTCCTTCAATATACAGTGCCTAAAATATAAAATCACACCTAATTACGCCAAAATACACATTAAAGCAAAAATAACAACCCAGCTGCCACACAAACCACACACCAAGCTCAAACACTCTAGATTAAAAACACTATAAAACATTTATACAGTACAAACAAAAAAACAATCTCAACAAAATTGCTTACATCTTATACCAACAGCTTACAATGGAACTACACTACATCGAACTGCAAGAAGTAGTAAATTTTATTAACACACTAATTACATACAAAAAAAACAAAATAAAATTATTATATAACAAAAAAATACATAACCTCAAAAACGTCCAACACCCAACACAGGTTATTAACCCTGCGGTACTCGCTTGGGCTACAGTTGTAGCCCAGCCATTTTGTTTGTTGTTTGGTTTGGTGGGGTAGTGGTGGATGGCTCTGTCTCTCAGTACCTTCTAATCTGCTATCTTCCCACCCAATTAGTTGCGTTCACCACTCTAATACTCTAATATTAGATCTAGAAAATACAATCCAACATAACACACCTGTAGAACAACAAGATGCAATCAGACACCAAATAAAACACAAAATAAACCAAATTAAACCCCCCAAAACAAACACCCAAGAATTAAAAGTAGCCAAATCCATCAAAAACAAAATTTAACCATTACCAAAGCTGGCAAAGGCAACATAACTGTAATTATTAACAATCACCGCCTCAACAAAAAAGTACACAACTTCATCCAAAATAACAACATCATTACACTAAAAGAAGACCCAACAACAAAATACAACCCTCAAATCAAAGAAGCAATAAACAAAACAAAAAATTCCACACTACACCAAAAAGCACCTAAATCAAATAAAGTCAATAGCCCCTAAACTAAACGCCCTGCCCAAACTTCACAAAACAGACATCCCAATACGTCCACTAATCAACCACACAAGCGCCACTTCTCATTTTCTAACCAAATTCCTCGACAAAACTATCCGAAACCATATAAAATTTAATAATCATTGTAGCATAAAAAAATAGCCTAAATCTAATAGACAAAATAAAAAACGTAAATATCCCACACAATTCCACTTTAGTCTCTTTTGATATATCAAATCTATATAGGCCTACAAACATCCCCATTACAGAAACCATCAATATCCTCAAAAACATGCTTATAGACACAAATACACCACATAAACACATTGGTGAATCATCCACCTTACAAAATTAATCACATCTCAAAATTACTTCACCTACATTTACACATTCTACTACCAAAAAGATGGCCTACCTATGGGCTCCCCTATAGCTAGCATCATAGCAGAAATATGCATACACCATACTGAACAAAACCACATTTTACATAACAATAAATTAGATAACATAATTTACTGGTACAGATACGTCGACGACATCATAACATTATATAAAGACAACACACGCAGAGCACACATATTCCTAAAACACCTTAGTTCCATACACCCAGAACTAACATACACCATCGAAACAGAACAACAAAACTCTCTCAACTTCCTAGACCTTACAATTAAACGAACAGACAAACAAACACATAAATTCAACATAAACCAAAAACCAACTAGTACCAATACGACCATTCACAGTTCTTCAAACCACCCACACCAACATAAACTAGCTGATTACAACACAATGATATATCGCCTGCGTAAAACACCGTTAGACAAAGAAGAACACTACCAGGAGTTAAACATCATAAAACATATAGCACAAACTAACGGATACAACCCAACCAAGATTGAAAAATTATACAACCGCCTAAAAAATAAACCTAATAACCCAAATACAAACACACAACAGGACAATCCCATAAAGTACTTATCAATACCACACAGGATCATCCAAAACCCACAATCTAACCAACACACTACGAAAATACAATTACAAAATAGCTTACTCCACACACAACACTCTCAATAGGTCTAAACAATTTAAACCCAAAAACAAAATCGATGACATTTACAACACCACTGGAGTTTACAAGCTAACTTGCAGTTCGTGCCCCAGTTTTTACATAGGCCAGACAGGGAGGTCCTTCTACACACGTTACCAAGAACATATAAAAGCACTAACAAACAATAACTACCAATCAAACTTAGCCGATCATCTCAACTCAACAAAACATGACTACATAGACTTGACATCTAACCTATAAATTCTTCATAAACAACACAGAAATAACCAACGCTACACAACCGAACAATACGAAATATAGAGACTCCAAACTACACCCTACACATATACTCAATACACAATTACATTAAAACAATATCCCACCCCCACCCTAGCACCCTAACCTACGTAAACCTTGATATCAGTTACGGTCTGAGTTGACAATGGGACACATCTCCCGAAACGGCCGTCCTCAACAAACAAAGTAAGTGCTACTATAGGCAAGTTTAGAAACATTTAAAAGTGTTTAGTGAATTATTTTTAATAATTAATTTAATTTATCCCTTTGAGCAGTAACTTTCCAGACAGCTGTCAGATAAGAAGTGGAGTTTTTTAAAAGTCATTAAATAACTTTATTTTTATTATTATATTGATAGTTAGTTCAGATATTATTACATTTTGTGTCATCAATTCTTTTAATATAAACTTTAAGTTTTCTGATGATCGTGAGCAATAAAATCCCAAGTTGTTGAACCCCTTGTACAGGATGTGGTGAAGTTGTGTGCAGGCAGCTTCTATTGCAGCTAAGGCAAATAAAACATTAATTATTTCTTTTTTTTAGATTATTTAGTTGTTACTAATATTTGTTCTTAATTAGGCAATTAAAAATGGCTGAAGCCATCGCAAAGTCTACTATCACAGAAGTAGATGAGGAAGAATATGAAGAAGAAAATGAGGAAGAAGGCGAGGGAGAACAAGATGTGCCGGAGATGCCACACCCAAATAACCATGAAATTATTTTACTACCAACAGAGATTCCAAACGACGATCAAGAACTACCAATGGAAGATGCTTCACTTGAAAAACAAAATTTGTAAGTAGTGAATTTATAAATAATGGTTATAACACACCTGTATTTCAGTTTTTAACCTAATCATGAGAAAATATCAGTTTAAACAATCACCAATTAACTAATAGTTAGAAAACAGAGTAATATCTGTTCATAAAGTTCAATAATTTTTTGACCAACTTCAAAAAAGGAGGAGGTTCTGTATTCGATCCGTATGTTTTTTTCTTCTGTTTGTTCCACCATAACTTTGGAAGTATTTAACCGATCAAAGTGATTTTTTGTAAATGAAAGAGTAAACGTTCCCGGTGGTCCCATTATAGTTACATCCCAATTCGTCTGATTTGGAGACAATAATATGCTATTTAAAAATTTTTTTAAATAATTGTTTTTGAGGGAAAATTGTGTATTATTTTTTTTCAATAAGGGTTATGAATTAAAAGATAATTCATAAGCAATATAAACAATCACTGCATTTATTTTATGTAGAATTTTACAACACATAAAAATAACAGAAAAAATAAGTATAAAAAGAATAATTTTTTTCAATTTTTTGCTTGATAAAGCTGCTTAGAACGAGCATCATCAGACACTAATGAATGAATTTACCTCATTAAATGGCGCCTTCTTTGATGGTCTACACACATTGATATATAACTTGATATAACTCGAATGAGATAAGCCAAAATAAATACAATGAAAATCTGATTTAGTTCATTTACCATAGTTAAGATATTCAATAATCCTCAGGTGAGAACCTCATTACTTCACCAACTATCAAGAGATAAATTCATTAAATATAATTTCACTATCAATTTTCACTTTATTTATTTATTAAAATTTTATGAGTACAAAATATTTCTCCTAATAATGATTTAAGACAGCATTACTGAATATTTACCTGAGACATTGCATTATGTGATTATTAACACGTTTTTAATCGGAAATGAAAAATAATAATTGCAAGATAAGAAATACTTACTTACTTACTAGCCAATGCCCACCCTTGGCAGGTTAGCCATTTGGTGGCGCGCTGACCACTAGAGGTGGGGATTCTCCCTGTAGTTGTCTTCTTCTTCGTCCACTGAGTTGATAGGGCCGGACACTGGGATAGGTGGACTGTATGCCACAGCATACAGACTCCATCTGCGTGTAACCCAATAAGAAATAATATGTGGGATTTTAGGAAAATTCGTCAAGAGAATTTCATAGATAAAGTACTCTATGTATTCCTATGACAAACTGATATGTTTATTGTATTCTTCAAGGGTGTGTCAATTATTTGAACAACGATCAAGCAATAAGGTTAGAGGGATATACACATCGGAAATTTTTATGAATAAATATTGGCAACTTTGCCAACATAATCAACAGCATGAAAAAAAATTCGATTATAATGTAAATAGAAATTAAATATCATATCTCTAAAAATGAAGAAATAAAATTTTGAAAAAAACAGAACCGACTTGAAAAAAAAGCCTGAAGTATAATTTTTACTTACTAAAAAGAAAAAAATAATTTTCTGATAATGAAAACATAATTTATCATAAGCTCATTACCCACAAAATTTTGAAGTCGGCGCCGCAGTCATGCCTTCTATTTGCTAATCCATCAGATCTGTTCCGAATATTTCCAAAACAATCTACTTTATGACTGCTTGATTTCTCATGACGAATTATAGCAAACCATAGAGTCTTCTCCCGAAACAAAAATTTAATGTATTTGATATTATGATAGTATGCGGGACGATAATTGATCTTCGTTTTCGGCAAAGATCATACAATATGTGATTGCATATTTTTTATTCAGATATACAGATTGCGGACAGTTCAATCTTCTTTAAATGATTTACAAGGAATGTGATTACTGCAGATGTTTATAGAAGTAAGAGATAATCTACTTAAACCTTTTGTATCATAAATTTAATACATTTTTTTACTGTATCTATAAAATACACTTATTTTATTTAATTGAAGAAATGATTGAAAAGCCTGTGTTTATATCATAATTTGTTAATCTACACGCCAAGGACCCCAACATCATGTGAAATCTCTTTATTTGTTACGTTCAGTATGTTAAATATGTGTCCAAGTATGAAATTCGGCGCCGACTTCAAAATTTTATGGGTAATAAGCTTATGATAAATTAGGTTTCTGTTATCAGAAAATTATTTTTTACTGTTTAGTAAGTAAAAATTATATTTTGGGTCTTTTTTTAAGTCGGTTCTGCGTTTTTTAAAAAAAAATATTGTTTGTTAAAAACGTTATTAAAAATATTTTATCATACTAAATTAAATCCTAAAATGCTAAAAATGCAAATTATTCCTAAATATCCTGCTATTGACTCTATTAAATTTTCAACTAAGCAATATTTTTATACATTTTTTTTTTTACAAGCTGCAATAAAACAAGGTTAATGATGACAAATTTTAAGGAAATCTTTGATTTTTTTGTATAATTTGTCTATAACAAATTACATTATACAACAAAAAAATTAATTAAACCATTAAAGAAAATGAAAGTAGAATTAAAATAATAATGAACATAAGTGCCTAAAACTAAGAAGAAACAAATTCAAGTTAAATACAATTTTATATCACAAGTAATTATTTAGTATAACTTACTATGCTGACACATATCAAAATAATTCTTTTATTGATGAAGTCTAACCTGCTACTCGACAGATTTTCACTTAGTTCTTTAAATAACTGCAGTAGAACCTCTGTAATTCGTCACGTTTGGGACCGATTGGGTGACGAATTTGAGAAAAAGACGAATTACGGAAGTTGTAAAATTAACAAGAAATTTTAGGTAAACTTATCACAAAAATATGTAAATAGTTAAATAATGTAATTAATGTTGTAATTACATGATTTATGTTGGCCGAAAAACTCAACAACAGTATTATACAACATAATAGAAACACTAGAAGTCTCCAGTATAGTTTGTAAATACAAATATAGTAGTTACTATAAAAGACGCACAAAAATGTATTACAGTACCTTGTGAGATCAATAACATTAACAAGGAAAACAGGGGAGTTTAAATCTATTTACATTGTTTTTAAAAAGTCTGACATTTTCTTATGTACTACAGAATTAATTCTTTTTTTTGTATTGCTAGCTACAGAATTTGTCTTAATACTAACAATTTAATCAGTTCTGCTTCTTTTTGTCTCTCATACCACCCAAAGGATTTCGTTAGCATTCCATCTACTTCCTTTAAGTCATTTCATTTTCTGGTCAAATGTGTTGAGAGATTTTTTCAATAATCGAATGACTCATGTATGGTATCGGTCTTATCTGATGGCGTCTATACTATGTGACAGTGCAGACGATGTTTGTTATTACTGTGATGAATTACAGAAGGTGACGAATTAGAGAGGCTGTCCTGCACTGTCAAAAATTTAATCAGTGAATTCAAGAGGATTAAAATAACAAACTTACAATTTTATAGATTGGATAAAATAAACTAACAGAATACAGAAATTATCATGACATACAATTTTATAAAAAGTCTTTACAAATTTCAATTAGTCTTCCTACCTGACCTACTCTCCTCCTATTTAATGTATCCCAATTTCAATGTCAAATTTCTTTCACCTTTCATATATTAAAAATATTCATTTCCTTGCCAAGCAATTGAGAAATTTCCAAAATTTTATATAAAATATTTTGTTACTAGGTGAGACAAATATCTTTCCATCAAACTTAAACTGTACGATCAACCTTTACCCTTAGGTAATAGTATTGTTTCCTGTTTCAGTGAAGCTGAGTTCAGGAAACTCTTCATCCTTTGGATTGCTTTAGTCTTGTTCATTATCATTGTTTTAATTCTCATTGCGTAAGTAAACTAAATAGAAATTATTTTCAAATAAACGTTTGTGATATAGTTTAAGTTTCTCAATAATTCATTAGTGAAAACCAATGAATATTTAGCTCAGAAATGTCAATAAAAACATGTGGAATATAGTAAATTTGGGAAATTCTTTTCATTTTTGCAATTTAAATAAAATTTGCAGTTTTTGTGTTGTATATCTTGAGGTTTTTTTTATATATTACACTTTTGGTATCACTTGGTAAAAAAACCACTACTTACTGATATTTTTCAGCAGATGCATTTTGGACTAGGTCAGTGCATTGTTCAATGCTGTGAGTCACGGACAGGACTGTTGCTCAGGTGTGTTGTATTGGTGTGAGTCTGTGATGTATTGTTCTGTGGTATGTTATTGTTCATAGTGCAGATGTCAATTATGTGTTCAAATATAGTATTTGATTGTGAGTGTGTTTTGTCGTTTAGAATGTGTTGTGGATAGTTTTTGTAGTATATTTTGTGGTCTTCTGTTGTCTTTAGTTTGTTGCTTTTTTTGATGTTGTGAAAGATTTTAAGATTAGTGTCTATACTGGTGTGTGTATGTAGTGTGTAGGCAACGACTGCCTCAGCTTTAAAATAGGTCAAACAGGGAGAAACTTTACCACACGATACAAGGAACACATAAAAGGCTTAAAAAGCACACAACCCTAATCATACACATACGGAACACACTAAACACATACACCAGTATAGACACTACCAATATAAAAATCCTTCACTACAACATAAAAAGCAACAACTAAACATAACAGAAAACTATAAGATATACAAACACCACAAAAACCATCCACAACACATTCTAAATGATAAAACACACTCACGTTCAAATCCTATATTTGAACACATAGTTAGCAACTACTCTATGAACAATAGTACACCATAGAACACCAATATACCACAGACTCACACCAATACAACACACCTGAGCAACAGTCTTGTCCGTGACTCACAGCATTGAACAATGTACTGTCCTAGTGTGAAACGCGTTTGGTGAAACATTACTTCGTTTGGAGTAAGTAGTGTTTTTTTTTTTTTTTGTCAAGTGATACCAAAAGTGTAATTGAAATAAAATATTTTGATGTTTTCCAAACATCTATTGAAAATATTAAACATAACTCCTGTACAAAATTTGAGCTTCTGGGATTTTTTTTAAAATTGAAGAACTACCTAATCAAACTACTTATATGAAATTATTTTGTTTCCCTTTTTTACTTTTCTACCATAACCTGATTATTCTTAACCCTCCGCCGGTCGTGTCTTAGACCCGTACACTTTTGCGTTACTGGTCGCGTGGAGCATGGAGTGCCGCCCATCATTTTTCGCCTATTTCAAATGGGTATTTGGTAGTAAGTGATTAAATTTTACAACTTTTTTAAAATAAACCTGTCTTAATATATAAGAAGAACAACTACTTACAATAACTTATTTTATTTTGTTAAAAAAAGGATAAAAACTTTTACATTTCTTCAGTTTCACTTTCTTGGTTTGAACAATCATCACACTAGATATTTTTTTTAAAATGGTTTTTACAAATAAATCTGTTGCATTCTGAACAATGCACTGTGGTTTTTGTATTTCGTTTTCTTGAGCAGAAAACACATCTTCCAGATCCAGTAGCGACAGGAATATTTGGTACCACGTCTCTGTATGGACTAAGGAACAGCGCTATGTCTTTGGGGAGTTTTTTAATTTGTGCCCTTTCTTTCAGGTGATCTTCCTTGAGTGCAAGAGAAAGGTCTTTCAAGAATTTTTTTCTCCTGTCATTACTTTCCGGGTTGTTAAATTTGTAAATTACAAAAGAATTTATTTCCACGATATCCAAAAGTCTAAAAAAGTGACATTGGCCACAGTCTTGTTATTCGAGAGGTTGAATACAAGGAGGATAGCCGGTCAACTGTATCGACGCCGTCCTTTGTCGAGTTGTAATCCATTATAGCTTCCGGTTTTCTCGTAATTTCATTTATGGCTGCGTCATCGTGCATAAACGAAAGTAATAAAACAATTTTATTTTATTTTTTTTGATGATATGAAATAAGCACTAACTCATCCTGACATCCAAAGATGGAACAACCTATTTCTCTTGATTTACCAGCCTGAATAAACAGTTTTGGGATTTCCCGTTTATTATTTTTTTCTAGAGTCCCGAGGATGGTTAGATCATTTTTAAAAAGATGTTCTGCCAATGGAATGCTGGTATAAAAGTTGTCGGTTGTAACATTCCGATTTGAGCGTTTTATAGGTTCAACAATTCTATCTACAATATCAAATGGAGAATTTGACTTGAAAAATGGCCCAACCTTTTGTTTCCCAAAATATATTTCAAAGTTGTAGGTGTAATAGGTGCAACTATCACATAAAGCATATAATTTTAAGCCAAATTTTGCCGGTTTCTTAGGCATATACTGAACAAAGCAAGATCTACCGCGGAAAGGGTGAAGCATTTTGTCAATTGCTACAAAGGAACCAAGACAATAATTTTGCTTACATTTTGAGACAAATTGGTCATGAAATTCTCTTATTGCGGCAAGACGGTCATTTTCCTGGCGAACTTTTCTTGTGTGACGATCATCAAATATCATACAACGTAAGAGGAACAAAAATCTTTTGCATGAAAATAGAGCTCTTAGCTTTATAAATCCTGAACCGTCGGTAGCCCATAGCTCTTCTACATCTGTGTGACTACCTTTCTTTACAGATAATAAAAAAAGAGCCCCCAAAACCGTACAGACTTCAGATCGTGAAGTAAGTTTGCAATCCCTCTCTCAGGAATATTGTGACTGAGTTTCACTGATAGCTATATTTGTATAAAACACATTTTTATCAATCATTTCATAAGAAACAAATTTTAGAAGAATGTCCAAAGATAATTTCAAGTTTTTGGTTTCTCTAGAAGGTCCAGGAAATATTTTGATAATGTTTTTTGACTTGGTTTTTTTAGGAAGGGCCACAGGATTACTAACCCAGAATGTTTCCTGATCTTTACCTAAATAGAATTGACAATAAATTTCCATTTCAACATTACCTTGATCGTCAGACCACTCTTCATCTTCATCAACTGATTGCTCCGAATCTCTGGCCTTAAGATTTTATTGAATAACTTCCGCCTCATTATCAGAAAAAATATTCTTGTCTATGTTGACGACTTCCTGATCAGAATCATCTAATAATTGTGAAACTATTCTCTCGTAGTTGGGATTACTCGTATAAATATATTCTTCATCGATCCTGTCCCTATAAAAAAAAAAACCTTCATTATAATTTTAGAAATTATTTGCTAAATTAATTATTAATTAGTTATTAAAATAATTAATTAGCATAAATTTATTTGTTTTAAAACAGAAATTGTAAAAATTAATTGTGAAATATAATAATAATATACTTACATGACTGGTCGCGTGGAGAATTCTGTGCTACAACGAGGATGTGTAAGTGATCAAAGCCTGTTGGGAACTGAATTGAGATACAACTAACCAAAATAGATGATGCTATTATCAATATAGTCAACAACAAATACTAGAAATGGCAAGTGCCTCCTTTCAAGATTGTAAGTACTGATAACGAATAGGTGAAAAGGCGGCACACAGCGCCGCCACGCGACCGGTGGAGGTTTAAATTTGACACATTAGTATAAGATATCAACAATCAGATTTCACCAAATATTGGCATATTTTTTTTTCCTATCTAGATACTGAAGATGATTGTTTAGTGGGTCCAAAACGTTTCTGTAAAAATGTCTCTGTAATTGTTTAAAAATTTAAGTTCATACAGGTCACGGTTGGACAAGTTTCAATTTAAAGGATTAATCAAACAAACATCACAGACAAAAAAAACACAGCCTATTTATTTTCTTTATTAGGTCTACTTTGTTATGTTAATTGAAAATTCTGACAATTACCTGAATTGGACTACAGTTAATGAGTTCAGTTAATTCATTAAATAAAAACAAATTTCTCCCAATACAGTGTGTTACTAAGTAGGATCTCTTTTACATTTATATGTAAGAGCCTATGTTATTATGAACATAGAAAGCTATTATAGTAACTATATTTTTTTCCTTTGTAAATTTATTATTTTTAAATATATATAAATTATATCCATTTTTGATGATATTGAATCCAGATAAATGCTCATAGAATAACACATTTGAGTAAGTTATAGGCCTATATATTGAAGAAATTTTACTATAGCAGTTCATTATTTTGAAATTGTAAGCAATATTAATTTTGTAACAGTTTTGTATTAATATTTTAATACTTTTCAGCTCTTTGTGACATTATTTTTAGCTGTATGGATTTTACTATCCATGATGATTGGCAAAACTTTTTAACATTTTTGTTAGAGTAAATATAAACATTAAAAAACGTATACCTAATGAAAATTTTACTGAGACAAAACTTTTTCAATCACGCTAGGTGATATTTAGTGTGATACTGACAATAAATTGAACAAATTCTGGTAAAAAATTTACCATTATTTTTATTTACCTGTAATTGTATTGTTGTTGTTATATTTTCATGTTTATTCTTATTTGTAATAAATTATATTACTATAAACAACTACACAAACACATTATTAAGTTTGTAATTTGATTAGAAGGGCTTAAAAAGCCTATGAAAAGATCCGGTTTTGAATATTAATAGGCAGAAAATGTTTTTTTAAATTCTTGTACAACCTTCCTTTCAGTAAATAAATTGAAATTATTTTGACGAAGAGCATAAGAAAGTAGTTATCTTCTAATGATTAAAGCATTGAACAAACAAACAATTAAAAGATAATTACTTCAACATAGTTACAAGAAAAATCGAATTATAAAGATTAGAATATAAACAAAGAAATTTAAAAATATAATATTAAAATATGTTTTCAGTTTTAGTGTACTTTTAAAAATAATAATGACACTTCATTTATATAATATTCTCTGATAACAGATAGGGTTTTAACCTGCTATCTCACTTGGTGAGATAAAACATAATTCTTACAAATATTTAAACATAAATTTTTGTGTTGTGCATCTTGAGGTTTTTATAGAAACAAGTGTAATAAATGTTTTATTTTGTTTACAAAAAAATGTAATATCTCATGCAATTGTTTTCTTATATCAGTGAATGGATACTGCTTTTTGGTTATACATGCTAAGTAATTTCTGTGTTAACTTTACTTGGAAGAGGGGTGAGTGTAAATAACCCCTCTAGTCTACGACTGTGTCATCAGTAGAGTGAAGATTATTCTCACCACACGATGGCTTTTGATAGATTTTTTTTGTACAAATTTTTATAATTTACAAAGTAGTCACTTTTGTTGAGTGATTGCAAGTTGTATATGTTCCTCTAGTGTATAGAGACCTTTATTATTTTTATCTATGTAAGCCAAAGCTACCACTATACCATAAAATGTTAAAGGGAGGCTTCGTAATTCTTTCAAGCAGGAACCAAACAAGGCTACACTGCACCTACATTAGCATTGCCAAGAAAAGGAAAACATCAAATGTAGACAGAATTATTATTGTGGAAATCGTTGGACGTTTCTGTTTTTTTCCCAACAGTTTGAGAGCGATATGGATAGTCAGCGATTAGGACTTTAGATAATAAGAGCTCTACTGATTACCATTGTGTTCAACTGTACAATGTTTGGAACTTTTTTATATACAGATTATGAAAATTGGGATGTTAAGAGTGACAGCAAAGTAATTAGTTTTTACATATTACAAATATTGCTGAAATATAGGCCTATATATTCTGCAAATCCTCTAAAGAGTCGGCTGCTGGAGAGTCCAACTGGTGGAAGGTGCTACACAACTCAGTTAGGCTTATGTATGTTGGCACGTTTTATAACTGAATGTTGCACAATTAGAAACTTTGTATAAATCTTCATTCATTTGTCTGGATGATTTAATCTTTGATAAAGTTCGGAGTGGCAAAACACAATACAATTGAAATACTTTTAATGCATTCCCAAGAATCCTGTATGTCACACAAAATGCAAATATTTGATTACACGTAATTTTCTTGTGCACATAAAAAGATCATTGCTAATTTTAGTTACATTGTGTATTTTACAATTAATGTATTATCATTATAATTAATGGCGTAGATAAAACCCTTTACCCTTGCAATTCTCATAGTGTGAGGAGCAAAACCGGTAAAGGAACATGTTCCGAGATGCAAGACAAAAGTTATAAAGCCTATGATAAAGTAAATTTATTAAATACGCTGTTTGGTTTTACCTCATTAATTCATTCCTCTAACAGTTGGGTCAAACGTAACTAGGGGAAAGTAGAACAATATTTATGTAGAACAAAAATCTAAGTTAATGGTTTTTTAGTGAGAAAAACCTGCCAACAAAGAACAATGAAGTATTTGTATAGCTATTTACCGCCTTTCGGCTATAACTCCTACGGTGTAGCGGATGTTATCTATGCCACTGTTTATAGTGATAGTATTAAACAAAAGATAGTGTATAAACTTTATCCTTATTTAACACTTTTAAACAAATTTCAGGTGGCAGGAAATGTGAAGGTTACTCTTTTTGAAGAAAGGCCAATCCTTCATTACTAATTTGACGAACAAAGGTCTAGCCTCTCACCACAATAAAATAAATACATTTATTTATATGATATTATTTTCCTCTATTTTTAAATACTGAACTGACTAAATGTAACAATTGTAATTATTTACTAGAATAAAAATTAAATCATTGTGACATATTATTGAAACAAAATTATTAATATATTATATTCCTTTAATTAAAACACATTTGGTTACCTTGGTTTGGTAACATTTAGAAACAATATAACTTTTTATAAGAAACGACTAGTTTGGTTTGGTAACATTTAGAAACAATATAACATTTTTTGAAAAACGACTAGTTTGGTTTGGTAACATTTAGAAACTATATAACATTTTATAAAAAACGACTAGTTTGGTTTGGTAACATTTAGAAACAATATAACATTTTATAAAACATAACTTGTTTCGTAACATTTAGAAACAATATATCATTTTATAAAAAACGACTGGTTTGGTTTGGTAACATTTAGAAACAATATAACATTTTATAAAAAACGACTAGTTATGTTTGGTAACATTTAGAAACAGTATAGCATTTTATAAAACACGGTTTGTTTAGTAACGTTTAAAAACAATATAACATTTTATAAAAAACGAATAGTTTTTTTGGTAACATTAGGAACAATATAGTATTTTATAAACACGGTTTGTTTTGTAACGTTTAGAAACAATATCACATTTTATAAAAACGACTTGCTTTGTAACATTTAGAAACAATATAGCATTTTTTAAAACACGGTTTGTTTTGTAACATTTAGAAACAATATAACATTTTATAAAAACTACTTGCTTTGTAACATTTAGAAACAATATAACATTTTTTAAAACACGGTTTGTTTTGTAACGTTTAGAAACAATATCACATTTTATAAAAACGACTTGCTTTGTAACATTTAGAAACAATATAGCATTTTTTAAAACACGGTTTGTTTTGTAACGTTTAGAAACAATATAACATTTTCTAAATTGACTAGTTTGGTTTGGTAACATTTAGAAACAATATAACTTTCTATAAGAAACGAATAGTTTGGTTTGGTAACATTTAGAAACAATATAACATTTTATAAACGACTAGTTTGGTTTGGTAACATTTAGAAACAATATAACATTTTAAAAAGAACGACTAGTGACTAGTTTGGTTTGTTAACATTTAGAAACAATATAACATTTTATAAAATACGACTAGTTTATTTGGTAACATTTAGAAACAATATAGCATTTTATAAAACACGGTTTGTTTAGTAACATTTAGAAACAATATAACCTGTTTTTAGAAATACGACTAGTTTGGTTTGTTAACATTTAGAAACAATATAATATTTTATAAGAAACTACTAGTTTGGTTTTGTAACATTTAGAAACAATATAACATTTTATAAAAAACGACTAGTTTGGTTTGGTAACATTTAGAAACAATATATCATTTTATAAAACACGGTTTGTTTTGAAACGTTTAGAAACAATATCACATTTTATAAAAACGACTTGTTTTGTAACATTTAGAAAAAATATAGTATTTTATAAAACACAGTTTGTTTTGTAACGTTTAGAAACAATATAACATTTTATAAGGAGCGACTAGTATGGTTTTGTAACATTTAGAAACAATATAGCATTTTAAAAAACACAGTTTGTTTTGTAACGTTTAAAAACAATATAATATCTTATAAAAAAGCGACTAGTTTGGTTTGGTAACATTTAGAAACAATAGAACATTTTATAAGGAACGACTGGTTTGGTTTTGTAACATTTAAAAACAATATAGCATTTTATAAAACACAGTTTGTTTTGTAACGTTTAAAAACAATATAATATTTTATAAAAAGCGACTAGTTTGGTTTGTTAACATTTAGAAACAAAATAGCTTTTTATAAAATATAACTTGTTTGGTAACATTTAGAAACAATATAGCATTTTATAAAAAACAACTAGTTTGGTTTGGTAACATTTAGAAACAATATAGCATTTTATAAAAAACGACTAGTTTGGTTTGGTAATATTTAGAAACAATATAACATTTTATAAAAAACGTCTAATTTGGTTTGTTACTTATTATATGAAAAGATTAGTTTGGTTTGGTAACATTTAGAAACAATATAACATTTTATAAAACACGGTTTGTTTTGTAACGTTTAGAAACAATATCACATTTTATAAAAAACGACTTGTGTGGTTTGGTAACATTTAGAAACAATATAGCATTTTATAAAACACGGTTTGTTTTGTGACGTTTAGAAACAATATAACATTTTATAAAAACGACTTGTTTTGTCACATTTAGAAACAATATAGCATTTTATAAAACACAGTTTGTTTTGTAACGTTTAGAAACAATATAATATTTTATAAAAAACGACTGGTTTGGTTTGGTAACATTTAGAAACAATATAACATTTTATAAAAAACGACTAGTTATGTTTGGTAACATTTAGAAACAGTATAGCATTTTATAAAACACGGTTTGTTTAGTAACGTTTAAAAACAATATAACATTTTATAAAAAACGAATAGTTTTTTTGGTAACATTAGGAACAATATAGTATTTTATAAACACGGTTTGTTTTGTAACGTTTAGAAACAATATCACATTTTATAAAAACGACTTGCTTTGTAACATTTAGAAACAATATAGCATTTTTTAAAACACGGTTTGTTTTGTAACATTTAGAAACAATATAACATTTTATAAAAACTACTTGCTTTGTAACATTTAGAAACAATATAACATTTTTTAAAACACGGTTTGTTTTGTAACGTTTAGAAACAATATCACATTTTATAAAAACGACTTGCTTTGTAACATTTAGAAACAATATAGCATTTTTTAAAACACGGTTTGTTTTGTAACGTTTAGAAACAATATAACATTTTCTAAATTGACTAGTTTGGTTTGGTAACATTTAGAAACAATATAACTTTCTATAAGAAACGAATAGTTTGGTTTGGTAACATTTAGAAACAATATAACATTTTATAAACGACTAGTTTGGTTTGGTAACATTTAGAAACAATATAACATTTTAAAAAGAACGACTAGTGACTAGTTTGGTTTGTTAACATTTAGAAACAATATAACATTTTATAAAATACGACTAGTTTATTTGGTAACATTTAGAAACAATATAGCATTTTATAAAACACGGTTTGTTTAGTAACATTTAGAAACAATATAACCTGTTTTTAGAAATACGACTAGTTTGGTTTGTTAACATTTAGAAACAATATAATATTTTATAAGAAACTACTAGTTTGGTTTTGTAACATTTAGAAACAATATAACATTTTATAAAAAACGACTAGTTTGGTTTGGTAACATTTAGAAACAATATATCATTTTATAAAACACGGTTTGTTTTGAAACGTTTAGAAACAATATCACATTTTATAAAAACGACTTGTTTTGTAACATTTAGAAAAAATATAGTATTTTATAAAACACAGTTTGTTTTGTAACGTTTAGAAACAATATAACATTTTATAAGGAGCGACTAGTATGGTTTTGTAACATTTAGAAACAATATAGCATTTTAAAAAACACAGTTTGTTTTGTAACGTTTAAAAACAATATAATATCTTATAAAAAAGCGACTAGTTTGGTTTGGTAACATTTAGAAACAATAGAACATTTTATAAGGAACGACTGGTTTGGTTTTGTAACATTTAAAAACAATATAGCATTTTATAAAACACAGTTTGTTTTGTAACGTTTAAAAACAATATAATATTTTATAAAAAGCGACTAGTTTGGTTTGTTAACATTTAGAAACAAAATAGCTTTTTATAAAATATAACTTGTTTGGTAACATTTAGAAACAATATAGCATTTTATAAAAAACAACTAGTTTGGTTTGGTAACATTTAGAAACAATATAGCATTTTATAAAAAACGACTAGTTTGGTTTGGTAATATTTAGAAACAATATAACATTTTATAAAAAACGTCTAATTTGGTTTGTTACTTATTATATGAAAAGATTAGTTTGGTTTGGTAACATTTAGAAACAATATAACATTTTATAAAACACGGTTTGTTTTGTAACGTTTAGAAACAATATCACATTTTATAAAAAACGACTTGTGTGGTTTGGTAACATTTAGAAACAATATAGCATTTTATAAAACACGGTTTGTTTTGTGACGTTTAGAAACAATATAACATTTTATAAAAACGACTTGTTTTGTCACATTTAGAAACAATATAGCATTTTATAAAACACAGTTTGTTTTGTAACGTTTAGAAACAATATAATATTTTATAAAAAAACGACTAGTTTGGTTTGGTAACATTTAGAAACAAAATAGCTTTTTATAAAATATAACTTGTTTGGTAAAATTTAGAAACAATATAGAATTTTATAAGGAGCGACTAGTTTGGTTTGGTAACATTTAGAAACAATATAACATTTTATAAGAAACGGCTAGTTTGGTTTGGTAACATTTAGAAACAGTATAACATTTTATGAAAAAGCGACTAGTTTGGTTTGGTATCATTTAGAAACAATATAACATTTTATAACGAACGACTGGTTTGGTTTGGTAACATTTAGAAACAATATAACATTTTATAAAAACGACTTGTTTTGTAACATTTAGAAACAATTTAGCATTTTATAAAAAACAACTAGTTTGGTTTGGTAACATTTAGAAACAATATAGAATTTTATAAGGAGCGACTAGTTTGGTTTGTTAACATTTAGAAACAGTATAACATTTTATGAAAAAGCGACTAGTTTGGTTTGGTATCATTTAGAAACAATATAACATTTTATAACGAACGACTGGTTTGGTTTGGTAACATTTAGAAACAATATAACATTTTATAAAAACGACTTGTTTTGTAACATTTAGAAACAATTTAGCATTTTATAAAAAACAACTAGTTTGGTTTGGTAACATTTAGAAACAATATAGCATTTTATAAAAAACGACTAGCTTGGTTTGGTAACATTTAGAAAGAATATAACATTTTATAAAAAACGACTAGTTTGGTTTTGGTAATATTTAGAAACAATATAACATTTTATGAAAAAGCGACTAGTTTGGTTTGGTAACATTTAGAAACAATATAACATTTTATAAAAACGACTTGTTTTGTAACATTTAGAAACAATTTAGCATTTTATAAAAAACAACTAGTTTGGTTTGGTAACATTTAGAAACAATATAGCATTTTATAAAAAACGACTAGCTTGGTTTGGTAACATTTAGAAAGAATATAACATTTTATAAAAAACGACTAGTTTGGTTTTGGTAATATTTAGAAACAATATAATATTTTACAAGAAACTACTAGTTTGGTTTGGTAACATTTAGAAACAATATAACATTTTATAAAAAACGTCTGGTTTGGTTAGGTAACATTTAGAAACAATATAACATTTTATAAAAAACGACTAGTTTGGTTTGGTAATATTTAGAAACAATATAATATTTTACAAGAAACGACTAGTTTAGTTTGGTAACATTTAGAAACAATATAACATTTTGTAAAAAACGACTAGTTTGTTTTGGTAATATTTAGAAACAATATAATATTTTACAAGAAACGACTAGTTTGGTTTGGTAACATTTAGAAACAATATAACTTTTTATAAGAAACGACTAGTTTGGTTTGGTAACATTTAGAAACAATATAACATTTTTTGAAAAACGACTAGTTTGGTTTGGTAACATTTAGAAACTATATAACATTTTATAAAAAACGACTAGTTTGGTTTGGTAACATTTAGAAACAATATAACATTTTATAAAACATAACTTGTTTCGTAACATTTAGAAACAATATAGCATTTTATAAAACATAACTTGTTTCGTAACATTTAGAAACAATATAGCATTTTATAAAACATAACTTGTTTCGTAACATTTAGAAACAATATAGCATTTTATAAAACATAACTTGTTTCGTAACATTTAGAAACAATATAGCATTTTATAAAACATAACTTGTTTCGTAACATTTAGAAACAATATAGCATTTTATAAAACATAACTTGTTTCGTAACATTTAGAAACAATATATCATTTTATAAAAAACGACTAGTTATGTTTGGTAACATTTAGAAACAGTATAGCATTTTATAAAACACGGTTTGTTTAGTAACGTTTAAAAACAATATAACATTTTATAAAAAACGAATAGTTTTTTTGGTAACATTAGGAACAATATAGTATTTTATAAACACGGTTTGTTTTGTAACGTTTAGAAACAATATAAGATTTTCTAAATTGACTAGTTTGGTTTAGTAACATTTAGAAACAATATAACTTTCTATAAGAAACGACTAGTTTGGTATGGTAATATTTAGAAACAATATAACATTTTATAAAAAACGACTACTTCGGTTTGGTAACATTTAGAAACAATATAGAATTTTATTAAACACGGTTTGTTTTGTAACGTTTAGAAACAATATCACATTTTATAAAAACGACTTGCTTTGTAACATTTAGAAACAATATAGCATTTTTTAAAACACGGTTTGTTTTGTAACATTTAGAAACAATATAACATTTTATAAAAACTACTTGCTTTGTAACATTTAGAAACAATATAACATTTTTTAAAACACGGTTTGTTTTGTAACGTTTAGAAACAATATAACATTTTATAAAAACGACTTGTTTTGTCACATTTAGAAACAATATAGCATTTTATAAAACACAGTTTGTTTTGTAACGTTTAGAAACAATATAATATTTTATAAAAAAACGACTAGTTTGGTTTGGTAACATTTAGAAACAAAATAGCTTTTTATAAAATATAACTTGTTTGGTAACATTTAGAAACAATATAGAATTTTATAAGGAGCGACTAGTTTGGTTTGGTAACATTTAGAAACAATATAACATTTTATAAGAAACGGCTAGTTTGGTTTGGTAACATTTAGAAACAGTATAACATTTTATGAAAAACCGACTAGTTTGGTTTGGTAACATTTAGAAACAATATAACATTTTATAAGGAACGACTGGTTTGGTTTGGTAACATTTAGAAACAATATAACATTTTATAAAAACGACTTGTTTTGTAACATTTAGATACAATTTAGCATTTTATAAAAAACAACTAGTTTGGTTTGGTAACATTTAGAAACAATATAGCATTTTATAAAAAACGACTAGCTTGGTTTGGTAACATTTAGAAAGAATATAACATTTTATAAAAAACGACTAGTTTGGTTTTGGTAATATTTAGAAACAATATAATATTTTACAAGAAACTACTAGTTTGGTTTGGTAACATTTAGAAACAATATAACATTTTATAAAAAACGTCTGGTTTGGTTAGGTAACATTTAGAAACAATATAACATTTTATAAAAAACGACTAGTTTGGTTTGGTAATATTTAGAAACAATATAATATTTTACAAGAAACGACTAGTTTAGTTTGGTAACATTTAGAAACAATATAACATTTTGTAAAAAACGACTAGTTTGGTTTGGTAATATTTAGAAACAATATAATATTTTACAAGAAACGACTAGTTTAGTTTGGTAACATTTAGAAACAATATAACATTTTATAAGAAACGACTTGTCTTGTAACATTTAGAAACAATATAGCATGTTATAAAACACGGTTTGTTTTGTAACGTTTAGAAACAATATAACATTTTATAAAAACGACTTGTTTTGTAACATTTAGAAACAATATAGCATTTTATAAAACACAGTTTGTTTTGTAACGTTTAGAAACAATATAATATTTTATAAAAAAGCGACTAGTTTGGTTTGGTAACATTTAGAAACAATATAACATTTTATAAAAAAGCGACTAGTTTGGTTTGGTAACATTTAGAAACAATATAACATTTTATAAGGAGCGACTAGTTTGGTTTGGTAACATTTAGAAACAATATAACATTTTATAAGAAACGACTAGTTTGGTTTGGTAACATTTAGAAACAGTATAAAATTTTATAAAAAACGACTAGTTTGGTTTGGTAACATTTAGAAACAATATAACATTTGATAAAAACGACTTGTTTTGTAACATTTAATAACACTATAGCATTTTATAAAACACAGTTTGTTTTGTAACGTTTAATAACAATATAATATTTTATAAAAAAGCCACTAGTTTGGTTTGGTAACATTTAGAAGCAAAATAGCTTTTTATAAAATATAACTTGTTCGGTAACATTTAGAAACAATATAGCATTTTATAAAAAAGACTAGTTTGGCTTGGTAACATTTAGAAACATTATAACATTTTATAAAAAACGACTAGTTTGGTTTGGTAACATTTAGAAACAATATAACATTTCATAAATAACGACTAGTTTGGTTTGGTAACATTTAGAAACAATATAGCATTTTATAAAACATAACTTGTTTGGTAACATTTAGAAACAATATAACATTTTAAAAACCGATTATTTTGGTTTGGTAACATTTAGAAACAATATAACATTTTATAAAAAACGACTAGTTTGGTTTGGTAACATTTAGAAACAATATAGTATTTTATTAAAATCGACAGTTTTGTTTCGTAACATTTAGAAACAGTATAGCATTTTATAAAACATAACTTGTTTGGTAACATTTAGAAATAATATAACATTTTATTTATAAAAACACGGCTTGTTTTGTAACATTTAGAAAAATATAACATTTTATAGAACACAATTTGTTTAGTAACAATATCAAATTTAGTAGCAATTTAAAATACAGCTTGATAGGTTTAGTATTTACTAAAGTTTAATTGAATAAAATTTAAAATGTTTTGATATTTTTAATTAAACACTTTAGCATTAGTTTATGTCTATCCAAACTTTTAATTTTGTAAATTTGTGAATTTGTACTGAGACAAAATGTTTTTGATCGCTATGTGGCGATCTTCATCTCTCTACTTGGAGATGTTGGGTTACGCGGTGACGGTTAAGCGGCAAGTTTTCGATAGTATCAAAGAGTATGTGTGATTCGTATTGTATTTGTTTGTTTAATATGTTTGTGTTTTTGTGTGTCGTAAACCTGTCTTTAAAAGCGTCACCGCTTAATCCAACATCTCCAAGCAGAAGACACTGATGAAGATCGACACAAAAAACGTTCTGTCTCAGTAAGTTTTCACCAATTTACAAAATTTTAAGTTCGGATAATCATAAACTAATATTAATTAACTAAAGTGATTAATTAAGATTCACCGAATGTAATGGACTGCAAAATTCAAAATATTTGTATATATCAATAAGCTTTTATAATAAATATTTTAACAAAAGATTTTCTTGGATAGTTCATTAAAAATAGTATTAATAATGATAACATAATACATATAATTCAATTCATTTATGGCAATGCTCTAACTGACTAAATAATAAGAAGCAATGGGCAACATTAAAATTAATTAGGTATCACTCTGAAGAAAATATGTAGCTCTGTAAAGTTTTAATAGAAAATAGTTGTAAGTAGTTACTTTATAGTATTTTCCCAGCACATTTATGGAATGAACACAAATAAACAAATATTAAGTAGCATTCAATTGATCAAAAACTATTTTAAAAAAATTTGTTTTTGCATATTGAATTATGAGAAAAACATTTAAAGCTTTTAGGTTTATTTTTTTGAAATCAAATTACTTCATTTTAAGGCTATTTCAACTAACTTAATAATAGTATATATTTAATTTATATGTAATAGAAATTTAGATTCATAAATTTAATTAGTGAATTCAAAATGATTACAACAAAGATCTTTAAATAGAATATTTGAAATTAATTTGTTAAAAAAATTGCGCAGAAAAAAATATGCAAATCTCAATGTTTCAAACTATAAATAGTAACAATTAGTTACTTTAAGGAAATAAACACATTTTTATTAATAACAAAATTGAATTTTCTTGGCATTTAATTGCTTATAAAGTAGAATAATCACTGATGCGCTAATCATCCTCTTCCCCTTTCCATTCCATTCCTGATGGTCCAGAGCCTTGTTCATATGCTCCAAAAGAGCCCTCAGTTCGCTCCCAAAACTGAGCTCTTATTTCAGAGTAGTCTGGCATGTCAGAGAATCTAGCTCCACTTACAGAGGAATATGGTAGCTCAGAATGTTCATGAACAAATTCAGATGGTTGTGCATGTAGGAGATACTTCGTAGGTTATTTGGCCTACTACCTTGAAGATACCATTCTGTTTAATGGAAGATGACTCCAGTTTCAAACAAATGGTTTTCCTTCAATTTGTGAGAAAATGCCAGACAGTTCTCGTAGTCTGTAAAGAGCACTGGTATACCCTTCACAAGGGCATTGAAACTGAGGATTAATTCTTGGATACTCTGGTAGAGGATAACTTGTGTAAGGTCCTTATAATTTTGGATAAATTTCCGAGGGTCTCGAAAGCCCAGGACATTGGTAAGACAGGAAAATTTTTAGAGGAATTTCAACGAGTTCTGGTAGTAGAGGGACTTTGTAAGGTGATTGAGTTTGTGGAATATTTCTAGAGCTGCCTGGGAACACTGGAACATGATGAGGTCCTTGAATTTGTGGATAAATTTCAGATGGTCTCAGAAACCCTGGAGCTAGGTGAGGCAAGTAAATTTGTATAGGAATTCCCAATGGGCCCTAAGTAAAGGAACCATGTAAGATGATTGCATTTGTGGATTAATTCCTGTGGGACATTTATTACTGAAGAAATACTGATTAAAATTGGTTTATTCATCTGTGTTACCTAAATTTCATATATATTTAGGTATATATTGGGCACATTTTTTTCAGAAACCGTAGTTCATTAATTCAATTTTTTGTAAAAGCATAAAAGATAATAAGAATCATAATGGGAGTTGTAGCTATCCAAAAGTACTCAAATAAATAAATATAATCTAAACAACACCTGCGTATTCAAAAAATAAATCAACATGGCTTTCAGGTCATGCTCTACCTTTAGGGATTTACTAGGACATTTACTGATCATAAGGTTAATATTAATAGCAGAATATATGTACAGTCAACTTCCTACATTTTTTTAAAAATTAGTTGAGAAGAAAATGGCCCCAGTCAGTTGCCTGCATAAGTGAGTCAGACGGGTGATGCCTAAGTGAGTATGCTGCGCAACATAGATACGTATAGGCCTATAGTAGTGGCCGCCCGTAGTGAAAATGGGCTTGTTCTGTTAAGCATAGGATATAGTTGTATTAATCTAATTGTTGCTTTTTTTAATGTGTTGGTAATGTGTGGGTCCCAAGTCAGGCCTCTGTCGAGTATGACAGCCAGATATTTTACCTGGTTCCCCCAGTGAATGTCCTCGCCTAATAGTTTTAGTGGTGTGTTGTTAGTAACCCTACCGCAAGTGAAGGAAACGGGATTGATTGCCCATGTACCAAACTCATAAGCTCTTTCCATGCATAATCAGGAGATAGTGAAATGAAACAGTACGGTAAGTGTCGCGCTAAGAGTGGGATAAAAAAACCTGGCAAGAAAGAAACCCTGCCAGGAAAAATCCCGCGACAGATCATGCAGGAACCCTGGGGGCTTGGATCACCTTATGCTAAGGAATAAGGAGAGGTATTACCTTGCAAATACCTTGTTAGTGAGTCTATAGCAGGAATGGCATGCACCTCTTCTTCTGCTGCCTACTCGAAACTGAATAGGCATGCAATCAAATTATTACTTCCGTTGGGGCTAAGCTGCGGCCCTGGAGATATACCCATGCGTCACCTGGAACATAACTGTGAAGCAGAATTTATTAGTATGTATATTTTATTTTGGTGCTATGGTGTGAGCTAGGCGATCAGTAAGGACAGCGGCCGTCTGTGTGTGTCGTGGGTGGGGTCATATCTACCCAGTGAGGAAATGAGTGTTGATGTTGTATGTGCGTGAGCCTGTTTGTAGAACTTTGTTGCTAAGTGTCGGAGGTGTTGTTTGATGAAAGGCACTTTTAAGTCAGCGTGAAGCAGTTTTAATCTTGTACATCTAGGTGCCTTCGTGATTATTCGCAAAACCTTGTTTTGGAATAACTGTAGTCTGCGTGTGCCGTGTTACCTGCATGGCCCCAGACTGGTGATGCGTAAGTGAGTATGCTGCGCAGCATAGATACGTATATAGTAGTGGCCGCCTGTAGTGAAAGTGGGATTGTTCTGTAAAGCATAAGATATACTAGTGTTAATCTAATTGTTGCTTTTTTTAACGTGTTGGTAATGTGAGGGTCCCAAGACAGGCCTCTGTCGAGTATGACTCCCAGATATTTGACCTGGTTCCCCCAGTGAATGTCCTCGCCTAAATGTTTTAGTGGTGTATTGAGTTGGTGTGTCCTACGTTTGGAGAGAAGCAAAGCCTGGCACTTAACCACGTTCACCCTAACTCTCCAGTAGCTCAGACATGATTCTAGTACTGTAAGGTGGTCCTGTAAATATATGTGTATTACATGTGGCTTCCATGACTGAGCGGATAACGCGGTGTCATCTGCAAATATGGCCACTTGTGTGTTGAGTGTTGTCGGTATGTCGTTGATGTAGATGTTGAACAATACGGGCCCAATAATTGAGCCCTGAGGGACTCCGGCCCGTATAGTCCGTAGTGTAGATTGAGCTTGATCTGCATCAACCCTAAACTTACGGTGGGACAGGTATGAGCTAACTAGGTTTATTTGTAAAGTTTTTACCGGCAGGTGATGCCATCTAGCAGGCAAATAGAGTAACAGCTGCAAAATTCGTTATACCTCTGATAGACACCTAATTTTTGAACGAATTTTCGACAAATCAAAATTTTTTGTGATGATTAGATATTCTGTACTGTCTTTTGGTGTATTTTTTTGTTTCAAATTACTACTCAGACATAAGTAAAGTAATTTTATATCCATAAGGAGTCCTGGGTGCCTAATTAGCAGCGTTGAAAAAACATCTTCTCACGCAAACTATATTTACTCATCATGTAACAAATATTACTTAACGATGTGTAGTATACAATTGAGGACCGATGTTTCTAGGTGTCCCCGACTTCCAGGTCAAATACTCCTAGTTTAAGCTGAATCACTCCTGAATCCACACCTTAGAGGCGACCATGTTCTCCCGATGTTTTGGGCTCAGTTTAAAAAATCTTGATGAAAATTTATTTTATACATTAGGGGAGAGCGGGTACTGTTGATACTCTTTGTGCTTTATTAGTTTTCTATTTTGACTATGTTCTCCGCTTTTTTAACTTAGTTTACAAATTCTTGATGAACTATATTTTATTCACAATGGGAGAACGGGTACAGTCTATTGTCTTTTAGTTTGTTTGTGTTTTTATATTTTGATCATGTTCTCTACTTTTTGGGCTTAGTTAAAAAAAATTGATGAATTTTATTTTATACATTAGTAGAAACAGGTTATAGCTGATAATCTTTATGTATTTTTATTTTTTCTATTTTGACAATGATCTCTAATTTGTTTAACGTTTTTACCAGCAAGGCTACCATCTAGCAGGCAAATAGAATAACAGATGCAAAATTCGTTATACCTCTGATAGACACCTAATTTTTGAACGAATTTTCGACAAATTGACATTTTTTTGTATAATTAGATAATCTATATTGTAGTATGAAAACGTTCTCCACTTTTTGGGCTTAGTTTTAAGAATCTAGATATTTTATTTTATTCACTAGAGGGACCGGGTACAGTTGATACTCTTTATGTATTCTTTTTTTTATATTTCGATTTTGACCTTGTTTTCCCTTTTTTATGCTTAGTTTAAAAAATCTTGATGAATTTTATTTTATACATTAGGGGAGGCAGGATATAGTTGATACATATTCTTTAAGAACAGCGGCCGTCTGTGTGTTATTAGCGTAAAGTTTTTACCGGCAGGTGCTGCCATCTAGCAGGCAAATAGAGTAACAGCTGCAATATTCGTTATACCTCTGATAGAACCTAATTTTTGAACGAATTTTCGACAAATTACCATTTATTGTGATGATTAGATATTCTGTACTGTCTTTTGGTGTATTTTTTTGTTTCAAATTACTACTCAGACATAAGTAAAGTAACTTTATATCCATAAGGAACCCTGGTTGCTTAATTAGCAGCGTTGAAAAAACATCTTCTCGGGCAAATTTTATTCACTCAACATGGAACAAATATTACTTAGCGATGTGTAGTATACAAGGGAGGACCGATGTTTCTAGGTGTCCCCGACTTCCATGTCAAACACCCCTAGGTTAAGCTGAATCATACCTCAATCCACACCTTAGAGGCGACCATGTTCTCCCGACTTTTTGAGCTTAGTGTAAAAAATCTTTTTGAATTTAATTTTATACATTAGGGGAGACCGAGTATAGTTGATACATTTTGTGTTTTTATATTTTTCTATTTTGACCATGATCTCCCCTTTTTGGGCTTAGTTTAAAAAATCTTGATAAAAATTTATTTTATACATTAGGGGAGAGCGGGTACTGTTGATACACTTTGTGCTTTTTTAGTTTTCTATTTTGACTATGATCTCCGCTTTTTTAACTTAGTTTAAAAACTCTTTATGAATTTTATTTTATTCACTATGGGAGAAGATACAGTCTATTGTCTTTTTGTTTGTTTATGTTTTTATATTTTGACCATGTTCTCCCCTTTTTGGGCTTAGTTTAAGAATCAAGATATTTTATTTGATGCACTAGGGGGACCGGGTACAGTTGATACATTTTGTGTTTTTATATTTTTCTATTTTGACTATGTTCTCCCCTTTTTGGGCTTAGTTTAAAAAATCTTGATGAATTTTATTTTATACATTAGGGGAGGCAGGATATAGTTGATACATATTCTTTAAGAACAGCGGCCGTCTGTGTGTTATTAGCGTAAAGTTTTTACCGGCAGGTGCTGCCGTCCAGCAGGCAAATAGAGTAACAGCTGCAAAATTCGTTATACCTCTGATAGAACCTAATTTTTGAACGAATTTTCGACAAATTACCATTTATTGTGATGATTAGATATTCTGTACTGTCTTTTGGTGTATTTTTTTGTTTCAAATTACTACTCAGACATAAGTAAAGTAACTTTATATCCATAAGGAACCCTGGTTGCCTAATTAGCAGCGTTGAAAAAACATTTTCTCGGGCATACTTTATTCACTCAACATGGAACAAATATTACTTAGCGATGTGTAGTATACAAGGGAGGACCGATGTTTCTAGGTGTCCCCGACTTCCATGTCAAACACCCCTAGGTTAAGCTGAATCATACCTCAATCCACACCTTAGAGGCGACCATGTTCTCCCGACTTTTTGAGCTTAGTGTAAAAAATCTTTTTGAATTTAATTTTATACATTAGGGGAGACCGAGTATAGTTGATACATTTTGTATTTTTATATATTTCTATTTTGACCATGATCTCCCCTTTTTGGGCTTAGTTTAAAAAATCTTGATAAAAATTTATTTTATACATTAGGGGAGAGCGGGTACTGTTGATACACTTTGTGCTTTTTTAGTTTTCTATTTTGACTATGATCTCCGCTTTTTTAACTTAGTTTAAAAACTCTTTATGAATTTTATTTTATTCACTATGGGAGAAGATACAGTCTATTGTCTTTTTGTTTGTTTATGTTTTTATATTTTGACCATGTTCTCCCCTTTTTGGGCTTAGTTTAAGAATCAAGATATTTTATTTGATGCACTAGGGGGACCGGGTACAGTTGATACACTTTGTGTTTTTATATTTTTCTATTTTGACTATGTTCTCCCCTTTTTATGCTTAGTTTAAAAAATCTTGATGAATTTTATTTTATACATTAGGGGAGGCAGGATATAGTTGATACATATTCTTTAAGAACAGCGGCCGTCTGTGTGTTATTAGCGTAAAGTTTTTAGCGGCAGGTGCTGCCATCTAGCAGGCAAATAGAGTAACAGCTGCAAAATTCGTTATACCTCTGATAGAACCTAATTTTTGAACGAATTTTCGACAAATTACCATTTATTGTGATGATTAGATATTCTGTACTGTCTTTTGGTGTATTTTTTTGTTTCAAATTACTACTCAGACATAAGTAAAGTAACTTTATATCCATAAGGAACCCTGGTTGCTTAATTAGCAGCGTTGAAAAAACATCTTCTCGGGCATACTTTATTCACTCAACATGGAACAAATATTACTTAGCGATGTGTAGTATACAAGGGAGGACCGATGTTTCTAGGTGTCCCCGACTTCCATGTCAAACACCCCTAGGTTAAACTGAATCATACCTCAATCCACACCTTAGAGGCGACCATGTTCTCCCGACTTTTTGAGCTTAGTGTAAAAAATCTTTTTGAATTTAATTTTATACATTAGGGGAGACCGAGTATAGTTGATACATTTTGTGTTTTTATATTTTTCTATTTTGACCATGATCTCCCCTTTTTGGGCTTAGTTTAAAAAATCTTGATAAAAATTTATTTTATACATTAGGGGAGAGCGGGTACTGTTGATACACTTTGTGCTTTTTTAGTTTTCTATTTTGACTATGATCTCCGCTTTTTTAACTTAGTTTAAAAACTCTTTATGAATTTTATTTTATTCACTATGGGAGAAGATACAGTCTATTGTCTTTTTGTTTGTTTATGTTTTTATATTTTGACCATGTTCTCCCCTTTTTGGGCTTAGTTAAAAAAAAACTTGATGATGATTTTTTATTCTATACACTTGGGAAGAAAGGTACAGTTGATACTCTTTTTGTATTTTTTTTGACCATGTTTTCCACTTTTTGGGCTTAGTTTAAGAATCAAGATATTTTATTTGATGCACTAGGGGGACCGGGTACAGTTGATACACTTTGTGTTTTTATATTTTTCTATTTTGACTATGTTCTCCCCTTTTTATGCTTAGTTTAAAAAATCTTGATGAATTTTATTTTATACATATGGGGAGGCAGGATATAGTTGATACATATTCTTTAAGAACAGCGGCCGTCTGTGTGTTATTAGCGTAAAGTTTTTAGCGGCAGGTGCTGCCATCTAGCAGGCAAATAGAGTAACAGCTGCAAAATTCGTTATACCTCTGATAGAACCTAAGTTTTGAACGAATTTTCGACAAATTACCATTTATTGTGATGATTAGATATTCTGTACTGTCTTTTGGTGTATTTTTTTGTTTCAAATTACTACTCAGACATAAGTAAAGTAACTTTATATCCATAAGGAACCCTGGTTGCTTAATTAGCAGCGTTGAAAAAACATCTTCTCGGGCATACTTTATTCACTCAACATGGAACAAATATTACTTAGCGATGTGTAGTATACAAGGGAGGACCGATGTTTCTAGGTGTCCCCGACTTCCATGTCAAACACCCCTAGGTTAAGCTGAATCATACCTCAATCCACACCTTAGAGGCGACCATGTTCTCCCGACTTTTTGAGCTTAGTGTAAAAAATCTTTTTGAATTTAATTTTATACATTAGGGGAGACCGAGTATAGTTAATACATTTTGTGTTTTTATATTTTTCTATTTTGACCATGATCTCCCCTTTTTGGGCTTAGTTTAAAAAATCTTGATAAAAATTTATTTTATACATTAGGGGAGAGCGGGTACTGTTGATACACTTTGTGCTTTTTTAGTTTTCTATTTTGACTATGATCTCCGCTTTTTTAACTTAGTTTAAAAACTCTTTATGAATTTTATTTTATTCACTATGGGAGAAGATACAGTCTATTGTCTTTTTGTTTGTTTATGTTTTTATATTTTGACCATGTTCTCCCCTTTTTGGGCTTAGTTTAAGAATCAAGATATTTTATTTGATGCACTAGGGGGACCGGGTACAGTTGATACACTTTGTGTTTTTATATTTTTCTATTTTGACTATGTTCTCCCCTTTTTATGCTTAGTTTAAAAAATCTTGATGAATTTTATTTTATACATTAGGGGAGGCAGGATATAGTTGATACATATTCTTTAAGAACAGCGGCCGTCTGTGTGTTATTAGCGTAAAGTTTTTAGCGGCAGGTGCTGCCATCTAGCAGGCAAATAGAGTAACAGCTGCAAAATTCGTTATACCTCTGATAGAACCTAATTTTTGAACGAATTTTCGACAAATTACCATTTATTGTGATGATTAGATATTCTGTACTGTCTTTTGGTGTATTTTTTTGTTTCAAATTACTACTCAGACATAAGTAAAGTAACTTTATATCCATAAGGAACCCTGGTTGCTTAATTAGCAGCGTTGAAAAAACATCTTCTCGGGCATACTTTATTCACTCAACATGGAACAAATATTACTTAGCGATGTGTAGTATACAAGGGAGGACCGATGTTTCTAGGTGTCCCCGACTTCCATGTCAAACACCCCTAGGTTAAGCTGAATCATACCTCAATCCACACCTTAGAGGCGACCATGTTCTCCCGACTTTTTGAGCTTAGTGTAAAAAATCTTTTTGAATTTAATTTTATACATTAGGGGAGACCGAGTATAGTTGATACATTTGGTGGTTTTATATTTTTCTATTTTGACCATGATCTCCCCTTTTTGGGCTTAGTTTAAAAAATCTTGATAAAAATTTATTTTATACATTAGGGGAGAGTGGGTACTGTTGATACACTTTGTGCTTTTTTAGTTTTCTATTTTGACTATGATCTCCGCTTTTTTAACTTAGTTTAAAAACTCTTTATGAATTTTATTTTATTCACTATGGGAGAAGATACAGTCTATTGTCTTTTTGTTTGTTTATGTTTTTATATTTTGACCATGTTCTCCCCTTTTTGGGCTTAGTTTAAGAATCAAGATATTTTATTTGATGCACTAGGGGGACCGGGTACAGTTGATACACTTTGTGTTTTTATATTTTTATATTTTGACTATGTTCTCCCCTTTTTATGCTTAGTTTAAAAAATCTTGATGAATTTTATTTTATACATTAGGGGAGGCAGGATATAGTTGATACATATTCTTTAAGAACAGCGGCCGTCTGTGTGTTATTAGCGTAAAGTTTTTAGCGGCAGGTGCTGCCATCTAGCAGGCAAATAGAGTAACAGCTGCAAAATTCGTTATACCTCTGATAGAACCTAATTTTTGAACGAATTTTCGACAAATTACCATTTATTGTGATGATTAGATATTCTGTACTGTCTTTTGGTGTATTTTTTTGTTTCAAATTACTACTCAGACATAAGTAAAGTAACTTTATATCCATAAGGAACCCTGGTTGCTTAATTAGCAGCGTTGAAAAAACATCTTCTCGGGCATACTTTATTCACTCAACATGGAACAAATATTACTTAGCGATGTGTAGTATACAAGGGAGGACCGATGTTTCTAGGTGTCCCCGACTTCCATGTCAAACACCCCTAGGTTAAGCTGAATCATACCTCAATCCACACCTTAGAGGCGACCATGTTCTCCCGACTTTTTGAGCTTAGTGTAAAAAATCTTTTTGAATTTAATTTTATACATTAGGGGAGACCGAGTATAGTTGATACATTTGGTGGTTTTATATTTTTCTATTTTGACCATGATCTCCCCTTTTTGGGCTTAGTTTAAAAAATCTTGATAAAAATTTATTTTATACATTAGGGGAGAGTGGGTACTGTTGATACACTTTGTGCTTTTTTAGTTTTCTATTTTGACTATGATCTCCGCTTTTTTAACTTAGTTTAAAAACTCTTTATGAATTTTATTTTATTCACTATGGGAGAAGATACAGTCTATTGTCTTTTTGTTTGTTTATGTTTTTATATTTTGACCATGTTCTCCCCTTTTTGGGCTTAGTTTAAGAATCAAGATATTTTATTTGATGCACTAGGGGGACCGGGTACAGTTGATACACTTTGTGTTTTTATATTTTTATATTTTGACTATGTTCTCCCCTTTTTATGCTTAGTTTAAAAAATCTTGATGAATTTTATTTTATACATTAGGGGAGGCAGGATATAGTTGATACATATTCTTTAAGAACAGCGGCCGTCTGTGTGTTATTAGCGTTTTTTTTTTTTTTTTTTTTTACCCGGGTCTGAGCCCCCAAAACCCGCCCAGCCCTCGTGGCAGCCAACCTCTAGCGAGCTACCTCCGTCTCACATGCGCATGCGGTTAGTATCCCTAAAGCGAATGAAGGAAACGGGATTGATTGCCCATGTACCAAGCTCATAAGCTCTTTCCATGGAGAATCAGGAGATAGTGAAATGAAACAGTACGGTAAGTGTCGCGCTAAGAGCGGGATGAAAAAACCTGGCAAGAAAGAAACCCTGCCAGGAAAAATCCCGCGACAGATCATGCAGGAACCCTGGGGGCTTGGATCACCTTATGCTATGGAATAAGGAGAGGTATTACCTTGCAAATACCTTGTTAGTGAATCTATGGCAGGAATGGCATGCACCTCTTCTTCTGCTGCCTACTCGAAACTGAAAAGGCATGCAATCAAATTATTACTTCCGTTGGGGCTAAGCTGCGGCCCTGGAGATGTGCCCCTGCGTCACCTGGAACATAACTGTGAAGCAGAATTTATTAGTATGTATATTTTGTTTTGGTGGTATGGTGTGAGCTAGGCGGTCAGTAAGGACAGCGGCCGTCTGTGTGTGTCGTGGGTGGGGTCATATCTACCCAGTGAGGAAATGAGCGTTGATGTTGTATGTGCGTGAGCCTGTTTGTAGAACTTTGTTGCTAAGTGTCGGAGGTGTTGTTTGATGAAAGGCACTTTGAAGTCAGTGTGAAGCAGTGTTAATCTTGTACATCTAGGTGCCTTCGTGATTATTCGCAAAACCTTGTTTTGGAATAACTGTAGTCTGCGTGTGCGTGTGTTACCTGCATGGCCCCAGACGGGTGATGCGTAAGTGAGTATGCTGCGCAACATAGATACGTATATAGTAGTGGCCGCCCGTAGTGAAAGTGGGCTTGTTCTGTTAAGCATAGGATATAGTTGTGTTAATCTAAATGTTGCTTTTTTTAACGTGTTGGTAATGTGAGGGTCCCAAGTCAGGCCTCTGTCGAGTATGACTCCCAGATATTTGACCTGGTTCCCCCAGTGAATGTCCTCGCCTAATAGTTTTAGAGGTGTGTTGAGTTGGTGTGTCCTACGTTTGGAGAGAAGCAAAGCCTGGCACTTGGCCACGTTCACCTTAACTCTCCAGTAGCTCAGCCATGATTCTAGTACTGTAAGTTGGTCCTGTAAATATAAGTGTATTAGATGTGGTTTCCATGACTGAGCGGATAACGCGGTGTCATCTGCAAATATGGCCACTTGTGTGTTGAGTGTTGTCGGTATGTCGTTGATGTAGATGTTGAACAATACGGGCCCAATAATTGAGCCCTGAGGGACTCCGGCCCGTATAGTCCGTAGTGTAGATTGAGCTTGATCTACATCAACCCTAAACTTACGGTTGGACAGTTATGAGCTAACTAGGTGTATGAGCCCGTCTGGAAAGCCATAGTGACGAAGTTTCGCTAAGAGCCCGTTGTGCCAGACCCGGTCAAAGGCCTTTTCAATGTCCAGGAAGACTACCCCAGTCGAGCAGTAATTGTTGAAACCCTTGGTTGCATGCTCCACCACTCTCATCAGCTGATGCGTAGCCGAGTGTTTTGTCCTGAAGCCAAATTGCTCTGGCCTCAGTATGTTGTGTGTGTGGATATGTTTGTTGATACGTTTGAGCAAAATTTTTTCAAATACCTTGCCCATCGTATTCAACAAGCTTATCGGTCTATATGAATCAGGTTTGTTGTGGTCTTTTCCCGGTTTGGGGAAGACCAAGATCTTGGCCTCCTTCCAAGCGTCCGGGAAGTGTTGTGTCCGGAGTACAGCATTATAGATGTTTGACAGATAAATGATCGCTTTCTCCGTGAGGTTTTTTAGCGTTGTGTTGGTGATGGTGTCTGGTCCAGGAGCTTTCCTGGAGTTTGTTTGTGAGATTGCCCACTTTATCTCTGTGATTGTAGTGTCAGTGTTTGGCTCTAATGTAGGACAGTAGGCAAACTGTGCTGTTTCTAAATCTACTTTAGCTGTAACGGCTGCATCAGCTGGTTGGTCGTTTGGTTGGAACGTGCTCTCAAGTGTGTCAGCAAACTAGTTAACTTTGTCGACCGGGTCGCCCACCTGCCCATTCGGGCCGATGAGTGGGGGATAGCGCAGCGGTTCTCGCGTGAAGTGTTTGACCATCGGCCAGATGGGTGTGTCTGTTGTGTTTAAGGTCGCCAATTCCGCTTGGAAGCCATCGACTTTGTACTGAATTAGTTCCCGCCTAATTTGCCTCTTAAGGCGTTTAAGTGTTGTGTGTGGAACGCATCTGTTTACCCCGTGTTGCAATGCCCGCCGGATCCTATTTCGCCGGTTGATTAGATGTAGTATGTGCCTTGGTATGTGTACATAGTGTCTGAGCTGACATTTAACTGGTACCGCGTTAGTAATAGCAGTACGTATTGCCGTCGTAAGGCTGCCGACGGCTTTGTCTATGTCCAGTGGTGAGTCGACATTTAGGGTGGCAGGTAGAGTGCTGTCCAGCTGGGACTGGAATAACTCCCAGTCAGCCAGTCTGTAGTTCAGCACCTTCCTTAGCTCTTTGCGAGCAGGGCTTCCGGAAACCGCCATTATCACGGGGTAGTGATCTGAATTCAGATCTCTATCGACGTGAAGTTGCGGTGACACTAGCAGACCTTTCGCAATAGCTATATCCAAAATGTCTTCCGTGTGGTAAGTGCTGTGGTGTGTTGGTTCAGGAGGGGCCAGCAGTATAGCTGTTGTGTTTTGTAAGAAGGTTTGGAGTTGCCGGCCTCCTGTGTTTGTAGACTTACAGCCCCAGCATGTGTGTTTAGAATTAAGGTCCCCGGCGACTATTACCCTACTAGAGGTCTGTAGAAGAACTTCTAAATCGCGAGTGTAATCAACAGAACCCGGGGGTTTGTACGCTGATACAAGTGTTGTTGTGCTGCCGTTGAGCTCAAGCCTAATAGCTGTTGCTTCAACGCATGTGAGTGCGGGCAAAAACAATTCAAAATGTTTAATGCGTTTATCTATTATTATAGCCGTACCGCCGCGGCTTCTAGTTGTCCTGTCAGTGCGGTAAACTTTAAAGTTTGGCATTGAGAATTTATCTTGGGGGTTTAGGTGTGTTTCTGTAATAAGCGCTAGTTTATAGTTGTTCCTTTGCATATAGCGAAGAAGCTCTAGTTTTTTATATTTAACGCCGTTGGCATTCCATATCAGGACCGGTAACCTATCCATGGTTGACAGAAGAGACGTACTGGATGAAGGAAGTCAGGAATTCTGAGAAGGTTTTGGGAGGTGAGGATAAGGTCTTGACAATGAAAAGACCCAGTCCGCCCGTGAAGGCTTCCCAGGTCAGAGCAGAGTTAACAACTCTTAGGAGAGGTTCAAAGGTCTGTTATTAGCGTAAAGTTTTTAGCGGCAGGTGCTGCCATCTAGCAGGCAAATAGAGTAACAGCTGCAAAATTCGTTATACCTCTGATAGAACCTAATTTTTAAACGAATTTTCGACAAATTACCATTTATTGTGATGATTAGATATTCTGTACTGTCTTTTGGTGTATTTTTTTGTTTCAAATTACTACTCAGACATAAGTAAAGTAACTTTATATCCATAAGGAACCCTGGTTGCTTAATTAGCAGCGTTGAAAAAACATCTTCTCGGGCAAACTTTATTCACTCAACATGGAACAAATATTACTTAGCGATGTGTAGTATACAAGGGAGGACCGATGTTTCTAGGTGTCCCCGACTTCCATGTCAAACACCCCTAGGTTAAGCTGAATCATACCTCAATCCACACCTTAGAGGCGACCATGTTCTCCCGACTTTTTGAGCTTAGTGTAAAAAATCTTTTTGAATTTAATTTTATACATTAGGGGAGACCGAGTATAGTTGATACATTTTGTGTTTTTATATTTTTCTATTTTGACCATGATGTCCCCTTTTTGGGCTTAGTTTAAAAAATCTTGATAAAAATTTATTTTATACATTAGGGGAGAGCGGGTACTGTTGATACACTTTGTGCTTTTTTAGTTTTCTATTTTGACTATGATCTCCGCTTTTTTAACTTAGTTTAAAAACTCTTTATGAATTTTATTTTATTCACTATGGGAGAAGATACAGTCTATTGTCTTTTTGTTTGTTTATGTTTTTATATTTTGACCATGTTCTCCCCTTTTTGGGCTTAGTTTAAGAATCAAGATATTTTATTTGATGCACTAGGGGGACCGGGTACAGTTGATACATTTTGTGTTTTTATATTTTTCTATTTTGACTATGTTCTCCCCTTTTTGGGCTTAGTTTAAAAAATCTTGATGAATTTTATTTTATACATTAGGGGAGGCAGGATATAGTTGATACATATTCTTTAAGAACAGCGGCCGTCTGTGTGTTATTAGCGTAAAGTTTTTACCGGCAGGTGCTGCCATCTAGCAGGCAAATAGAGTAACAGCTGCAAAATTCGTTATACCTCTGATAGAACCTAATTTTTGAACGAATTTTCGACAAATTACCATTTATTGTGATGATTAGATATTCTGTACTGTCTTTTGGTGTATTTTTTTGTTTCAAATTACTACTCAGACATAAGTAAAGTAACTTTATATCCATAAGGAACCCTGGTTGCTTAATTAGCAGCGTTGAAAAAACATCTTCTCGGGCAAACTTTATTCACTCAACATGGAACAAATATTACTTAGCGATGTGTAGTATACAAGGGAGGACCGATGTTTCTAGGTGTCCCCGACTTCCATGTCAAACACCCCTAGGTTAAGCTGAATCATACCTCAATCCACACCTTAGAGACGACCATGTTCTCCCGACTTTTTGAGCTTAGTGTAAAAAATCTTTTTTAATTTAATTTTATACATTAGGGGAGACCGAGTATAGTTGACACATTTTGTGTTTTTATATTTTTCTACTTTGACCATGATCTCCCCTTTTTGGGCTTAGTTTAAAAAATCTTGATAAAAATTTATTTTATACATTAGGGGAGAGCGGGTACTGTTGATACACTTTGTGCTTTTTTAGTTTTCTATTTTGACTATGATCTCCGCTTTTTTAACTTAGTTTAAAAACTCTTTATGAATTTTATTTTATTCACTATGGGAGAAGATGCAGTCTATTGTCTTTTTGTTTGTTTATGTTTTTATATTTTGACCATGTTCTCCCCTTTTTGGGCTTAGTTTTAAAAATACTTGATGATGATTTTTTATTTTATACACTTTGGGAGAAACGTACAGTTGATAATCTTTTTGTTTTTTTTTTTTAATTTTGACCATGTTCTCCACTTTTTGGGCTTAGTTTTAAGAATCAAAATATTTTATTTTATACCCTAGGGACACCGGGTACAGTTGATACACTTTATGTTTTTTTTTATTTTACGATTTTGACCATGTTCTCCCCTTTTTGAGCTTAGTTTAAAAAATCTTGATGAATTTAATTTCATACATCAGGGGAGGCAAGATATAGTTGATACACTTTGTGTTTTTATATTTTTATATTTTGACCTCTATCTTCCCTTTTTAGGATTACTTAAAAAAACTTGATCAATATTTATTTTATACATTAGGGGAGAGCGGGTACTGTTTATACTCTTTCTGTATTTTTATTTTTCTATTTTGAACACGTTCTCCCCTTTTTGAGCTTAGTTAGAAAATCGTGATGAATTTTATTTTATACATTCGGGGAGACCGGGTATAGTTGATACACTTTGTGCTTTTTTATTTTTCTATTTTGCCCATGTTCTCCGCTTTTTTAACTTAATTTAAAAACTCTTGATAAATTTTATTTTATACACTATTTTATTTTATAGGGTTAAATAACCCTATAAATGTTAAAAATAAAATGCCATTTCCAATGTGTGCGTTCAGCCTTGATTTATATCTTCTCATTCATTAGTAAAATATTTTGCAAAACCATATTATTTACTATAATACTGTACTATAATCATTAATAAATACGCCCATCCACAATGTAGATCCACAACAGAAGAAATTTCGTACAATAAAGTCACATTAAATCAATGTCATCAGACAAATTCAAAGTGATTTAAAGTGACTCTTTTACGTAATCAGCCGAAATTAATCTATTCTACATATATTCGCATTCTTTAACATTATCAAAACGAAAGTTCCTAGTAGTGAAAATAAATAAGTCCTTTGGTTCGTCTTACATGAATAAATATTGAAGGCTATACATATCTACAAGGCTAAGATTAACCATTAACAGGAAACTATGGCTATCCAATTTATTATGTGGTTATAAAAGCAAAATTGAACAATTTTCTTTTCAGCCATATGATAACATCTAGAGACTGATTGTTGTAATATTTCTTTGTTGGTATGCTTTGTAATGTATTATTTATGTTATATTGGCTATTCAATCTATAAATTGAAGTAATTATTAAAAAATATCTACTTAGTGATTACATTTAGTACATTTATTATGCCTACCCGTTTCTTATGATTGAAAGTACAAAAGATTGTTGTTGTAAAAGTATAGTTTTTTTCTTCGAAAAATACTTTAATTGAAAGAGAAATCTATTAATTAAATTTAAAACTTTAAATTTCAAGATACTCGCTTTTCTCTTATGATGTCTGGAATTAAAGTAAGTTTTTACACGAAACGGATATCCATTAAAAAACATGGTTGAATCAGACCATTTCTGAAAAAATATTTTTAAAACAGAGAATAATCATAGTTTTCAGGATAATCATAAAAACAAAAATGATGCAAAAAAAGAACAAAAAAAATACAAATTTATTGAATGTTGATGAAAGGCGATTAAATCTGCAAAACAAAACTAAATAGTTGAAGTATTATGTTCCTTAGGAACTTATTTGTGTTTTTTTTTAATAACAATTTCTGAAACAGATATAATCAGTTGGGTATTTCTCTATTTCTTATTTTTATGGTAGTTTCTCATTTTCTATCTAGTTAATTTTATAACATCTTGGACAATATATATAATATAATTTTACTGTATTATAGCAAATTAAGTTCATTACATAAGTTTAAAAACTTTAAATATATATTATTTTGGTTCCTTTAGGATAATCACTTCGCTGAAGGCATTCAGACCGGACAGTACCGAAGTTTGGAGCTCTTGGGTAGTGGGTATAGTAGTACTACAGCAGATATTTAGAGTGCTGCGTGCATTTTAATGAAAAAGCAATATTTCATTACCGAAATTTTTTTTAGAATATTATAAAACAACAAAGTTTTTAACAAATTAGGGAGAAACGAAATACTTATACTATGAGTAATTATTGCTTAACTAAGTGAATACTTATGGACTTACATGCAACATGCTCAATGTCAGCTTCGTAAATGAAACGATTGTTTTGAAACTCTTCAGCGCGTAAATTTATAAACATTAGCTAGGCAATAATATCTTATAGTTTAATTAATAAATTCAAGATGATTAAAAGCAACTTTAAAACACTTTTAGTGTCTTAAGTCAAAAATTGTGCAATCTTATTCGCTAATAAACTATTCGGAAGTCACTGATGAAGATCGGCACATAGCGATCGAAAACGTTCTGTCTCAGTAAGTTTTAACAAATTTACTAAATTTAAAGTTCGGATAGTCATAAACTATTGTTTAAGTGATTAATAAGATTCACCGAACGTAATGGACTACAGAATTCAAGTATTCGGGATAGCTTAACATCAGACTATCACTACAAACATCTATTCATGATCAAAGGTTTGACACTGGTTCCCCTAAAACACACCTCTCACTAAACTGTAAATAAATAAAATTATTCTAATGGAGGATCATTTGCCATCCTCATTGTTTTGGTGTGTGAATCTATCACCCAAATCCAAATGTAAAGCATATTTGTCTTTTTCACAATTTATTTGCTAATGATTATTAACTGTCTCTTTTTTATTTCTGTTTAAAATATTCACTTTAGTTTTAGTAGTCAGAAAGATTTCTCTTCTTACAGTCTTTAATAACGACACCATGACAAAACACTTTTTTGTGACTGTATAACAGCAAGATTTCACAGAGAATGAGTCATCGGCCTAACCCCCCCCCCCCCCACTCTATCAACTATAGGTCTACATTGGCTGGCCAAGTCTCTTCTTTCCGAGTCTGGGATATATAAACTGGAAATAATTCACAGAGTGTTGGCTACAGCAAATGATATGCAGAGGGGTCTAAACATTTGTCATTGACTTATGATATACGTCTCATAATCACGTGATTGCTTCTGTTTACTTTAAGCATTTCATTTTTGATAGATTTAATTATTGTAAAAGATTATTTGAATTTTGACATTCTACTATAAAAAATTATAGATAAGATTTGGTAGGTATTTGTTCAGTCAAATTTTCCAGAATGAAATGAAATGTTAAAGTTGTATTGCTAATTATTAAACTATCTTTCTAAAATATTTTAAAATATAAAGAAATCAGTAAGGTTTGTATTCATTTTTAATGAATAATTTAAAAAAAATAATTATAACACGCTCTCCACAAAACAAAATATATAGGAACTAACAAGTCACCACCACGATTACAACAAAATTGAATTACTCTACTTTAAAAATCTCTACATTTTTTTTGGTTATTTTCTATCACAAATCTTCTACGACACGCGCCGTTTTAATCATTGTATGCCTTTTAACTTGCAATTAGGGATTTTCTGTTTGAACCTCACTGAAGACAAGAGTTTACTCGAGATGAAGATCATCTGGCTCATATTGTGGAATTACTGGTCCTATTCCTCAATATATCATTACTAGAGGGAAATTCTCTCGACATTTTTTCAAACCGACAGGTTAGTAATAGAACACAGTAAATGCCAATTTTCAGGCTGATAATTAAAATGTGAGTTAAAATTCATTTTGCATAAAAATAAAATATTTTTATGTTTTATAATTTTTCCATACAGAATTTTTAGCCTACTCATAATCTAAACTAATTAGGGATCAATTATTCACAATATTAATGTGCTCATATGGTATATAGGCCTACATGTTTAAAACTTTTCTCTAAATAAGTCAAAATGTTGTTACTAAATCACCCCAGTGTCTTGGATATTCTGTAATTGATTTATTATTTACCAAAAATATTCAATATTCCCTTGAATACTGCTATATTAGAGAGTGTCTTAATTTTTTGTTCAAACTATAACTTTTTCCTTCCACCTGTTGCCAATGTAACAACAAATTTGTTAAGAGGTTAAGTAACAGCCGTAGCTCCTTAGTTTTATAGCAATATATTTGTCTAATGTCTTGTGTGCTACTATAGTTGCAATTGTGTATATAACCTATTTATAACTTTATACCTTAAGGGGAAATAACCCAAATTGACCCCACTATCCTTCTACTTAAATGTATTTCACCACCTCGTCTGATCTGCTCAGTGCTTCGAATTTGATATCTATCAATATGTTATATTACTTTTGAAATACAATATGTTTTTCTTGTTCAGTAAATTATTGAATCTCGTTCCTTGCTCAAGAATTTCTTGGAGACAGGTTCGCTTTCGGAATTAAATATATAGATTAAGCATTAAAAAAAAGGTACAAGCAAAAGGTACCAACTTTTGGAAGTAACAAAGCACCTTTAAGAGCATAAATTTATAAACAGCCTACAAAATGTTACAAGAAATACATTATTTTAGAACATTTGAAAAAAAATTCTTAATAATTAAAAACAAGTAACACATGTTATTTGTACAACATTTAAATAGTTTTAAAAAGGTCAATATTCTTTTTACATATTATAGTATTAAATTGGCGTTGAAGAATTAAATGCGGCAGATTCATAAACAAATGTAATGTATAGCCTACACAAACTAGATAAAGTTAGCAGGTATTGGACTAGTGGACTGTGATGAAATGAAACACAAATTAATTAAAAACTAGTAATCATGAGACAATATTAAACATAAATTAGTAAAGTGAAGTGAATAAATTCTCTAAGTTTAGTTTATGAGTAGGCCTAATACTTAAGTTGGTTTGTGAGTTAAAATTGATTAATAAATAACTGCACACAAACTCACAGTTATAAACACTGTATTTCATACAAGAAAACTAAGTGTCGAAGTTGTGATTATGTAGCGGTCTCACTGATGATGACATAAGTCATTGAAACGTGTATGACATATAAAGCATTTAAAACTGTGAGTGTGTGTAATTTATTTATTTATTATTTATATTTAGCTGGTTTATACAAAAGTTATTTGGATAGTAACCCTTGCTTATGGGGACTGTAAGAATTGGAGGGGGAGCAACTTTGTTCTTGTGCAACTGAGTCGCCACATTTCCGCCAGTGTAAGGGAAATGTTCATTCAACTGTGTTTACTTGTTTCAGCTTGAACCTAACTAACCAAATTTTTAGGTTCTTCATAGCAGTTGTAATTGGTGCTCTTTACAAGAATGGATTGAAAAGAGAAGGGTAATTTCTAATATCCTATAATAACACTACACAAAACAAGATAGAAACAGTTATTTCATTTTTTACTACACATTCTTATCACCTTCTTTAAGAGTAATTATATATCTGAAAACACTCTTGTTCTCTAACACAATAAGTGTGTTATTTTAATAAAACTAATCAACTCTTTTGTCTAATATCCATTTTAAGGGTTTGTTGATATTACAAAAAAATACAAATATTCCACTTATAGTTAATATAGTTTTTAATTTTATTTTGACTCAATTTTTATGTCACATTAACCTCTTATTAATACAGTATTGACTAGAAAGTTTTTTTTAAATTTCAAACCCAGGTCAGGTTCCCCAGAACCCGCCTAGCCTTCGTGGTAGACAACCTCTAGTGAGCTGCCTCCATCTCATATGCACTTGTAGTTAGTAACCCTAGAGCGGGTATAAGAAACGGGATTGATTCCCCATATAACAGTCTGATAAATTCTTATCATGGAGAATCAGGAGATAGTGAAATGAAACAGTACGGTTAGATTTGCACTAAGGGCGGGATGAATATACCTGATAAGAAAGAAACCCTGTCAGGAAAAATAACCGAACAGAACATGCAGGAAGCCAGGGGCTAGAACATCCTAATGCTAAGGGACAAGGAGGGGTATTACCTAACAAATACCTTGCAAGTGAGTCTATGGCAAGAATGACATGCTCTTCTTCTTCTTCTGCCTAGATGAAACTGAAATATCATGCAAGTCAAAATTAGTAGTTCCTTGAAGCTGAGCTGCAACCCTAGAAATGTGGTCCTGTGTCACCTGGCTGTCTGAGTGTGACTTGGATGGGGTCATACCTACCTAGTGAGAAAAAGAGCGTGGATGTTGTATGTGTGTGGCCTGTTTGTAGAGCCTTGTTACTAAATGTCGGAGGTGTTGTTTGATAAAAAGTACTTATAAATCAGTCGTAATCTTGTGCCTTAGTGGTTATTCGCAAAACCTTGATTTGAAATAACTGTAGTCTGCGTATGCATGAATTACCTTGATGGTCTCAGATGTGTGCTCAACATTGACAGGTATATCGTAATGGCCAATCGTAGTGAAAGTGGGCTTGTTAGGTAGCCTTCAAATTGCCAAAAATTCAACCAACCAAAAGATACACAACTTTCAACTAACCAAAATACGCGACGTTTACTGAACGAAAGTGCACGGACTTCAGTTGAAAGAAATGTTGCAGGTTATCTGATGTCCGTTTCGCAGGCGTTCATCGCACAACTAGTAGTTGAAATTGATAAATGTTTAGTAATATTTCTGTAAATAACTAAACGTCGTAATAAATGAAAGCGTAATTACAAAACGATAAATAATATAATAAAAGTGATAACAGATTTCTTTTAAAAGTAATTAACACCTAATTAGTAATTCGGAAGTAATCTTTGTCTTTGCAAAGTAGTTTTTACTACCGCCTTTAAATAATTTTTCAAAATATTACGGTTCAAATTTATCGGTTACTTGAATAAATGTAATGTAGCAATATTTTTCGGTTTGGCCGTACCATATCATAAGCACCTTTTTATTTTTGTTAATATTAAACATCGATTTAAACATTAAGTGTAATAACAAAACGATAGTAATATGATGTAGTGATTAGTTTTAAAACAATTCTAGATATAATAAAATACTGTGATCTAAATATTAACGTAATAGACAAATAGGCCATTATAGCTACTTGTCAAACCAAAGCATGCATTAAACAGTGAAACTATAAATTAAAATTGATTTTTGTAAATATTGAAACTGTACGCCTACATTTTAAAGAATGTAATAATGTATAAAATTAATAACATTAACCAATTGACGATTTTTTTTTTAATAATAGCGACGATTGGACAGCTAGTTTGCTAACTTCATCAGTTCAACAATACACGCGTAATATTCACACAGTATTATTGGCCTGATGAAGATGGAAAACTAGCTCTCGAAACGTGCCATTATTTTAAATACAAATGTTAGTCTTATACATTAAAAGTCTTTTACTAATATTCCACATATATTTATGTATATCGAACTGTCAGTTATTTTAGTGACAATTTAAATAGTTAATTCAATTTCAAACATTTTCCTTTTGTTTTAATAGAGTCATATTTAATGTTATAATATATATTTATATAATAACTTATAACCTATATATATATATATATATATATATATATATATATATATATATATATATATATATATATATATATATAGGCCTATATATATTATTGTATATTATATATTGTATATAATGCACAATCAGAAATTAGGGATACAACTTTTAAAGATGGATAAAGGCTGAACACGTTTGTATATACTATAGACTAAGATTTGGCAAAGCACTGCGCTGAGTAGGCGTTTTCACTCGGGTCTGGGCCCCCGAAACTCGCCCAGCCCTCTGGCGAGCTACCTCCGTCTTACATGCGCATGGGGTTAGTATCCCTACCGCGAGTGAAAGAAACGGAATTGATTTCCCATATACCAAGCTGACAAGTTCTTTCCATGGAGAATCAAGAGATAGTGGAATAAAACAGTACGGTGAGTGCCGCGCTAAGAGCGGGATGAAAAACGTGGCAAGAAAGAAACCCTGCCAGGAAACATCCGACGACAGATCATGGAGGAACGTTGGAGGCTAGGATAGCCTTATGCTACTTAATATCACGCCTTAGAAGCGAACATGTTCTCGCTTTTTGTGCCTTAATTAAAAATATCTTTATGAAATTTTATTTTACACATTACTCTTAATCCTAAAAATTTAAAGCCACCCTTTACCCTTGTGATAAATTATTAATACTGTATTTCTTAGTAGGTTCGTTCGTTTCACAATTTACCAGTTATTCATAGTATATATTCTTCTACTGTTAAATACAGTGGCTGATATAATTATAACGCCTGATATTACGATGATGTGTACCCGTGACGTACCGTGTACAACACAGCTAAAATGTCTCAAAAATAAGTTTCTTGTAATGATTTTATTAATTGTTTGGAATTGAAACTGATAATTATTCGTTATTGTGTGTTTATACGGTATGGCGTAACACTACTAAACAAATTTAAATTGACCTTGAAAATTGGAGAAAAAAGAGTAATAAAACAGTTCCCTTATTTCCCTCCTATCCCTTTATAAAAACAAATGTCCCATCAAGGCAGTAGAGAATTTTCGCTGTAGTGCCCCAACATAATCTCATAATGCCACTTTCTTGAGGAGGAAACCTGGGGACTAGGATAGCCTTATGCTAAAGGATAAGGGACAGTGGCTTTGATTGATAAAGATGCTAAACAACTTAGTAATAGGCCTAGTTGATAAAGAACTACTTACCAAAGGTTAAGGCCGTTATCTCAGCCCTGGTTGAGGGAGTTTCAGATAGGTTTAAAAACTATGAGCGTAGTGAAATACTAAGCCTGGCAACGATGTTAGATCCAAGGTACAGAAACTGTGCGTTTCCAGAAGAAATGACTCGTGAGGAGGTTAAGAAAAGAGTCATCGATTTGGTAACAATGAAAATCGAACAAAACACTGTCAAAAACAGTATGGCACAGCCAACAAATATCCAATATTCTGATGAAAGACTTAAATGAGAACCTCTATTGGGTTCGAAACTATTATATTTATACATAAACTTAAATTACAGTAGAACCTCAATAAATCGAACTCCGTTAACTCGTATCTCCGGATAACCCGGAATGATTTTGAAGTAGAATAAAAGAACAATAAATGACACAAATAGTGTAAGTACAGTACATACTGGTACGTAAAACCATACGTCCAAGACCTACAGATAAACAAAATAACGAGAGTAATGTTTTGTGCTTCTTATACGGAAAAGACTACGACACGATCGCGTCTCAAAAAAATTTAACGCCAATAGATAACAGATTTGTTTCCCGAGAAATAAATTACAATGGAGTTTAACTGAAGCATATATACAATATGTACATTCATATAGTGCATAATAGGGCCTACTCTTCGTTTGATAAATATTAAGGAGTTTTTGTGTAAGTACAATATCTTCTTTTAAATTTTTTTTAGTGTCTGGCTAACCCGAATAGTGCACGGTCCCAGTTAGTAATTATCAAGATTCTACTGTACCTCTGATTATTCTAGAGTTCAATTAGATCAGCGCTACTCACCCATCTTGTACCGATAGTACAAATCAAAACTGTGAACTTGTAAAAATCATGTCTCATCTGTCAGTCTTTTCTTATCATAAAGACAGTCACCAACTGTCAAATACATCATATGCTCCAAGCAATTATTATTGTTGATTTTATTCCACAAAATCAACAGATGTAGATTAATTTATCATACTTGCTGTTTTTAACATAACAACACACCTTAGAACACCAATTAGTCCAGGATCTAAAGGCGGTTGACCATGCACTGAAAGCCTAACGCAATTTTATTTCAGATTATTGTTCTGGGCGCTTGGGTGGTTGTAAAAACGTACGTCGTCGCTCACTTAAGTGGTAGACATACCGGAGGAGAGGCGGGAACATCGCGCTGGACCTTTGTATCTTTTAAACTATAAAAAATAGAACAACCAAACCATGTTTTTAAACTCACGAAAATAAGGGCTTCAATAATGGTTATTACCTAAAAATGGCCAACTATAATATCTACTTAATAGGCCTACAAAATTATTTTTCTTAAAACTTAAAGTTTTACTTAGGTTTTTCAGTGAATTTCCATTGGAAAACTAACTTATTGCGGTAAACGTAAGGATGAAACTAAGATGATGCATCATTCTAGTTTGTAACTTCTTGTGTGCTAGATTGTATTTTGTAACAAGACCCTCTGATGATGATGGCATGGTCATCGAAATGTACATAAGGGTTTAATCTTAAGTAACTTGTTTTATTTGTTATTTTTTATTATTTTTGTGGTATTGGGGTTCTTTTCAATATTTTTATTGTAATATATTGTACCACTGTGCTCTTGCTATTGTGTAGGATTTTTAAAGTATAATTAAAATCAATAAAACGTATATTCAGTATTTTAATAGTGAATAGTGTCGCCGTCCAAAAAATAACATTCATTTTCGATGTCAGTATTGATTAAAACCATTATCTCTTTAATTAAAGTATGGTTTTAAAGTTTTTTACTATTTATTAGGCTAAGAAAAGGGTTAAGGGTAAATAGTTTATAGCTACTAATGCTTGTGATCATTTGTTTTGAAGGGCCTTGAATATAATTTTGTAGCTATATAGGAATAACATAAATGCATATAGCCCACTGTATAAGAGACCAATGAAAGTTTAGGCTAAATTTATTTAACAGTGAATTTATTACATACCATTATAGTCTATGTTCCTCTAGATCCCGTTGTGTAAACTTATTTCTGCATTTCTCTTTGCAAGGATAATACGAAACTCAAGAGCTTTCCTTTTTGGAGCATGAAAAAGATGGTTTAGAACAGTTTTTACATTTCCACGGTGCAAGGTTTCTGGCATTCATTTTCATCTTCAAATCCTCCAGGTTTTTCAAAACGATTGTAGTAATCATTTAGGAACACCTCTACTACACATCTTGATTCTACCGTGCAAATGTGCAAACTGTTCTAAACCATCTTCTTCGTGCTTCAAAAAGGAAAGTTCATGCCGTTCGAATCAGGCATATCCATGCAAAGAAAAATGCAGAAACAAATTTACACAACGGGATCTAGAAGAATATGAGCTATAATGTAATGGTATGTAATAAATTACCTTTAAATAAATCTAGCCCAAACTTTTATTGTTGTCCTATACAGTATATGCAATATTATTATTCCTATATTGCTACCAAATTATATTCAAGTTCTTATAAAACAAATGATCACAAGCAATAGTAGCTATAAACTAATTACCCTAAACCAGGGGTCGGTAACATGAGGCCCGCGGGCTGCTTGCGGCCTGCCGATGAATTTTTGTGCCCGCCACAAACGTCTACACATAATTTAAAAATAATATTAAAAAAAAAATTTAGATCGTGTTGTACCAGCCACTTTAGCTTTATTCCATAGGCTATAACGATTTATTTATGAACTTAGAGTAATTGACTTATTTGACATTCTAACCTTTATACCTTTACCCAAGTACCATTGAATAGTTCTGTATCAAAATATGAAATTAATCTTTATTTTTCGCAAATATAAAAACCTTTGCATTTTCGGTACCTATTACAAATTATGGAGTATGGTATCGGACAGTCATGTTGTGCTGAATAAAGAGACTTTTAATTTATTTTTAATTATAGCCTATATTCATCCATAAAATATTCATAAAAAATAAATATTTTCGAAAAATCAAGTATAGAACCACATTTTTGTCATTTTTAAAGTTTTACTTATGTTTTTGTGAAGTAGAAAAATAAATATATATTTTAGGTTAGGATGAACATTAAAAACTCCTAGTCTCTTCTTATCTATTTTTTTTCGTACAAACATCCCACTAGTAACAAAGACTACTAGTAGCCTGCAATTTTCGTCAGTCCGAGCCTTGGACACTTAGAACTGTAATCAGTCTTCGTCAAAACTCTAGCCGCAAATGATGCAGTGAATGACATCGTTAGCCTTGTTTGGGCTAATTTCGTCATTAATATTTAAAGCTTTCTTAAAGTTATACTTTTATATTTCCTTAGTTTGTTTTCCATAGCTTTCATTTTCACTGAGTGTTCCACAACTTCTTCTTAGATATAGCTCTGATCTGTCCCCTAATGAGCTTCTTGGAACACTGTATTTTCACTTGCTTCCCTCATTGTCATTTTTTTACTTAAAACTTGTTCTATTGCTCTCTTCATGCATTCTTCACTCAATTTCCCTCTTATTTCCCATATTTCTCTCTGAAAATATTCTTTGATTTGAGTTTTAACTCTTAAAATTTTCAGATTTCTTTGTACGATACCTCCAGAAAGTAGGGTACTTTGTCCGATACCACCCGAACGGCAATTGACATGGATTAAACTATAGAGAAATTAATAGTTTGTGTAGGAATTAATTTAACCTACAACTTATAGAGGAATATAGTGAGTGTATGATGGTAAACAAAATACATATAAATACTCTCGCTTACTGCAGCTATATTCTCCCACACCTAACTTTGTAGCCTACTTTAACAAACCCGAATAAACAACAAAACTTGACCCTACAACTAAACGACGCAGCGATATCATCCTATATGGTGACAACTGCTCCGTTTTCCTTAAAGAAACAATCTGATGCCATGACAGGTGCTGTCGTTAGTCGTTTGCTGGTTAATCATGATTTGTCCGATACCACCCTCTGTCCGTTATAGGACGACTTTCCCCTACAGACAAATACTATTATTTTTTACATGGGCGATTTATCTATCCATTTATTTATATAAATATTGAGCTAATTTAGTGTCAGCAAGAATGTGTTTGATTCGCAGAAGAATCTTTATACACTGTAATTTTCGTAGACACTGAAGACTGCATGGCGACTGTCGCAGGAGCGACCTTGACGCCAGTATAGCGTTTGGCTTTATAGGTTGTGGTCGGAACATTTCGGCCGGCGGTATCGAAAAACTAGCGGTCCGCCTCCGCAATTTTGTCATTTTTTTAGGTGATTATAGAATGCAGAGAAAACAGGACACAAATACACAGAAATTTACCACAACCTAGAAATCTTACACACCAACAAAGGACCACATCTCAACACACTAAAACAATAAAAAATTTACAAACATACAAAAACACAAAATACAAACATATTAAACGAAAAAATCCAATAAAAATCACACATACTCTTTGATACTATCGAAAACCTACCTTTAAAACCGTCACCGCTTGACCTGACATCTCCAAGCAGAAGACACTGATGAAGATCGGCACAATGCGATCGAAAACGTTCTGTCTCGGTAAGTTTTAACAAATTTACAAAATTTAAAGTTCGGATAGTCATAAAGTATTGTTTAAGTGATTAATAATATTCACTGAACGTAAAGGACTACAAAAACCAAGAATTCAACTCAGCAAGACAGGCTGCAGTCCAAGAATACAGGAGTACGGTTTTAAAGATTAGGAAAATACATGCCCACAATACAATTTAATAAATTATGCCATTAACTCACAACATAACACCCACATACGCGAAAATAAACATAAACAACAACACTAAAGCAGCTACAATTACCAAACAAAAAGCAGAAATTATTTACATTAAACAAAGTATCAAAAGCCTGTACGAAAATAAAGACTTTCTAAATTATAGGTTATACCAACTCCACTTAAATCTGGCAAACACTATTTGACACGATATCACACTAATAGTTGGGCAACCAATAAAATAATAAACATCAAAAATAACCATAAGAAAAAAATTAATAAACTATTATGTAAAACAAAAAACACAACATACACAAATGGATACAACACCACAATAATAGACAAATCATGGTAAAAAATTCAAAAAAACACTAAAATTAACACTACAGACAGGGAAAACAAATAGGCCTACATCACATTACTATACATAAACAAAACCACAAACAAAATAGCCCGCAAATTTCAAAAAGTATGATACAAAATAGGATACAAAACTAATAACAAGTTACAATACAAAATACAACACAACACCAACAACAAAGATAAGCTCCAAGCACCAGGCGCCTACAAACTGAACGAATGTAACAAATTCTACATTGGACAAACGGGTCGCAGATTTAAACAAAGAGCCGGGGAACACAAACAGAACAGCAACTCAACATTTTACAATCACATAAAAGAAACAGGACACAAATACACAGACATTTACCATAACCTAGAAATCCTACACATCAACAAAAAAGGACCACATCTCAACACACTAGAACAATATGAAATTTACAGACACAGAAAAACACAAAGTACAAACATATTAAACGAACAAACAATAAAAATCACACATGCTCTTTGATACTATCGAAAACCTAACTTTAAAACCGTCACTGCTTGACCCGACACCTCCAAGCAGAAAACACTGATGAAGATCGCTACATAGCGATCGAAAATGTTCTGTCTCAGTAAGTTTTAACAAATTTACAAAATTTTAAGTTTTCATAGTCATAAACTATTGTTTAAGTGATTATTAACCATACTATAATTGAAAAAGTCAATGTAAATATATCTAAATTTGCTAAAAATGCAGATAATATGCTTGTTTATTTTGTTATGTTAACTAATGACCAATAAATAAAAAAGGAGAAATATGGGTCGTCATGAAAACAACAGGAGTTTAAATATTCAGGGTAACACTTATACTGGGTCTAATGGCACATTGTATCCAGAAATGGATAAATGAATAAAAATTAATGTAGGACTGGGTACAAACTGTGTAGAGTAAATGTTATATCAATTTTTAAAATGAAATGTTGATGTTATGTCTTAATGATTTTTTTGAAATGTCTAGAATAACAAAATCATATTGTAAATTTCATATTGTTTTTACCTATAACCTAGAAATCTTACACATCAACAAAAAAGAACCACATCTCAACACACTAGTACAATATGAAATTTACAGACACACAAAAACACAAAGTACAAACATATTAAACAAACAAACACAATACAAATCACACATACTCTTTGATACTTCGAAAGCCTGCTTTTAAAACAGTCACCGTTTAACCTAACAACTCCAAGCAGAAGACACTGATGAAGATCGCCACAGAACGATCGAAAACGTTTTGTCTCAGTAAGTTTTTACAAATTTACAAAATTAAATCTTGGATAGTCATAAACTAATGTAAACGTGATTAATTACGTTTCTCCGAACGTAATGGACTACAAAATTCAAGACTTTATATTAGTTTGTATTACACTTTATAAAAATCTTATATAAAATTGTGTTCCTATAGACGGTATTTTAATCATATAAATGCAGTTCAGAAATACATAACATATTTGGTAGAAAATGGAAAATCCATTTTCGATATTAAACAAGTTATATCAGGAAAAAAATTTAAAAGTTAATTCCTACTTGGGTTAACAAAGAAAACATTTATTTTAGTTACTTTTTATTAAGTCATTTCAATTATTACAAATAAAGTAACATTAACCTATGCGTTGGAACAGCTGTTCTACCATATAACTTATAACATAAAATCAGCTGTTTTATGAAATCACATTTTATAACTTATTTTAAGCCAAATAGAACAAATACCTATATTGCATACCTTCCCCTTTTTATGAAAGTTTTTTTCCCATAAAACTAAAATTAATTCATAATTAAATATAATTATTAAATTAATATTTGAAAAACTGTATTGTCATCAACTGCCATCCTCTACAAACTTAAAAACGCGTATTTGAACAATTTTATTATTTTAATAACAATTGAAAATTTGTACAAGATGGATATATATAAGGTCAGTGTGAAGTAATAGAAGGAGTTGAAAAAGGAGGGTTAAAAACAAGTTCTGATTGATCAATTCTTCCTAATAACAAAAATAAACCCAAAAATAACAAATTTCATCTGTTTACCAGTTTGACCGAAATCAGACGTTTCGTTCCAGTTACCATGATTTTGGACACAAAAATATCGTGATATTAGTAGTAGTATTAGTGATATTTTTATAATTCCAGAGGCCTCAAAACACACTTTCAACTTAGTCTCTGGCTTATGTTTTAAAGTAAAAGTAAACCTTTAAAGAAAAATCATTGTTTACTCAGTAGTTCTAGGTATAGTCAGTCATTTTTAGTAAAAACCATTATCGAAGCTTTTATTTTCGTGAGTTTAAAAACATTTGTTTAGTTTAAAAGATACAAAGCTTTCATTGCAGTGCGTTCCCGCGATGATTCCCTCCCCCACCGCTATGTCTACCTCATGGAGGGGGCAACGGTATACGTTTCTACAATCACCCAAGTGATATTTTTTTGTTATTTTATTACAACGCGTTCTCGGCAATGCCCCCTCTCCCTCTGGTACGTCGACCACGTGATACGGGCCACAGCGCCTAGAACATGAGTACGTGCTCTTTCATTACTTCCAACATAGACCTATTTAACCTTGCATTCATTGTTACCGTAATAAAACCAACTAGGCCTACTGAATCTAATCTTTATGTGATTCGTTTTGTTCCAATAAACTGCCATTCGTTTACAGCAAGATATTACATTTTGTGTGAACAGAACGTTTCGCTCAAGTATTGTCTTGCCATTAAATGCTTGAACAATTGCACATTGTACTTTTTATACTTTAGTGTTAGTCTATAATGTTTGTATTTCTTTTATGGAACTCGACACACAGGTAATTCTTTTCCGCAGTAAAAAAAACTCCAACCTGGCCGGTCCCTTGCCTGCTCACAGCCTTGAATGTTTTTTTTATAATAATAGTACAAAATAATAAGATATAAAAATTTAATGAAAAATTCATAGATTCATATTTTTGTTGGCAATTTTGCAAAATTAGTCTATTAGCTCCGATTTTTTATTTGTATGCCTATTACAAAATTTGGTTAAATGTAAACAATGAAGGACAGGAAACTCACCTGGAACCCACATCTTGAGAGGACAGTTAACAGGGCCAAAAGGGCACTGATGACAGTGAGAAGAATGGTGGGTAAGAAATGGGGACTGAAGCCATCAATGATGCACTGGATGTATCTGAGGGTGATAAGACCTATGATTACCTATGGTGCTCTGGTGTGGTGGACAACAGCCAACCAGGCACAGACAAGAGCTCAACTGAGCTCTATCCAGAGAGTGGCTTGTCTGTGCACACTGGGAGCGATGTCAACTATACCTGGTGCAGCAATGGAAGTAATGCTTAACCTCCCCCCCCCCCTTGAGATTGTCCTTAGGGGAGAGGCGAGGCTGGCGGCTGGGGATTGCGCAACTCGAACAACTGGGCTAACCTCCCAGATGTTTCGGGACATATGAGTATCGAGTGCGTGGTCAAAGAACCCGTCTTGGAAATGGGCAGCGACCACATTACTCGAACGTTTGCACCTGACCAGGCCCACCAAACTATAATGGAATGGTCAGGGACATTAACATCGGGAGCTCAGATCTGGTACACAGATGGCTCCAAGATGGACTTCGGCACTGGAGCGGGGGTGTATTGTAAAAACCCAAGGGTAAAACTAGTGTTTTCCTTGGGGAGGCACACCTCTGTCTTTCAGGCCGAAGTATATGCTATAAATGCCTGTCTGGGAGAGATAGCGAGAAGGGAAACACATGGGACCCGGATTGTTATTTTCTCCGACAGTCAGGCAGCAATTAAGGCACTAAACGGACATGTGGTCACCTCGGCCATAGTCAGGGAGTGCCTAAATAACCTACAAGCCCTGGCAAGGCACAATCAAATCAAGATAGGTTGGGTGCCAGGGCATAGGGGAATACTTGGAAATGAAGCCGCAGATGCGCTGGCCTGAGAGGGGTCTTCGACTCCCCTGATTGCACCGGAGCCGGCGGTAGGTATTTCCAAATCCATGGTCAAGATGGCAGTGCGAAGGTGGATGGCTGAAAGACACTGTGAGCACTGGATCAGGGCTGAAGGGATGAGACACAGTAAGCTAACCCTTAGGAAACCTTCCTTGGGGCTGCAGAAGAGTCTCATCTATCTGTCTAGGCAGGAACTGAGGATAGCCACAGGTCTACTCACGGGACACGGTGGACTAAGGAAACATCTGCATAAAATGGGTATCTACAAAGATGAACCAGTGTGCAGATTATGCGGGCAAGAACTGGAGACCGCCACACACATAATTTATAGATGTGAAGCACTTGCCGAGAGGCGCTTCAACCTCTTTGGTGATAGCACAGCTCTGGAAGAGAATGCTGAAGGTAAAACACTAGTCAGGAAACTCCTAAACCTGGTAAGAGGGAAGGGGCTATTTGACTAGATCAGGGAGGTAAGTACAATATACCTTAAGGTAGCAGTGTTTTGGGCAGTTTAAAACCCGCTCCCAAGTCAAGAAAAAAAAACAATGAAGGCCTTTTACTATTTTATCATAAAATTAATGTTTATAATCGTATATTTTCATTTCATTTGTCTGCAAAAAATTTTAGCTCTAATTTATTCTTGAATTTTATAGTCCATTACGTTCGGTGAAACTTATTAATCACTTAAACAATAGTTTATGACTATCCGAACTTTGAATACAAAGAGACATATTTAACAAATGTTTAACAATTTTAACAAATTTACAGTTCGGATAGTCATAAACTATTGTTTAAGTGATTAATCTAATTTATTATTTGGAGTTCAAATGTAGGTGTTTTACGTAAAACTTCTGTATTATTGTTTCTTATATCACGCAATTCTGTCTCCTCACAGTGTTTTGTAGTTTAAGGTTATTTGTTAAAGGCAATTTTCATTGGGCAATTCTTCTAATTTTTTTGTTTATAACTGCTCATTAGAAAATTGTTACTTTTTATGTATGACTAGGGATCTCATTCTAGGGGGTATAGAAGGTTTTATGATAGGGAGACGTGGTTATGAGGCACTGAAACTGCCTACAGACTGAGGTGTGCGTCCTCACGTAGGCATACCAGCGGTTAGACTCATTGTAATATTCTTCTTCACAATGAAAAGAAGGAAAGAACTATACAATAAATTAAGACTCTTGCCTTTGCTCCAAAGACGTCACCCTTGAGCACAGAGACCATAACTCAATAACAACGCTCTATCAAGTCTAAACATTCTACAAAAACGATGTCGTAGTTCAGTAAGCACATGTCATGTCAGTTTACCCGCTGGTACGCCTAATTGGGGACGTAACCCTATCCTCTGTAGGCGGTGGTGGTCCGAGGGGAAGGGATAGGGGGATATATTAGCCCCTAAATATTAAAACAACATAATTTATTCTAAGCAATAAGTTAAGATACAAAAATCCTACTTTTTAGTGAACTGGAAATGTGGAGAAGAAACTTTATTGAAAGGTATAAAGAGAAAACAGTTCCCATACCAAAGGATCATAGTTCTAACCTTAATGCATTGTTACCCACGCATATACGACGTATTAATAATAAACAGTGTACTTCCAGTAGCCACAACTCCTGCGGAAAGATCTTTCTCTTGTTTGCGATATTTACAAAACTATTTAAGAAATACTATGGGTGCAGAGGGGCTCACAATCCCAGCCCTGCTTTTCATTCACAAATACATTGACGTCAGAGCTAAAAGTGTAACTAATCAAAATGGCTAAATTCTCGGCGTTTACATTTAGTATGGAATTGTTATAGTTTTGTACAGAAAGAGTTAATTAGTCATAAATGTATTAATTTAGACACAACATGTTTAACCATTAGGCTATTTACTGTTCGTTTACGTGCCAATGTAATAATAATGAAATAATAAAATTTCTATATGTATCCTATAGTATATTCTCTCTCTCTTTTTACATACATACATATACATTCACACACACACACACACACACACACACACACACACACACACACACACACACACACACACACACACACACACACACACACACACACACACACACACACACACACACACACACACACACACACACACACACACACACACACACACACACACACACATATATATATATATATATATATATATATATAGACCTATATATATATATATATATATATATATATATATATATATATATATATATATTTCATAAATTAAAAATATTTCAAAAACAAGAATACTTTTAATGAATATATTTATTCAAAGCTTTTCGCCGATAAAATAGTACCAGCATTAGTACCAGCATCTTCAGGAAAATAATTATCTAATAAAATATTTTTACAAAATTAAATCATATGTGTTACAAACGACCATATGTTTATAAGTATTGCACTTTATGTAATTTTTTCTATAACATCAATGACCTTATAAATAGTTTGGTGCCTTGATCTCACTTGAATTTGTTCATCAATTAATTTGTCGTTAACTTTATGCTTATAAATTTCCAATGTTTCAAATATATTCATTTTTAATCCTGTATTTAATTCTTTTATTAATTTCATATTTTCTATTTCCGGACACTCGTGTCCAGTATTAATACAATGCGTAGCTAAATTTGATTTGTATATTTTTGGTTTGATATAAGCGTTTAAATGTTCTTTGTATCTTTCTTTCAATTTCTTTTTTGTTTGTTTTTTTCTATAACATCAATGAGAAACTTATCGGCGAAAAGCTTTGAATAAATATATTCATTAAAAGTATTCATGTTTTTTAAATATATTTAATTTATTAACTATATTACAAGAAAACATATCACCATATTTAATATAATAGGCCTATATATATATATATATATATATATATATATATATATATATATATATAAGGGAGTCCGAGGCAAAGTGGATAGCTTTTTTTTAAACCCCTGACAAATCTTGAATGAAGTCAAAAAAATTTTGCGTCAGTGTTAAATATTATCTAACATACATCAACTATTGATAGTAAAATAGATTTTTACTACACTAAAAAGCAGGGATGTAAATTAATCATTTATATATAAATGACAGTTTGCCCGGTGCGTTTCTTTCCTATTGTTCGTCAACTTTAACTGTAGTGACATAGGTCAAAGAAATACGATCCCAATCCGCAATAGTCTGAACAACCTTCATGAATTCTTTAAGACAATGCCTGCACTGTATCCAATCATCCAGAGCGGGTCGTCGTATTTTCCCTGGTAAATTAAACAACTGTAATATTTTTTCTATTTTAAAATTGTGAGTTTTTTCTTATTATTGACAGCTAGTTTTTACGGCTTCTTTAAATCCCGTTTCTTGCAAAGAGTGGCAAGGTGGAAATTTTAAGATGTTGACGACCCGGAAATGGAATTGGAACCATCTTGAATAGATTATATGGTTAATTTTAAACTTTCTTCAAACCATCTAGCTTGGCTTGTCTTCCTTTTATATTTGTATACTATTTGAAAAACTAAATTTTGTTTCAGTTTTCTTTTAAAAATATTTATTTGCTAATTTTGTTGTATGATCAATGAAGAATACATGTATAGCCTAAAATATACCTGGGCAAAGTGAATAGCCATCCACTTTGCAATATTCACTTTGCCCGGCCTGCACTATTTTTAAAAGAAGTACTGATATAAACCACAATCGTCAAACTGGTTACTTTGCAAGAAACGTTATGTAAAGAGAAAGAAATAAGCAGACAAGTAAGTTTATAACAAGAAAGTTTTTTCATCATTAGGCTACGTCAAAGGAAACTTGCAAAGAAGATAACTTAATAAAGAATATTTTTTCAGAAGGAACGAATACAAACAACACACAGCCCACATGTTCCAAACGACACTAAGGTGCTGGGTCTTGTGGTGATGCTTTGTCTCCATTTAGTTCACATATTAGGAGCTTAGAACGTTAGTGACATTGGACAGGAACATATCGCAAAAATCACTTTGCCTGGGCTATAAACTTTGCCCGGACTTCCATATATATATATATATATATATATATATATATAGCCTATATATATTTATATTCTATATATGGCATGAATATTTTTCTAGAATCTCCACTGTCTGTAGGCAGTTTCAGTGACTTATCCACTCTCCCCTGAAAACCTTCTATAGGCCTACGTCCTTTAGTTTGAAAACGCCTTGTTATAAGATAATATAAGCCATAGCGTAGTCTACTTGCTTGTAGGTACGCATTTTGTAAAACTATTAGGCCTACTTAGGTCTATATGGGTAGACTACATCAATTATCATCACGAGTATGTGATGAGTAGGCCTAAGTAGATAACATTAACGCTGTATCTGGCGATATTCCAACAAGTTGTACGGCAGATGCTACAACATCATCGGTAGGTTTTTGCTATTGTTCAAATAATCTTTTTATGCCTGTAAAGTTTAACTTTTCTCCGAAAGGGCTTGAAACGATGTTTAACCTTTAACGTCCAGTGATGAACCGTTTTAAAGTTCCGGAAGTGACGAAACTTCATTCTTGTTCGGGATTGACTGTTTGCAAGGGAAAACGGACTGTGAGCCAGCGGCGGTTTTAGTACCCTGTCAAGAAGCAGGGGTTGGACTGTGGGCCTTCCGCCTCCTTGAGGGGATTGGAGTGGAGAAGGTGGTTGTGAATTACGCTAGCTTAATTTAGGTGGAATTAAAAACAATGGATTTGATTTTTTTTATCTTATTAGGATAATTGGCGAGTCTTAATCGACAGTTGTAATAAACTTGGGTTGTGTCAACATTACTTTCTAGCATAGTTTTATAAATAATAATTAAATTAGGCCTACATTTTGTCGACAAGGAATAAAAATGCTTCACTATTGGGCGACCCACTGCGACATTTTGGATGAGGCAAAGTAGTATGAAAGGCCTCCCCTAAAGCTCTAGGTCTACCCGCTGGAGTAAAAATACACCTCTGTCTTTATAGTGAGGGAATGAGAGGAGGTTGACAGACACTACCTGGCTACCCTCGTCAAACCAAGGGGGTGACTACGTCCTTTTGCTAGTCTCGCAATAACTAATATTACAAGTCGCCTAAGACTAAATCCTTATTTAGATTTTCATAACCATGTCATCATCATCATCAAAGGGTTTAGATTGTAAGTTATTGTATGCTAGGTTGTAACATTGTAATAGGAGTCTCTGATAATAATGGCATGGTCATCGAAATGTAGCCTACATAGGCCTAAGTGTTTAAACTTAGATAGTCTAAATTGTAATATTAGTATCAGGTCTAATTTTATAAGCTGGCACTTGGTTCTTAGGTAGAAATTGTATATTCGTCGGCTAGGAAACATCAGGCATTGTCGTCATCCCTCATTGGGTAAAATAAATCGCGGCCTATCCTTAGACAATCCTATTAGCACGCTTTCATCAACGGTTTACTTTTATTTGTTGTTATTTATAGGCCTACTATACATTGTAAAGTATTAGGCCTACTATACATTGTAAAGTATTAGGCCTAATAAGTAACACATTAATGAGTCAATCCCAAGAGTCAGTGGAATTTCGAGGGTCAGTGTTTTTGAAAATGACTTGCGAGCATCTCCACTCTACCCTCGTCGTTGGTCTCTCGCAAGGGCGTAACCAGGAACAAAAACGGGGGAGGGGGTTGTAAGCCATGGTGTTTCAGGTTGTAACATTTTAGCACGAAAAAGGAGAATGGAACCAACATTTTAAGGAAAATTATGTATAATTATAACAGTGATTCATCAACTATGTTATTACAATTTTTACTTGAAAAAATATTTTTATTCTAGTACATGTCTTATAGACTAGACCCCCTACTAGTATCATTTTTCTTGGATGTGTAGAAAATTTGTTCAAAACTCTTGTTTTAATACAATCCTGATTTTCCTTAAAGAATTTCCGAAGATCGCTCATCAAACACAACCCAGTTAATCTGTCTTCTCCGATTGTACTTCTCAGCCAGGTCTTTACCCTTCGAAGGGTACTGAGAGGTCGTTCAACAGTAGCTTTAATGGATGGCAAAGCACTTAAAATGAAGAGTGCATGCCTTGTTGCAGAAAATAAATTTTCAACAGCCTGTTTGTTTCGTATGACAGATTTGAAAGCATTCGTCTGGTTGTAGCTTAGGATTGGATTAAACTAGTTTTGTAATCCTAACAAAACAGTAAAAAACTTGGCATTTTTGTGTTGTATATCTTGGGGTGTTTTATTGATATATAGGTCTACTTATTAATATGGCTTGTTTTTTAAAGCCATGTCTACAAAAATTTTGAATTGAGACAAAATTTAATCTTGCGTATTGAGAGCCAGGCGCCAGTATACCTCCCCCACCATCACTTAGTCGCTACGCCCACGTTGTCAGCAGTGCCTATCAGAACAGCTGTTCGCAGTACCGTTAATGGGTAGCATCCAGGCGTAGACCAATTGCTTTAAGTATGGTGGATTATCTGACAAGATATGCTACATTCACGGCCTGATAAATGGATCTGACTAATGAGGGCCTACAATGTCACGAGTTATATGTCATTCTGAAGGTCATAAAGACCAGCACCTGTCAATCTACGGCCCGATTAAGACTTCAAGTGCCCTTATTAAATATTCAGTGTGTAAATGTTAAGAGAAAAAATTGGTATTGTTAAAAATATTTATTTTAGTCAATAAGCTGATAATGCAGGAAACAAAAACACATTTATTAGCTGTTTACATACATTATTACATTTAATTACATAATATTACACACACACACACACATACACACACACGCGCACACACAAACTCACACACACACACACACACACACACACACACACACACACACACACACACACACACACACACACACACACACACACACACACACACACACACACACACACACACACACACACACACACACACACACACACACACACACACACACACACACATACACACACACACACACACATACACATACACACACACACACACACACACACACACACACACACACACACACACACACACACACACACACACATACACACACACACACACACACACACACACACACATACACACACACACACACACACACACACACACACACACACACACACACATATATATAGGCCTATATATATATATATATATATATATATATATATATATATATATATGTATACACAGTATATATAATTTCATTTTTTATATTTTATAATAGGGTAATCTTTTAAACATAGTAGCCTACTATATGAACAGTCCAGATGTAGTCATAGAACTATAAGGTATTTAGAAATTTTTAATAATGCTGATACTGTCCATCAGCGAAAAGCATAATGTAGCAAGAAAACTAAAATACAAATTGTTGTTTATGAAGTGTTATCTAACCATATATATGTGCTTTGAAGCATAACTATAGCCTAAAACTCGTGAGGAAGTTGTAGATCCCGTGGAAAGACTATGCAACGTTTGTAACGCGACCATGGATTCAAGTAACATTGTGGAAACTGGGCTTTTGGTTTAGGACTGGAATTAAGGAAGGATTATTTTCTATGTGGAATGACGGGTAAATGTCTCTGAAAGACTTTATTTATCGCAATGAGGGGGACTAGCTGACTACTTTGTATTTTACAAGTTTACAACTGTACAAATGTGTGAGTTATAAATAGGCCTATATGTGTAGGCATACGTATTCATATATAGGCCTAAACGCAAAAAAAATATGAATCAAGACTAGACAAAATCTATTAAGTACAGAGATGCGCTTAAAAATTAAAAATTTAGAAAAAAGTATTTACAAATGTAATTCTTAAGCAAAGAAAAAAATACATAAACTATCTTACTAGAGAAAAAGTTAAACATATGTGTAGTAATTGGGATCGAGAAGAAGCTTACAGACAACCTTTAGCAACAGTAGACTGGAGGTAGAGTGTGTATCATTGTCTGAGTGGAGGGGGCAACATGTTGTTCCGTTAAAGGTAGTTTTCCAGGGGCGACTTGTGACTTCAGGATTTATTTTTTGGGTAGGCACATTTTAGGGAAGTCGTGACTACCGGGGGGGGGGGGGGGGGGGTGTATAGTACCTCCCTCAGAAATTGCTTCAAATTTAAATGGTGTGTTTGATGGCATATTTAGGTCAACTTTCAAGACAATTAGATACACAAGCTAAACAAAAGGGAAATTATTTGCTTTTCTGTTATTGCTTGGTCCATTCTAAATTTCGCTATAGGCTAATGTTGTGAGCATTTTTTATTGCTCAGGTATATCTTTTTAAATTATTGACAATTAAGAAGGATTTTGGCAGAAAAATATAAACACGTTGGGTAGTTCCTGTAGTTACCAGAAATAGTAGAGGAGAAAGGGATGTAGTCTATATGAGATGATTGGTAAACTGTATTTACAGTGTGTAGTGTGTTAGTCACTTTTTTTTATCAAATAACCACAACTTAATTCTTGAGTGAAATAATATTCAATGGACACAGTGGACAATTACAAAAAATACAAATAATAATACACCAATAGAAGATGCTAACGTCATGACACTGACAGCGCGCTAGTGGTTTTCTCCTTGGAGAGGTGGGGCAGAAACCTGTTACCTAAATCCGATTCTGTTACCTGCATTGTGACCTCTATCTTGGACATCATTGGTTGGGTTGGGTTAGAACTACTAATGTAGAAGTAACCAGTCAATCCCCCTTCATAATCTGGCTCCTGTGCGTAGAAAGATGGAGAACTCGAAATAGGCATCAGAAATACGCTTAGATGAATTAACTTAATACATTATCAGGCTAATGATGAATAAAATTTATTGAATTTGTTCTGAAACGGTTAGAAGTACTTTTATGCAATTTAAATATATTATAATAATAGATTACAGACAATTATAGGCCTATGTGTAGAACCCCTGTTATCCCGTAATTCACGAGTGTATAACACGGGCAGTATAGGTAAAATTTTATAAGCAGGAATTTGGGGACTGTGGGTCTTGGCGAGAGACGGAAGACGAGGGAAGGGTGGAGGTCCTTACAGGTTATTTTCAAAAACAACTTCCGCTGGCTCATAGGGTTTACTCATTAATTTTTCACTTATTAGTATAATTTTAATATATAGTAAAATAACAACTAATGTAAGTAGGATTGTAATGTAATAGGATTGTTAAAGGGTTGGGACGGGTTGACCATGATTTATGTCTCCGATTAGGGATGACGCCAGTGATTGATGTTTTCTAGATGACGAATTTCTACCAAGAGCCAAGGGCCAGATTATAAAATTTGACCTGTAGCTCCTCTAGCCGTTGCGGGGCCCTGGTGCCAGGGTTTAGGGGTATGGAGCATTTCTTAATCAAATTCAGCCCGGAGGATCTACTAATTAGAAAGAATTGTGGTAGCATTATTTTAGTATGCTTTAGGATTTAACGTAAATTATACCAAGTAATGTATTAATGAATGTATTTAAGAGACAGCTCGACTTTTGCCACAGCGCCCAAGGAGCCTCGTAATCGCAGCTCTAACCTCAGTAAATGATACGCTTTGTCTGTATTTTGTTTTACTTTCGTTTTATTATGGCTTTACATCGCAACATACGATGGGGCCCCGAGCTTGTAACCCTAACCTCAGTAACAGATACGCTTTCTCTCTATTTGTTTTACTTTGGTTTTATTATGGCCTGACATCGCGACATACCGTGGGGCCCCGTGATCGCTACGCTTGTAACCCTAACCTCAGCAACAGATACGCTTTGTCTCTATTTGTTTTACTTTGGTTTTATTATGGCCTGACATCGCGACATACGATGGGGCCCCGTGATCGCCACGCTTGTAACCCTAACCTCAGTAACAGATACGCTTTGTCTCTATTTGTGTTACTTTGGTTTCATTATGGCCTGACATCGCGACATACGATGGAGCCCCGTGATCGCCGCGCTTGTAACCCTAACCTCAGTAACAGATACGCTTTGTCTCTATTTGTTTTACTTTGGTTTTATTATGGCCTGACATCGCGACATACGATGGGGCCCCGTGATCGCCGCGCTTGTAACCCTAACCTCAGTAACAGATACGCTTTGTCTCTATTTGTTTTACTTTGGTTTTATTATGGCCTGACATCGCGACATACGAAGGGGCCCCTTGATCGCCACTCTTGTAACCCTAACCTCAGCAACAGATACGCTTTGTCTCTATTTGTTTTACTTTGGTTTTATTATGGCCTGACATCGCGACATACGGTGGGGCCCCATGCTTGTAACCCTAACCTCAGCAACAGATACTCTTTGTCTCTATTTGTTTTACTTTGGTTTTATTATGGCCTGACATCGCGACATACGGTGGGGCCCCATGATCGCCACGCTTGTAACCCTAGCCTCAGTAACAGATATGCTTTGTCTCTATTTGTTTTACTTTGGTTTTATTATGGCCTGATATCGCGACATACGATGGGGCCCCGTGATCGCCACGCTTGTAACCCTAACCTCAGCAACAGATACGCTTTGTCTCTATTTGTTTTACTTTGGTTTTATTATGGCCTGACATCGCGACATACGATGGGGCCCCTTGATCGCCACTCTTGTAGCCCTAACCTCAATGAGGCACTTCTGTATATCGTGATTACGCAGTCTGTTATTGTTATCAAATATGCTTCTGGCAAATATGATTACAATAAGTGGCTGCTTCTGTCTACATTTTATGAAAACTGATAAAGTATTCAATGATATACTTGAATTTTTAATTTGCAATGCAATTCCCATCTAGCCCTCCACAAACTTTTCATATGGGCGCCATGGTCTTGGTCGACAGATGATTTAAGTAGTTAAATGACAATACATTATTAAAATATAATAATTTCTTATTATAAGTAGTAATGAATTTTAAATCTATATTATATAAAACTCAATTTGTGTATACACTAATAAGAAATGTTTGCTATACAGTTAGAATATTTTATTAAAATTTGTTCATTAACTTGCATGGTCATATGAATAATACACACTTTTCTTCGTTTTAATGGTAAAAATAGCAGCTTATTGGTGTACTGAAATACAAAATTTATTGTACTTATGAGTATTAATGCCTTTATCCTACAATCAACCCTAATTATAAACAAAACTAAAAATATACAACTTTTATGTACATTTCTGTTACATGATGATTAGCTATTACTGAAATGCCTATTTTTTTAACTGCATATGTTTTCTTCTTCATTTTATAACTCACGATACTGTGTTGAATAAAGCCTATTTGTTATTGTTAAATTGTTTATGGTAACAGTGCTTGTATGTTGTAGAAGGTGCGAGGCTTGAGTAAAATCAGTTCGTATTAAGTTCCACTCAAACAAAATAATTCCATTTTTTTTATTACATTTACAATCTATTAATAAGTTAACTTATCTCAGGTACACTTGAAGCTTGGTGAACTTGAACAAGTGTAATCCTGTATATATATATATATATATATATATATATATATATATATATATATCATGTCACAAAGTTTATTTAGTTTTAAATTCTGATATGCTGCCAAACACATTCATAATCACTGTTGTGAAAATGCCTGAACATTCTATAACTTTACACAAGTTCATTACCATCTCATATGGAGATATTACGGATAAGTTTTCAATTTTAAAATACCAAAATTTTTTAAATAGAAAAAACAGTAATTGATATGAAGTTAGTAAAGAAGTGTTTCTGTTATTTCTATTTGTAAAAACATATCTAAATACTTAGTAGATATTAAATTTATTCCATGATAGCATTATTGTTCATTAACAGGCTTCCAAGGTAAGAAGTTAGATTTAACAAATGAACCCAAACAGTGTTGTGGTGAATATGTACACAAGTATCAAAATAACATTCCACCCCTAAAACCCCTGTAATTATAGTGTTTATAATATATATTAGTGTTTTAAAAATATTCAACTTCACATTCAATTCAGTATGCATACCCTGACCCAAAAGTATGTAGGAGAGACTGTTGTACCTTGGATCATAATTTACACATATATATTTTTTAAAACCATTTATTAACATTAATAAAATGGAAATAGTTTCTCCTAGAAGCACCATTATTTCTATACACAATTTATTTTTGTTGAGCCTTCAACTAATATACCGTCTTGTAATATATATATATATATATATATATATATATATATATATATATATATATATATATATATTTATGTCTAATTGATTTGTGATCAATGGTACACAACCATCACCTACCATTGATCACAGCCTAATGTACCTTGAACCATTAAAAACTTGTACCTACGAAGTAGATATACAAGTTAAAAACAATATTTGTATACAGAAAACTGAATTTTATTACTCCAGTAGAAAAATAAATGAGAATTGGTTTAAACATAACCTGTTTTAAATTTGTTTACATTTGTACTAACAAAAAGTAAATATATGAAATTTATAACATAATAGTTAGTTCAAACATTAAGTTTGTAAATTACATTAAAAAAATATTAATTAACTAATTCATTAGAAAAGTCTACTTAGAACCACAATTTTTCATCAGTTCTAGCCGATCCACTTAACTCTACTGGTTTTGGGAGTTTAACCACAATATCTTCAGATGCAACATCAAATACTTCTTCCGATTGTTTCAAAAATTTGCTGCCATTTCCTATTCTTTTGTAGAATTGAATCTGGTAATCTTTGGAAATAATATTTTCTACATATTGCACTAGTGGTCCACACTTTTTGCTAAACTGTACCAAAACATATTCTCCTTCTTCAAATGTTGCTCTTTCAAAATTAATTTCTTCTTGTTTTTCATCTATTTCTTGATCCATTAGCTCCATTAGGTCTGTTAAATCTTCTTCATCTTCTGAAACCAAATCTATGTTTTCATTTTCAGATTCACTATCAAAATAAAACTTTCTAATGAAACGCTCTTTTTATTTTTTTTCCGTGACATTTTTTTAGGTTTTGGGAACTGATGACTTTTTTCTCTTAAATTGTATCTTTCTCTGGAGTATTCGTAGCTATTTTAGAAGACCCAGGCTTTCTGCCTCCCTTTTGTCTAGCAGTGACCTTAGGGTAAGCCTGTATCTGCTCCGGAGTAATAATATGAGTAAAAGAACATTGATTAACGTTTTTATATCTAAAACCTCTCACTGGTGCAAGTTTATTGTACCTATAAGCATTGATCAATGGTACGGGACGTTGTTGTGATTCAAGGTACATGACGGAGGGTCTTTTTAAACTTAATGTTCTGAGTGTTCTATTTTATGTTTAAAACCTCTCACTGGTGCGAGTTTATTGTACCTATAAGCATTGATCAATGGTAAGGGACGTTGTTGTGATTCAAGGTACATGACGGAGGGTCTTTTTAAACTTAATGTTCTGAGTGTTCTATTTTATGTTTAAAACCTCTCACTGGTGCGAGTTTATTGTACCTATAAGCATTGATCAATGGTACGGGACGTTGTTGTGATTCAAGGTACATGACGGAGGGTCTTTTTAAACTTAATGTTCTGAGTGTTCTATTTTATGTTTAAAACCTCTCACTGGTGCGAGTTTATTGTACCTATAAGCATTGATCAATGGTACGGGACGTTGTTGTGATTCAAGGTACATGACGGAGGGTCTTTTTAAACTTAATGTTCTGAGTGTTCTATTTTATGTTTAAAACCTCTCACTGGTGCGAGTTTATTGTACCTATAAGCATTGATCAATGGTACGGGACGTTGTTGTGATTCAAGGTACATGACGGAGGGTCTTTTTAAACTTAACGTTCTGAGTGTTCTATTTTATGTTTAAAACCTCTCACTGGTGCGAGTTTATTGTACCTATAAGCATTGATCAATGGTACGGGACGTTGTTGTGATTCAAGGTACATGACGGAGGGTCTTTTTAAACTTAATGTTCTGAGTGTTCTATTTTATGTTTAAAACCTCTCACTGGTGCGAGTTTATTGTACCTATAAGCATTGATCAATGGTACGGGACGTTGTTGTGATTCAAGGTACATGACGGAGGGTCTTTTTAAACTTAACGTTCTGAGTGTTCTATTTTATGTTTAAAACCTCTCACTGGTGCGAGTTTATTGTACCTATAAGCATTGATCAATGGTACGGGACGTTGTTGTGATTCAAGGTACATGACGGAGGGTCTTTTTAAACTTAATGTTCTGAGTGTTCAATTTTATATTTAAAACTAAAATATATCACAACAAATTACTCACCCAAAACCAGCGATTCAAGCAGAATGTGACTCAAAAAACTCAATAGTCAATTTATCAAAAAATAAACATAAAAACCAATAGTTGTTATTTTGGCACTAAAAATACATATTTATATTTTACTATAAAACAAAAGCACATGGACATCCACTCTCCCGGATATTTGCACTCTAGTGAGTAAATATTTAAATAGTGCAGTTGCTGTTACATAGATAACAGAAACTGAAGGTGAAAGTACACTATGATCAAGGTACAACAGTCTCTCCTATTTATTAATGTAACTTTATTCCATAGGAAAATTAAAACTCTTCACATAAATATACCGTTTTTCCAAAATTCCTGTTTTTCGATGTTTGAAAATACAGTAAAACCTCTTCATCATAGTATCAACAAGAATAGCCTGCACTGCCAAGTAGTATAGACGCCATCAGAAAAAAGTTTTTAATACAAAAGATATTGACAGAATTTAAAAAAAAAATAAAATATTAATAGATTTATATACTGAATTTTTTCTTGCTAGTGCTATTATTCTTACATTGTACTGTAATGTTTTTCTACGTCTTTTATGAAAATAGAGTAATGTATTGTGTTTGTAAATACAAACTATACTGCAGGCTACTTGTGTTTTTATAGTGTTGTTGGTTTTTTCAGCCAACATTAATCAAATTACATGCCTGTTTATGTGCTATGTTACCCACAATTGCATTGTAATTTCACGACTTCCGTAATTCGTCCTTCCTCGGTCCCAAACCTGACAAATTAGGGGCTCTACTATATATAAGTGAAAAATTAGAGGTTCTACTATATATGTGACAAATTAGGGGTGCTATTATATACAAGTGACAAATTAGGAGCTCTTCTATATATAAGTGACAAGTTAGGGACTCTACTATATATGTGACAAATTAGGGGCTCTACTATATATAAGTGAAAAATTAGAGGTTCTACTATATATGTGACAAATTAGGGGTGCTATTATATACAAGTGACTAATTAGGAGCTCTTCTATATATAAGTGACAAGTTAGGGACTCTACTATATATGTGACAAATTAAGGGTTCTACTATATATGTGACAAATTAGAGGCTCTACTATATATGTGACAAATTAGGAGCTCTTCTATATATAAGTGACAAGTTAGGGACTCTACTATATATGTGACAAATTAGAGGCTCTACTATATATGTGACAAATTAGGGGTTCTACTATATATGTGACAAATTAGAGGCTCTACTATATATGTGACAAATTAGGGACGCTATTATATACAAGTGACAAATTAGGAGCTCTTCTATATATAAGTGACAAGTTAGGGACTCTACTATATATTTGACAAATTAGAGGCTCTACTATATATGTGACAAATTAGGGGTTCTACTATATATGTGACAAATTAGGGGTTCTACTATATATGTGACAAATTAGAGGCTCTACTATATATGTGACAAATTAGGGACGCTATTATATACAAGTGACAAATTAGGAGCTCTTCTATATATAAGTGACAAATTAGAGGCTCTACTATATATGTGACAAATTAGAGGCTCTACTATATATGTGACAAATTAGGGGTTCTACTATATATGTGACAAATTAGAGGCTCTACTATATATGTGACAAATTAGGGACGCTATTATATACAAGTGACAAGTTAGGGACTCTACTATATATTTGACAAATTAGAGGCTCTACTATATATGTGACAAATTAGGGGTTCTACTATATATGTGACAAATTAGAGGCTCTACTATATATGTGACAAATTAGGGACGCTATTATATACAAGTGACAAATTAGGAGCTCTTCTATATATAAGTGACAAATTAGGGGCTCTACTATATATAAGCGACAAATTAGGGGTTCTACTATGTATAAGAGAGGTGACAAGTTACGAAACTATTTCTGATTCCTTTGTATAAAAGTATATACATAATTATTCAAAAGAAAATTTTCTAAAAAAATTCTTCTAAATTTCAGTTTAAGAGAATAAATATGTCTACTTAAAACAATATACTTATATATTGGACTCTTTAATTTGTGATGGGTTATTATAAATATGCCTGCTTAAAACAATATAGATATTGGACTCTTAATTTTTGATAGGTCGTTATAAATGTGCCTGCTTAAAACAATAAAGATATTGGACTCTTAATTTTTGATAGGTCGTTATAAATATGCCTGCTTAAAACAATATAGATATTGGACTCTTAATTTTTGATAAGTCGTTATAAATGTGCCTGCTTAAAACAATAAAGATATTGGACTCTTAATTTTTGATAGGTCGTTATAAATATGCCTGCTTAAAACAATATAGATATCGGACTCTTAATTTTTGATAGGTCGTTATAAATGTGCCTGCTTAAAACAATAAAGATATTGGACTCTTAATTTTTGATAGGTCGTTATAAATATGCCTGCTTAAAACAATATAGATATTGGACTCTTAATTTTTGATAGGGCGTTATAAATGTGCCTGCTTAAAACAATAAAGATATTGGACTCTTAATTTTTGATAGGTCGTTATAAATATGCCTGCTTAAAACAATATAGATATTGGACTCTTAATTTTTGATAGGTCGTTATAAATATGCCTGCTTAAAACAATATAGATATTGGACTCTTAATTTTTGATAGGTCGTTATAAATGTGCCTACTTAAAACAATAAAGATATTGGACTCTTAATTTTTGATAGGTCGTTATAAATATGCCTGCTTAAAACAATAAAGATATTGGACTCTTAATTTTTGATAGGTCGTTATAAATATGCCTGCTTAAAACAATATAGATATTGGACTCTTAATTTTTGATAGGTCGTTATAAATGTGCCTGCTTAAAACAATATAGATATTGGACTCTTAATTTTTGATAGGTCGTTATAAATGTGCCTGCTTAAAACAATATAGATATTGGACTCTTAATTTTTGATAGGTCGTTATAAATGTGCCTGCTTAAAACAATAAAGATATTGGACTCTTAATTTTTGAAAGGTCGTTATAAATATGCCTGCTTAAAACAATATAGATTTTGGACTCTTAATTTTTGATAGGTCGTTATACATATGTCTGCTTAAAACAATATAGATATTGGACTCTTAATTTTTGATAGGTCGTTATAAATGTGCCTAATTAAAACAATAAAGTTATTGGACTCTTAATTTTTGATAGGTCGTTATAAATATGCCTGCTTAAAACAATATAGATATTGGACTCTTAATTTTTGATAGGTCGTTATAAATGTGCCTGCTTAAAACAATAAAGATATTGGACTCTTAATTTGTGATAGGTCGTTTTAAATATGCCTGCTTAAAACAATATAGATTTTGGACTCTTAATTTTTGATAGGTCGTTATAAATATGTCTGCTTAAAACAATAAAGATATTGGACTCTTAATTTTTGATAGGTCGTTATAAATGTGCCTGCTTAAAACAATATAGATTTTGGACTCTTAATTTTTGATAGGTCGTTATAAATATGCCTGCTTAAAACAATATAGATTTTGGACTCTTAATTTTTGATAGGTCGTTATAAATATGCCTGCTTAAAACAATAAAGATATTGGACTCTTAATTTTTGATAGGTCGTTATAAATATGCCTGCTTAAAACAATATAGATATTGGACTCTTAATTTTTGATAGGTCGTTATAAATGTGCCTGCTTAAAACAATATAGATATTGGACTCTTAATTTTTGATAGGTCGTTATAAATGTGCCTGCTTAAAACAATATAGATATTGGACTCTTAATTTTTGATAGGTCGTTATAAATGTGCCTGCTTAAAACAATAAAGATATTGGACTCTTAATTTTTGAAAGGTCGTTATAAATATGCCTGCTTAAAACAATATAGATTTTGGACTCTTAATTTTTGATAGGTCGTTATAAATATGTCTGCTTAAAACAATATAGATATTGGACTCTTAATTTTTGATAGGTCGTTATAAATGTGCCTAATTAAAACAATAAAGATATTGGACTCTTAATTTTTGATAGGTCGTTATAAATATGCCTGCTTAAAACAATATAGATATTGGACTCTTAATTTTTGATAGGTCGTTATAAATGTGCCTGCTTAAAACAATAAAGATATTGGACTCTTAATTTGTGATAGGTCGTTATAAATATGCCTGCTTAAAACAATATAGATATTGGACTCTTAATTTTTGAAAGGTCGTTATAAATGTGCCTGCTTAAAACAATATAGATATTGGACTCTTAATTTTTGATAGGTCGTTATAAATATGCCTGCTTAAAACAATATAGATTTTGGACTCTTAATTTTTGATAGGTCGTTATAAATATGCCTGCTTAAAACAATATAGATTTTGGACTCTTAATTTTTGATAGGTCGTTATAAATATGCCTGCTTAAAACAATATAGATTTTGGACTCTTAATTTTTGATAGGTCGTTATAAATATGTCTGCTTAAAACAATAAAGATATTGGACTCTTAATTTTTGATAGGTCGTTATAAATGTGCCTGCTTAAAACAATATAGATTTTGGACTCTTAATTTTTGATAGGTCGTTATAAATATGCCTGCTTAAAACAATATAGATTTTGGACTCTTAATTTTTGATAGGTCGTTATAAATATGCCTGCTTAAAACAATATAGATTTTGGACTCTTAATTTTTGATAGGTCGTTATAAATATGCCTGCTTAAAACAATATAGATTTTGGACTCTTAATTTTTGATAGGTCGTTATAAATATGTCTGCTTAAAACAATAAAGATATTGGACTCTTAATTTTTGATAGGTCGTTATAAATGTGCCTGCTTAAAACAATATAGATTTTGGACTCTTAATTTTTGATAGGTCGTTATAAATATGCCTGCTTAAAACAATATAGATTTTGGACTCTTAATTTTTGATAGGTCGTTATAAATATGTCTGCTTAAAACAATAAAGATATTGGACTCTTAATTTTTGATAGGTCGTTATAAATGTGCCTGCTTAAAACAATAAAGATATTGGACTCTTAATTTTTGATAGGTCGTTATAAATATGCCTGCTTAAAACAATATAGATTTTGAACTCTTAATTTTTGATAGGTCGTTATAAATGTGCCTCCTTAAAACAATATAGATTTTGGACTCTTAATTTTTGATAGGTCGTTATAAATATGCCTGCTTAAAACAATATAGATTTTGGACTCTTAATTTTTGATAGGTCGTTATAAATATGTCTGCTTAAAACAATAAAGATATTGGACTCTTAATTTTTGATAGGTCGTTATAAATATGCCTGCTTAAAACAATATAGATTTTGGACTCTTAATTTTTGATAGGTCGTTATAAATATGCCTGCTTAAAACAATATAGATTTTGGACTCTTAATTTTTGATAGGTCGTTATAAATATGCCTGCTTAAAACAATATAGATTTTGGACTCTTAATTTTTGATAGGTCGTTATAAATATGTCTGCTTAAAACAATAAAGATATTGGACTCTTAATTTTTGATAGGTCGTTATAAATGTGCCTGCTTAAAACAATATAGATTTTGGACTCTTAATTTTTGATAGGTCGTTATAAATATGCCTGCTTAAAACAATATAGATTTTGGACTCTTAATTTTTGATAGGTCGTTATAAATATGTCTGCTTAAAACAATAAAGATATTGGACTCTTAATTTTTGATAGGTCGTTATAAATGTGCCTGCTTAAAACAATAAAGATATTGGACTCTTAATTTTTGATAGGTCGTTATAAATATGCCTGCTTAAAACAATATAGATTTTGAACTCTTAATTTTTGATAGGTCGTTATAAATGTGCCTGCTTAAAACAATATAGATTTTGGACTCTTAATTTTTGATAGGTCGTTATAAATATGCCTGCTTAAAACAATATAGATTTTGGACTCTTAATTTTTGATAGGTCGTTATAAATATGTCTGCTTAAAACAATAAAGATATTGGACTCTTAATTTTTGATAGGTCGTTATAAATGTACCTGCTTAAAACAATATAGATATTGGACTCTCCAATTTATGGTAGGTCATTACAAAGGATACAAATTGATTAACTTGCTTTGCGTTATTGAGTATGTGCTTAGGCCTACTACTCAGCAGATCGTGTTTACTCATGTTAAATAAGTAATATAAGTAGTTATGATGATCCCCTGAGCAGTACCCCTAAGCATATATACAGAGATGTAAGGAATATTGCTTCCCTCTAATATCGTCAATGAATATCCTCTGAAAATGTAAAGGTACAGAATAAATCAATAATACAAATCTTAACACACAAATTTCAATATTTAATTTTACATAATGTACATAGTAATATATGGTAAACCCTAGTATTTACATAATAGTACCATACTTAAAACAATAGTAGTGTACATTCTAGTTTACCAAAATACATTGAAAAAACTCTTTCACTTTCTTTTAAAGAAATAACAAATTCGGGATACGGGCACATGTTGGTTGTACTTTTTAATGCAACACTTTTTGCATACGGATATGTTTGAGGGGCAAGCATCTTTATTGTGACCCTTCTCATTGCATATAGTACAAATACTCACATAACGAACGTCCTTATACTTGGGGCAATTAAACGGATCATGATCCGCGAGAGCACAACCACAAAATCTTAATGGTGGCATTTTACCATCATTTTTTTCACCTACACCTAAACCTGAATCACCATCACCACTGCTGCCAGAGGTTTGTTTATCTTCTTCATCTGGTGTTTCATCACCACTGCTGCCAGGGGGTTGTTTATCTTCTTCATCTGGTGTTTCATCACCACTGCCGTCAGGGGGTAGTTTATCTTCTTCAGCTGGTGTATCCATTGTTTCTTCTTCGGATGCCTTAGCTGGTTTTTCAAGTATGGTTTCATCAGCCACCTTAGAATTCATTTTTACTAAGAATCCTGAAACAATGCATGTTTAAATAAAAGCTCTTTTATAGGAGACATATTAGCTGAAGTGCTTTAAATTTCTAAATACCTTTTGTCTTGTTTACATAATTATTGAGCATCAAATATGCCTTTAGATTGTTAGGTTACCATTTTACTTTTTCAGAATTATTTTATAATAAATTTCTGGTAATAGCTCACTTGTAATATCTGTAATGAAATAGGCATAATTGTCCACAATATTTCATTTTTTTTCTCATACTTTTCAGAACTAATATATTTTTTCAGCTGCTGAGAAATCTTAGATTATTATATCATACATAGTATTATACTCTCATTTAATAATAATAGTACACAAATCTCACAACAAAAATATCTACTCTCACATAGTTTCTTTAACTAGTTTCTTTGCATTACTAGCTAATAAAATACACCAGTGTTTAATTACTGACGATGATAACCTGGTTCCAGAAACATGTTGAATGATACTAAACTTTTTGTGTGAAAAATGTGTAGAAGTGTTTTCAAGTGTAGTCTATAATATAATAACTGATCTCACAATTAAAGTTCAAGTCAATTCACTTGAAAAAACTAGTCACAACATTTTTTTAATGTTTTTTTTTTATATTTCACTGGTGTTTTGGCCAGTGAGTAATGTTAGGGTAAAGGACAAAAAAACATTTGCTGGATAAGCCTAACCAAAGATTATAGGCTGATGGATAATTGTTAAATCATAGTCTACATGCTAAATCTACTTTAGATAGATATTTTAAACTTTTATTACTTTGAAATATTTTGGGTAGTCATGAACCCTAAATAAAAGTATGGCACAGATTTAAAATAAATTGAATAGGAAAGGAAATATGTAGCATACTTTTATTCATGGAAAGTTATATCCTACATTCAAACAATTTTAAAAGTAATATCAAGGAAAAAATATATTTTTTGTGTTTTAGGCCAATGTAAGTGTTATTGACTGTAATGGTACAGTGAAAATAGATAGGATTAAAGTAACGAATGCCCCAGAGAATGGCTATTCTGTCGAGTACAGGATGAATAACAAGACATAGTAAGTGCAAACGTGTTGAATGTGGCGATGTGAGAGATAAGTTTTACTTGAAAGATAGGGTATTATGTTATTTGACTTGGGGAGACTATTTGACTTATACATAGCCTTATACTGCAATGTACGTAAAGAAATAAGCATTGTTCAAACCTAGCAGTTGAGTATAAGTAGTAGCCTATATCTATTGCAATCGATAAGTTTAAGTGTTGCTGTGTTTAACAGATACCGATAGATTTAAAAGGTAAAAGGTATTCAAAATTATAGAAACTTCTAAACTGGGAAAAATAACAATGAGCTGACAGAAAGATTGATGAGGAGTTAACCTATAAGACCTTAGTTATCAAATTAGATTTTTTGCCCTTGAAAGCTATACTTTCCAAAACAAGGCACGTGCAAAGGGCGACAAAGGACAAGTGATGATTGGAGAAAGAGCAGCAATGTAAGGGAGAAGCAATCTTAGAGTCGAGGAAGAGGGGGCAGTGGTCGAGGAGGGACGCTCTGGGAGCCAGACGTCCACGAAGCCAGAGAAAATCAGTCAAGATTTGGGAGCCGGAGAGGGGAACACTTTGAAGAGCTGAAAAAAGGTCCAAGCCTGGGAGACGGAGATGAAAGGAGAAAAGAAAATGAATCCTTGGGCACAAAATGGATCACAATGCCAACACACGGGAGGTCTGAGGATCATCCAAGCAACTCAATTTGCAGTAAGTGAAAATTAATAAAATGTTTAAAAAAGTTTGTAAAATTAAATTAAAGCCGAACATAATAACCTCGCGCCTAGAGATAAATTCATTTAAGACTAACAACTATTAATTTGTAATGATGTCATGTTTGTTTTAACCAAGAACCTAGCCGGAAATTTATAAAAATTCATTATTTATAAATGTAAATTAGTAGTTAATATTTTAGTAAATTAAAAACTCAAAATAATTCAGTGAGTTTTTTTATTTGTTAGATCCAGAAAATATTCCATTAATTTTTATCTCTTCCAAGAACAGAAATGGCGCCGAACGATAAATTTATTAAACACTAATATTTAAAAATAATAAATTCAAATTATTATGTTATAATTTTATTTAGTATCAGAACAAAACAATGGTGTATTGTGGTTAACTCGAGTAAGTAAGGAAAGCATTATAGTTGGCAAATAACGAGATATTTGTTAAGTTGTTGCCCAACGTAGTAGCTCTATGGTCTCTCGTCTTTTAGAAGTTTAAAGATGCTCCAAGGTCACAATGTTTTCGTGTGCGACCACTCACAACAAAATCTAAACGTGAAGAAGTAAGAGAATGGAGGGGGCATGTTGGACGACGACGAGCTACAGTGCACCTTTTCCTAGTAATAAAAGCTAAAATATACTATGTTTACAGTTATATCATTAGTAAATCTTCCTTTCAACTCAAGTTGTTATTTAGAAAAATATTTGTTTAAAATTAAAATTTTCATTTCCTCTAAACTTTGAGAGAAACTGAAAAACTATCTGAAAGTTGAATTAAAAATGTAAATAATAATGTTAAAATAAAGCATTTGCATTTAAATATGGTATAACTTGCGCTTTTTGTGAGTGTACACCTGATCTTGTAAATAATAATGTTAAAATAAAGCATTTGCATTTAAATATGGTATAACTTGCGCTTTTTGTGAGTGTACACCTGATCTTGTAAATAATAATGTTAAAATAAAGCATTTGCTTTTAAATATGGTATAACTTGAGCTTTTTGTGAGTGTACACCTCATCTTGTAAATAATAAGGTTAAAATAAAGCATTTGCATTTGAATATGGTATAACTTGAGCTTCTTGTGAGTGTACACCTCATCTTGTAAATAATAATGTTAAAATAAAGCATTTGCATTTAAATATGGTATAACTTGAGCTTTTTGTGAGTGTACACCTCATCTTGTAAATAATAATGTTAAAATAAAGCATTTGCTTTTAAATATGGTATAACTTGAGCTTTTTGTGAGTGTACACCTCATCTTGTAAATAATAATGTTAAAATAAAGCATTTGCATTTAAATATGGTATAACTTGAGCTTTTTGTGAGTGTACACCTCATCTTGTAAATAATAATGTTAAAATGAAGCATTTGCATTTAAATATAGTATAACTTGAGGTTTTTGTGAGTGTACACCTCATCTTGTAAATAATAATGTTAAAACAAAACATTTGCTTTTAAATATGGTATAATTTGAGGTTATTTTGTTGTGTATATTAACGTTTTTTTAATTGTTTTTATTAATATCACCTGGTAAAAAAAACCATTTCTTACTAATATATTTCAGAAAACACGTTTCACAATAAACCAGTCTATTGATCAATGCTGAGGCTGTTTCCCAGGTGTTGTATTATTGTGAGTCTGTGGTGTTTTTCCTGTAAACAAAATACGTAACGTAGACTTCAAAATGGAAACAGGAACACAGATCACAATTATCTTCCTTGATCTCACAATCAGAAAACAACAAACTCAAATTAAAAAAAAAAGTTTGGTTCTGTCGTTAGTTTCGGCAGAAGGGAATACGTTTATGGCCACGTGTACAGAAATTTTGAATAAATAGCCACGTCTAAACATTTTGAATAAAGAAAGGCATTTAATCTTGGGTATTGAGAAATTACATAAACATTTGTTAGAAGACACAATATTACAGAACATCTACATTTACCTCAGTTGTTATATCTTGGTATTTTATACTTTATTATTCAAAAATATATGTATTTAGATCTTTCCTGAATACACATGATAAAAAAATTCAGTTTAAATTAGATCTTAAAAAGTATCAGATGCGTCTAAGAATGTTTTAATTTCAAAGAATAGATTAGAAATAAGTAACGTATTATTATCGGTATATTGAATTATTAGTATTGAGTTTTATCAAAATTTAAATAAATTAATATATTTAGTAACTAATCAAAACTATTTAGGCCTAATAACAACCTTTTTCCTTAACAATGTTCAATAAGTAATGTAACATAATCTACGAGTTGTTCTATAACAGGGTTCTCACACGTTTTGGTAGCAAGTCCCTACTCTTGAAATGAAAGCCTCTCACTTTACACTATGAATAATTGCTATGGGTATATGAAAAAAAAAACAAATATTATATTGCGGCGCTGTTGCCACATTGAACGGCAAATATTCGTTTCGGGAGACTTTTGTACTATTATTCTTTTCAAGCTGTCATATTGATTTAATTTCAAGTTTACAAAATTTGCCCAACCTTAACTCATATTTTTATAAATACATACATTTCATTTAAATTTTCTGGGCAACGTGGTCAATTATATTACCTATGTAAAAATAATTTGAAGCGAAAATTTAGTTTTAAATTTTGATAAATAGTGTACACAATATCCAGAGCACAGTAGTACTATATATTACAATGAAAATATTGGGAAAGAACCCCAATACCACAAAAAATATTAAAAAATAACAAATAAACAAGTTACTTAAGATTAAACCCTTATGTACATTTCTATGATCATGTCATCATCATCAGAGGGTCTTGTTACAAAATTACAATCTAGCAAGCAAAAAGTTACAAACTAGAATGATCATCATATTATGATGACATGGCCACCGAAATGTAGTCCTACATAAGGGTTTAATCTGAAGTAACTTGTTTATTTGTTATTTTTTATTATTTTTTGTGGTATTCGGGTTCATTCCAATATTTTCATTGTAATAAATAGTGTAGGCCTACTTAAATTTTAAATATATGAGGATTTGTCTTACTATTTTCCAACTTGTCTCGCGCCTCCCCTGACTTGCCTCACATCCCCCAGTTTGGGAACCTATTTTCTACAACGTAACCTATAACACAAATCAGTTGTTGCATGAAAACAAGTTATCATTTGATTCATTTCGAGGTAACACAGCGTAACCTGACTGTCGCGAAGTTGTATGTTCATGCAATAAGTATTTGCATGGCTAGCTATAAAGGTTTTCACATCAAAATTCATATACCCCCCCCACCTCAGAAATACACACAACACTTCCAACAATATACACGCCGCCTTCCACTCCATGACACACAGACTAATCAAAATACCTATGAACAACAAAGACGTTATAAACAAACAAATATTTAACAACTACTCTATAAACAATGACACCACAGACTCACAATACTACAAAACATCTGAGCAATAGTCTTGCTTATGACTCACAGCAATGAACAATGCAATTATCTAACGTGAATCGCATTTGCTGACGAACATCAGAATGTAGCAGCTTTTTTGCCAAGAGATATTAATAAGAACTCTATAGCCTACTATAATTTCTGTAGAAATATTAGGTCTGTCGATTCATCATTGAAATTTTTGATGAACCGACACATAGTAACTGAATACTTATAGGCTAAGCTATTTAAGTTGTATACATTTATGTTCTGATAAACGGTTTTTTGAATATGAAAATTTGGGTTTACGAAAGCAACAGATATTTCCCCTCCCTTCTAAGCACTATATGACATCTTCTGTCTTCCGGAAGTGCCCAACCCTGACAACTTGCAAAGACTAATTTCATGCTATAAATCACATTTTACAACTGGGACGAATAGATGTAGCAGTGAAATAAAATATTTCTTCGTAAACTGTAAAGTAAAAAAAGAACACTTTTTAGTGTAAAATGTACGTTGCCTGGTCTAAAATAATGATAAATTATTATCCATGTTTTAGGATGGGGGTGCTTCGGCTTATAAACAAATACGCTTCGGCACACACACTTTATAGAAATATAAACTCGCAACACATCTTACGTTTTGGAGTGATTAGCAAAATTAAGACTTACAGACCCTATTCTACAAACAAAACAGAAAATATTGCATTGAACATTTACACACCTTTTATTTCTATCGCCAACAAATTTATATTTTTGGTGTCATCAGCAAGTTTAGTTTTTGGCTACATTTCGAGGCATTTTGCGAATTACTAGCCTACATACACAATAAAAAAATTAAAAAAAAAAAAAAAATAGAACCACAACGTTGAATTTGTAACGTTTTAGGTGTGCCGTGGAGGGCAGAAGAAACTGACGCAGAAATTCATCAGGAATACGAAAAAATTATGAATACTCTCGCTCACCCCCCCCCCCAATTAAAAAATGTGGGAAACAGAAATTCCACCCTCCCCAGCACACTAATAATAACTCGCAAAGTGCCTCGAAATGTAATTAAAATTTGCTGCTGACTCCCAAAAATTACAAATAAAAAAAAAAAATCAACTTCAACAAAGCACTATTAAGCCCTAGCGCCCTGTTTCACCCGGCACACAAACCCTATAGAATTATAAAACTCTCACACACATCTTATTATATTGGGATATTGCAAAATTACTCAAAAGGACAAAACAAATACTTACAGACCCTATTCCACGCACAAAACAGAAAATATTGCATTAAACATTTAGACACCTTTTCATTTCTATCGCAAAAAAAACGATAGTGCTTACATCGCACAAGGAAAGGAGGAGGAACTGCTATTTTAAAAAACCTAAATTTTGAAGCGTGAGGGAAAGCTTTTACAATTTTTTTCGAATTCCTTATGGCATTCTGCATCGCCCGGTATTAATTTTTTAGTATTTATTTCTGTACTCACTGTTCTCAGTGTTCGATTTTAGCGAAAAAATAGGCCTATACCGGGCGACGAAGAAAGTCATCAGGGATACGAAAAAATTAACTCCTGCTGACACAAAAAAAATTAAAATCATATTTAGGAAAATAGAAAGAGAACACTTGACTTACTAATTTACGTGTTGGCTTCATTTTTGACTTAATAACTCGAGAAGTGCTTCTAAATGTATTATATTTGCCTTTGACTCCTAAAAATTACAAATTAAAAACAAATCTATCTTAACAAAGCACTTTTACCACAAGGAACCACGTTTCACCCGTGACACAAACCTTATAGAATTATTAAACTCGCACAAATATCTTATTTTTTGGCGATAAACTGCTCAAAAGAACAAAACAAACACTTACAGACCCTATTTCTCACAAAACAGAAAGTATTGCAATGAACATTTAAACATCTTTTATTTCCATTGAAAAAAAACCGAAATTACACTGCTCAAGGAGGGGAGGAGGAACTGCTATTTTCCAAAATTTTAAACTTTTGGAGCGTGAGTGAAAGTTTTTATAATTTTTGTTTGTACTCCTGACTTTCTGCATCGCCCGGTATATTTGCTAATTATTTCCCGTGGTCTCATGTACGATTTTAGCGAAAAAATTATACCGGGCGACGCAGAAAGTCATTAGATACGAAAAGACTCGCTCAAGGAAATAAATACCATTTTATCAAATTAAAGTTAGGTAAAATATTCGGTGCGAAGTAGTAAACAACATATAGGTAGGTCAAACAAAAAAAAATAACTCCAATAGAACATACTGCAGATTACGATTTAAATTCAAATAAAAAAAGCTTTATAATACACAGTTTTAAATAACAAGTTGCATGTAGATATAAAAAGAAATCATCGCCATACAATACTGAAGATCCCGAACTAAAAACACTAAGGTTTTACAATATTTAATTTTTTAAAACATAACATACCGTAATAAAGATAGGCGCAACAAACAAATAATAAATACCTTTTAAAACTTTACAAAATATTGCATTTCACAAGCTAAAAACACCATGGTTTTACCAAAACAATCTGCTTCAACATGTTGCAGGTGGTTCCAACAAAAAAAAAAACGCATCAGTATAACTAACTGGATGAAATGTAATTAAAACTGGCAATCAAGTCATTTTACATTCATGGAACGTCTAACAATACAATGTGAGTAAACAGTCATTAAAAATGTTAAAATCGCTGAGTTGTAAATTGTTCTAAAAAATTAAATAAATGAGGTATATATGTTTACTACACTCTATTCATTTGGAGATTTTAAATAGGCCTAAATGTTACTTACCAGACCCAATAGTTCGGCGAACCTTTCACTCCGACCACTATTCACCAACTGAAGAGCGTCACACCGATTTTAAAATATACAACTTCTAGTTGCCTGTTACTCTAGCGGATGCTTTTTCTACTACAATATTTCTACATTTAAGTTACAATCAATTTCGTGGAACATCGTGGGAACGCGCTACAATGAAAGTTTTCTATCTTTTAAATTATAAAAGATAGAATAACTAAACAAATGTTTTTAAACACTTGAAAGTGAAATGTTTCTAATCAGAAGTGTCACTTTCCGATTGAAAGTGTATATGAATATAAGTGTATATTGAATATAAAAATTTGAAATCTGATTTTTTTTTTTAGTGTACCTAATTGAACATGAGATTAGTTGTCACAAACATTTGTAAGACTTGCTATTTGAATACCATGCGCACATCCTGGATGGTATGGCTCTATTTTATTACATACCAAATGCCATTTTCTCAAGTTTCGGAAATTTCCTGAATTTATCTGACCACCAACGGTCCAAAGTAGAGAGAGTTTCAGAACATATCTTAACAACACCATTATAAATTGTTTATGACCGTTCAGGGGCGTATCCAAGGGGGGGCAATGGGGCGATCGCCCCAAAACCCTCAAGAACTTTGGTGTAAAAATCTACAATATATTATTAAATTAGGACTTTCTATTAAATTTGACTTTTACTTAAGTTAATTCGTCTTTTATTGTAAATAAAAAATAAAATTTTAATTTTTAATTTGAAAATGTGACGCGTTTCCTCGGCATACATCGTAAACGTCTAAACGTTTTAACAACAGATAGCGCTAGTGAAGCTTAGTCTCGAACATTCTTGCCAGGTTTTTTCATCCCGCTCTTAGCGCGAAACTTACCGTACTGTTTCATTTCACTATTTCCTGATTCTCCATGGAAAGAGCTTATGAGCTTGGTACATGGGCAATCAATCCCGTTTCCTTCACTCGCGGTAGGGATACTAACCGCACGCGCATGTGAGACGGAGGTAGCTCGCTAGAGGCTGGCTGCCACGAGGGCTGGGCGGGTTTTGGGGACTCAGACCCGGGTTAAAAAAAAAACATGATTTTCAATACGTAATTTTGCAAGCGTATTATTCGCAGTTGAATCCGGAATTGTTCGTGTTGGAAGAATAACTACTTATATTAATTAATAAACCATTTTTATAATAATAGCTTATTATGAAATTAATAATATTCTCTAGCCATAAGTGTTATCGAAATTGGAATAATTATGTATTAAAAAGTCTAATTTGCTACGAATCTTTTCACGTTACCGATTTCTAACGCAAGCGTAGAAAGAACTTTTTCTGTTCTATGTTTTTTCATACACGCACGCGCACACACACATAATGCATCGATCCCCCCCCCCCCCCAAAGCCAGTCGCTGGATACGCGCCTGCCGTTTCAGTAACATATCTAGATCAGTAAAAAAATTCAGAAATCATTTTCAGCAGTAAATACACTACAATACCTGAAAATAAGCGAAATCTTATAAAGTACGTTGTTTGAAGTACATTGATTAAAAAAATCAATAGCATACTTGTTGAAAAAATACTTTACATAACTGGAGGAGTAGATGATGAAAGTGAATGTCGGAAACCTTGATTACACCTTGAAAATGTACAAACTGTTCTAAACCATCTTCTTCGTGCTCCGGAAAGGAAAGTTCTTGCAGTTTGAATTTTCCTTGCAAAGAGAAATGCAGAAACAAGTTTACGCTACGAGATCTAGAGGAAGATAAACTATAAGGTAATTAACAAATTAACCTTTAAATAGATTTAGCTTAAACCTTTATTGGTCTGTTATACAGTATATTCACTATAGTATTCCTGTATTACTACCAAATTATATTCAAGGTCCTACAAAACAAATGTTCACAAGCAATAGTAGCTATAAATTAATTACACTAAAGCCTTTTTTTAGCTTAATAAATAGTAAACAACCTTTAAACCATACTTTATGTAAGGAAGTAATGTTTTTAATCAATAGTGACATCTAAAATGATCCTTTTTTGGCGGCGACACTATTCAGTATTTTAGTGCATGACCGATTCCCTATACTTTTTATTATAGGCTACATTAAAAACCTTATATAACATTGTGTTCCTCCAGGTTACATTTTAATCTTTATATATGCATTGCAGAAATACATACAATTTTTTGTAGAAAATGGAAAAACCATATTCCGTATTAAAAAAAGGTGGGCGAAAAGTCAACTTCTGATTGATCGATTATTCCTATCAATAAATATATTCCCACAAAATTACATCTGCTTACCAAACTTGATCGTATTCAGACGTTTTGATCCAAAGTTATCTTGATTTTGGCCACGAATATTATGGTGAAATTAGTATATATTTTTGTGTATAAATTTGAACAAATAATTTTTTAATTCCAGTAATTTTAAAAATTAATTTTCATCTTATCCGAATCACGTTTACCGCTATGGGTTAATTTTCCAATGGAAATTCACTAAAAAACCAAAGTAAAAGTAAAAGTTTTAAGAAAAATAATGTTTTACTTCGTAAGTAATATAGTTAGCTATTTTTACGTAAAACCAATTATTGAAGACCTTATTTTCATGACTTTAAAAGCATAGTATAATCCCCAATGATTTGTGTTAGTTTTTATTATAGGTTACTATAAAAATCTTATTTAATATTGTGTTCTTCCAGACTATTTTATTCTTTATAAATGCATTTCAGAAATACTTTCCGTATTAAAAAAGGCGGGTGAAAAGTCAAGTTCTGATTAATCGATTCTTTCTATCAACATACATTTTCCTACAAGTAACAAATTACATCTATTTACCAAATTTAATCGAAACCGGACGTATCGTTCCAAAGTTACCATGATTTTGGACTCGAAAATTATTGTGATATTGGTATATATTTGTGTATATAAATTTTACATAATTTTTTTTCAATTCTAGAGACTTTAAAACAAACTTTCAACTTGGTCTCCGGCTTACTTTCATCGCAATGGGTTAATTTTCCAATGGAAATTCACTAAAACCCAAAGTAAATGTACAAACTTTTTCTCAGTAGGTATTAAGTTATAGTTAACTATTTTTACGTAAGGACCATTATTAAATCACTTATCGTGGTTAGTTTAAAAAAAAATTTTTTGGTTATTCTATCTCTTATAGTTCAAAAGCTACTAAAGTTCCAGTACAGCGCGTACCCAGCGATGTTCCTCCCTCTCCCCACGTGTATGTCGACCACGTGAGGGGGTGACGACATACGTTTTGGCCAGAAAAATAGTCTGAAATAAAATTGCGTTAGGCATTTAGTGCATGCACATCCCCCTTTAGATGCAGGACTAAGAACTTTATAGGCTGGAAACTTTCACTTCTAGAAGCTCAAAAGGTCTAGGTTACGTGACTGTCAGCTGCCATCCCCAGGTTCATTCCAGCCCCGCCTGCCTGGAGCCGCAGTGCGTGCCAATTGCTTCGACTGAGTAAGCCACATTGTAGTTATGGTTGACTGTATTGCGTTTTAGTGTGAGTTTTATAGATAATTTTTACAAAATTTCAGGTTTGAAGTTGAACAGTGAACAAATTGCAAAAAATTCCTCGGGATTTACAATCATGTGGGAGTGTTGTGAAAAGCTGAAGAAAAAAAGATGTTGAAAAAAGAAGAGTGTGACAAGGAGTACCTGTCTTTTGACTCGAGACAGCGGGCTGGGTGCGTGGTTCCCTTACGTAAGAGACTGACGACCTTGCTGTTAGGCCTAGACTGGTCACCGAACCGCCCCTGGAACGAGACGAACTCCATCCAAGAACAGTGGTTTGACCACAAATATTCGGGACCAATATAACCTTCCGAACGGCTAGGTTTACGTATCTCTATACCCCATCTGACTAGTTCGATCCATGTACTGTAATCGGGCCTTTACCCACTCCCGGGCGACCACCTAAGGGCCAGACTTTCAGACTAGGGATTTGGTCCCAGGCGGGTTTAGCCCCCCCCCCTTCCGTTGCACCTTGAGGATTTACAAACAATAGTCTATGCATATCTGTAGGATGTTTCATCCGAAGATTATTTAAAACGGGACAAGAGGCAAGCTGCCATGCAAAAACTAGTCGCTGATTTTTAAACTGCCATCAGTTGCCAAGAATCATGGAGTAATTTCTATTCTAGCTTTGCAACGCTGTCATCTGTACGGTAAAGTGTTATCTGACGGGCATTGTAACGCTCTCATGTGTACGGTAAAGTGTTATCTGACGGGCCTTGTAACGCTCTCATGTGTACGATAAAGTGTTATCTGACGCGAGTTGTAACGCTCTCATTTGAACGGTAAAGTGTTATCTGACGCGAGTTGTAACGCTCTCATGTGTACGGAAAAGTGTTATCTGACGCGAGTTGTAACGCTCTCATGTGAACAGTAAAGTGTTATCTCACGCGAGTTGTAACGCTCTAATGTGTACGGTAAAGTGTTATCTCACGCGAGTTGTAATGCTGTCATGTGTACAATAAAGTGTTATCTGACGCAAGTTGTAACCCTCTCACGTCTACGGTAAACTGTTATCTTACGCGAGTTTTAACGCTCTCATGTGTACAATAAAGTGTTATCTGACTCGCGTTGAAACGCGCGTTGCTACCCTCTCATATGTACGAGGCCTTAAATCCTGGACTATACTTTCTTGGGCACGATATTTGTAAACAGGTTGTTTTTTTTACCCGGGTCCCATATCCCTACCAGCACTCGTGGCAGCCAACCTCATTTGCCCATCCCCTACCAACTGCTATCTTACAAGAAAGAGGGGGACGAGTTTTATTATGCTCAACACGCTGATTATCACTGAAATTTTTCCAACACTATTATATTATATAAGTTACACAGAACTATTTGAATGCACTACACTACATACATTTAGCAAAAGTATAAAGCAAACGCAAATTGGAAAATTCTGTTCACAGTCAACAGTAAAACTATCTACTGACTGCCATAATACAACAGTGGCTCAGCCAGAATATCGTTAAGGGGGGCATTGACATCCACAACAAAGGGGGTAACTCGGTTCTAATCATCCCCCAAATCAGTCAAGTTACTCCAATGCTTAGGCTTACTTTGTTTTACTTTATGGGGCAAACTCAACAACTATGTATTTTTAAGGGACATTTCTGAAGTTTTTAACAATTGAAATTGCTAATTATCCAATGTTCCTAATACAAATAAACAAATAAATGCTTCTATTAAACAAATAAAACTAAACAATTTATTATTAACACTTATTTATTGGTAAATCATGGTAGTTTATATATTTTATATACGGTGGTATAATTTTTATACGGCGCATGCGCACTATACATTTTCCAATGAAGGACGACGCATGTAGTTCCTTTATCTTTATAAAAATGGCCTAGGGGGCAGCCCCTCTTGGACTCTTCGGTGCGCCACAGATACAAGAATTCTCTTAGGCGCATTGATAATTCAAATACCTCGGCTTTATGTATAAGCTTACCAGATTCAAATTAGTAGCCTTGTGACAAAGTATAAGTGTTGACACGTATGGTGGCACATGGCCTTGGCGAGGTGAAAAAAGGGGGGCAAGTCTCCCTAAAGGAGATACTTGTCCACCGTGCTGACAGAATCAGCGGTATTTCTTGGGATTAGAGAAAACTTACTTCTTTAGAATACCATAGTGAAACTTCGACGTCCTCTGCATCTGCACCACTCTTGCCTGCCTCGCGAAGCATGGGTGCCCATACGCGAGGGCGAGGTAGCCGCGCCCTCTGGCTTACCCCCAGATTTATAATACCAAGTAAATATCCAAATAGACCAATGAATTATTTTAAAATTTGGTGAATTGTGGGATATGACTTGGGACTAAAAAATTTATATAGGCTACAAGAAATGTGTGTTTTCCTTAAATATAGGCTACATAGTCTATAGTTTTTTAATAAAACGTGCGAGTAATTAGATGAATGTGTTAATTTTCTTTATATATTAAGTACCGTGGCCTAATACTTTATAAGTAGTAATAGGTTAAACAAAGGTAAAACTTTAATAGTTTAGCTGCTTAATATTTTAATATGCAATGCCATCACATCCAGCCCCCTACGAACTTTCATACAGGCGCGAAGACTACTCAGTTCTTTTCGGAAGTTTGACCGTAAAGAAATATTTTTTTAAATACAATTTGCCTTTCTGGCTTCTGGGTAATTTTGCGATACTTTTCGATGAACGTGTCCTACCTCTCAGCTCATTTTACGAGATTACTATAGTCTTTACGTCCAGTAAGTCCTGCAGGGACTTATAAAAGGTAGGCCTATATATAAGTCTATGGTAGACTTCTATTAGTTTAAGACTTTATGACTTTTCCTGCCATCACGATGATTAAGTTATCACTTGTTGGAATCTACTATTGCATGATATTACCAACAGTCGTCAAAATATTTCCCAAACTGTGCAATAAATTTCTAAAAGATTTGTTTTTGTACTATATATTGCACAGCTTCCAATATGGTCTCACACGATCAACTATATTGCGCAATATTATTGAGTAAAGGTTGTATACATTGCCCCATCTTACAGGCATGAAATGCCGAACACTGTTATTGATTAACTTAATTTAGATATTTATCAATAATATTGTAAACTTTTATAACTGTTATAATACTTAAAATTACTGCGAATTATACGTAAACAATTTTCCAAAATAATTTCTTGTATCTACGCTCGACACGACATTTCGGCAATTCTTATACTTTTGTAAAACTTAGATTTGACTTTAAAAAGGCCAACGTAATCATATAAGAGATAACTTCAAATCGGTCCTACGACAACAACTTTAACCGACGGCGTATAAGATTGCTGAATGGAAGTGCGAGTTCTGCTGACACAGGAAAACAAACACTGAATGTGACCCTTCGTAGTTGTACAATTCTCAGAAGGAACCCCATCCATCCGTGGATTTTTGTACTGCCCAATGTACAAGTGTTCAGTCCAGGCTGTGAAATATGAGAAGTGAAAGTTAATATTTTCTCACTATGGCGATTTGGTCATCGAGAAAACTATGTGTGATTAGTGATGTGCAGTTTCGTGAAATGTGAAACAAAATATAAAAGACTAATGTGTGCGCGCACGAGAGCATGTGAGTATTTTAGGCTATATGTTTGAGAGGGCGTGTGTGTATTGGGAGAGTGTGCTAATGCCAGTGAATGTGTGTGTGTGTGTGTGTGCGTGTGCGTGTGCGCGTGCGCGTGTGCGCGTGCGCGTGTGCGCGCGCGCGCGCGCGCGCGCGTGTGTGTGTGTGTGTGTGTGTGTGTGTGTACGCGAGTGTGATTGTGTGCCTCTTTGTGTGTGTGTGTCCTTTGTCTCTTTTAGATGAGACATTGTAATTGTAGAATAATTTTCTGTGTAGCTTTGTGATAGATAAAATTTAGGACTTTTTGTCTTTAATTTTAAAAAAATAAAGTGTATTTACATCTAGGTCATCCTCTGTCTCATTTAAAAGCCAAACAGAAATTTTGAATGTGGACAATGTGGATATTTTGTCTGTTTGGCTTTTATTACAAATAAATTTGGATTTTATTTCTTTAACCTATTTTCAATTGAATTGTCTTTGCATGAAGGTTATTCTATGTCTCTATTTAGACCAGAAATCTAGAAAGTGGTTTGATTTTCAGTTTATTTTTTTGTAAAATACAATTTGAGTTTTTATTTCTTTGATGTTTTAAAAATAAAGAGTCCTTGCGTGTAGTTTTTCTCTGTCTCAATTACATCAGAAGTTTTAAAGAGGGTCTAATTAATAAATAATAACAAATTATTTATATGTAAGGCATTTTGTTAAAAATAGTTTATGTATTCTTTTTTTTTTTAAATTAAAGTAACTTTTCATGTATTTTTACCTCTGTATCTTTTATATCAGAAAACTTAAAGGAGGTCTTTTTGTTAGAAATAAATTAGGTTTTTGTATCTTTTTTTTTCAAATAAATTGTCCTTTCATGTAGATTGTCCTCAGACCCATTTAGATGAGATATGTTAAAGATGCTTAATTTATCCCTAGGGCTTATTTTTAGAAATTATTTTATATTTTATGTCCTTTACTTTTTTCAATTAAAGTCTCCTTAAAAGAATTGTAAAATGCTTTTTCTTTTGTAAGACTTCTTGTTCAATATAATTTGGGGTTTATTTCTTTCATTTTTTTAAAAATTAAGTGTCTTTGCATTAACTTGTCATCCGTCTCATTTAGATCAGAAATCTTAAAAGTGGTATAGTTTTACTTGTAGCTTTTTGTTAGAAATAAGTTTAATTTTGTTATTTTTTTCTTCAAAGAAAGTCATCTTGCATGTAGGATGACTCTTGTATCTTTCAGATCAGAAATCTTGAAATAAGTTTAATTCTCTTTTGCTTTTAATATATTGGGTAGACTACTTACTTTATCTGTAAAGCTTTTTGTGGAATTAATTTTGGTTTTCCTATCTCTATTTTTTTCAAATAAATTGTCCTTGCATGTAGGTTGTCCTCCGTCACATTGAGATGAGACATATCAAAGATGTTTAATTTATCCCTAAGGCTTTATTTTTAGAAATAATTTAGGCTTGTAAAGCGTTTTGTTAGAAATAATTTGGGGTTTATTTCTTTTACTTTTTTAAAGAATTAAGTGAATTGCATTAGATTGTCATCTGTCTCATTCAGAAATCTTAAAAGTTGTTTAATTTTACTTGTAGCTTTTTGTTAGAAATCATTTGAATTTTGTTTTTTTTTTCAAAGAAAGTCATCTTGCATGCAGGTTGACCTTTGTAACTTTCAGATCAGAAATCTAGAATACGTTTAATTATCTTTTGATTTTAATAATTTGGGTACTTACTTTATCTGTAAAGCTTTTTGTAAAATTAATTTTGGATTTTATTTCTTTTATGTTTTTCTAAATAAAAAGCCATTGCATGTAGGTTGTCGTCTATCTCATTTATACCAGAAATATTGAATAGGTTTTATTTAATATAAGTTTATTTTATAATTAAGTGCTCTCTTATGTGTCTTGCCCTCTTTACTCATTCAGAACAAAATTGTTGTACATGGGTTAATGTTAGAATTCACATAAGTCTATTTAGCCTATATTCAACTAAAGTTCCCGTTAGTAGGCTACTTTTTGAGAACAGATATTTCGAATACACAGATACATCTAATGTTGTTATGATTTTACTGATTTATGTTGTAATTCCTTCTATGTTGTTCCTAACAATGATATTTAAATATGTTTCCCTCAGTTTTCATTGAGAACAAAAATTTCTTGTTAGGCCTTAAGTGACTCAAGTTCATTTATCTTTGTTCTGATTTTCTATTAAAGTGGTGTTGTATGTAGCTGGTCTTCTTCACTCATTAATGAAAGAAGGTTTGAACAGAGGTTATTGTTTTGCTATACTTTTAATGATTTATTTTCTATTTCTTCTACTTATGTTCAAATAAAGGTGTCTTACGATAAGCTTACAGTTTTTACTTATTGAGAATAGAAATTTTGTAACAGGTTCAATATTGTTCTGCTTTTTGTTAGAATTAATTTATGTTCTAATTTTGTATATGTTGTATTTCTTTTTAAAAACATATGTATCGTTATCTATTTCTTTTTTACTATTTGAATTAACGTCAAATTTGAAACTTAGGTGTATGAATTGCAGACGCTTTTTCTTGTATTTCTTATTTCCAAAGGATTTGTTTATTTGGAAAAATGTTTTGACTGATTTTATAAACACATGTTTACCCTTATGCTAGACATAAAGATGTCCAAGTATTAGTTTTAAATACTTCCTCTGGTAAACCTAATGCCATATGTTTAGCTCTTGTCACAGTGGGTAAACATAGTGTCTTTCTGTGATCATTTAAAGAATAATATTAAAACCAATAAATATTACTCATTATAGGTTCATACATTTTAAAATATTTAGTTTATATTGTAGACTTGACCTGTTTTTTTTTTCACTTATTTTTATGGTCAATAATCAAATATGCTGTCGGTTTAGTTTAGTGTCGGCACTCTTTGTGGGGATAAATCTGAACAAACATTTAATGTTAGATAAATTTGTTAAATAGGTTTGCGAATATATTTTAAATTTTTGTTTCCACAGAGTTTGGAGTGTGGTGACACTGAAAATTTATCATGTTGAATTAAAGTTTAATTTTATATCTAAACACCTGGACTTATACTAATATAGTAGCACTTATACAACTATTCTTTGAGCTTATCTTGTGAGGCTCAAAACAAATAAATGACATGCAAAAAACTCTCAAATTAATCATTTATTGACTTATTTTATTGGCTCAGGTATAAAACTTCTATTTGATGTATCATTTTTAAAGTATTGTTAATAACTGTTGTTTTGACAGGTGGGCGTGGCAACGTCCACTGTATGAAAATAGAAGTGTGACCTTATTTTCGTCTTAGTTGTCAGTTAGAGTTTGTAGTAGCGACACTCACTGATGATGATGATTTTTTCATTGAAACGCGTATGAGTCAATAAATGAAAAAAATGTTTTGTGTGTCTTTTATTTATAGTAGCAGTTATTTGTAGTTATTTAAGTGCAAATATATGCAACTGTCACATGCTAATATATGCCCTAGTGTTTAAGTGTGAACTATCCCCTCAAAGTTGGACAGGAATAATATTTAATATTATGTAAAACTCAAATGCTATTTTGTGGTATTATTTTTTTTGCAAACAAGTTTGGTATAATCTACTTATTCCACTGGCTACTTTCAGAATAGGAATTTTTAAGAAAGGTTTCATTTTGCACAAGTTTATGGTCTTATTTTATAACTTTGTAGTTTCTGTATAAACATTTTGTATTTAGTTGAATCTATTATTAAGTATACTGGCCCTATTGAAAATATGAAGCTTATTAAGTGATATATTGTTGTTAGATTTAGACTAATCTAATGATACAAGTCTACCAACGTACTTTTCTTTTTTTCAAACGGATCTCTATTGGTTATAAATGATGGAAATATAAATAAAAATTATTTTTATGAAAAAAGCATTAGTTTTATAAAGATTAAGTGTAAATTTAATTACAATTTTTATCGTGTTTGCGTTTAATGTATTTATTTAAAATAATAACAAACAATAAACATTATTTCGTCTAATAAAAATTGAAATATCTGTACAAAGAAATTGATGCTGATTAATTTAAATAAAAAACTGTTAGCTACCTGATGTGTGATTTTAAAAAACCAACAATAACGTTATTTTGTCCAATAGAAAATGAAATATCTGTACAAACCAATTGATGCTGAAGAAATTAAATAAAAAACTGTAGGCAACCTCGTGTGTTTACATAAACAAAAATAAATACCATTTTGCCCAACAAATATGAAAAAAATCAGTACAAAACATCTGTTATTTTGGACTTCAGCAAACTGACGTCACAAGCTGTAAATATTTCTGCTATTTACCATTACAATATAATATGTTGCAGGTAGATCTATCAATGGATGAAATATTTATTCAGAACTACTGATATTTAAGACTATAAATAAATAAAACTGTAATGGACCTGAAGTGTCTTTAAAGAACAGCAACAATATACATTATTTTATCCAATAAAAAATAGAATATTTGTACAAACCGATAGATGCTGAAGAAATTAAATAAAAAACTGTTACCTATCTGATGTTAGTTTAAAAATAACCAACAATAAATATGGTTTTATCCAATAAAAAATAGAATATCTGTACAAACCGATTGATGCCGAAGAGTTTAAATGAAAAACTGTTAGCTATCTGATGTTAGTTAAAAATAACCAACAATAAACATGGTTTTATCCAATAAAAAATTAAATATTTGTACAAACCAATTCATGCTGAAGAATTTCAGTAGAAAATCCTTAGCAACCTGATGTATGTTTAAAAATAACCAATAATAAACATGGTTTTATCCAATAAAAAATGAAATATGTGTACAAACTAATTAATGCTGAAGAATTTCAGTAAAAAATCCTTAGCAACCTGATGTGTGTTTAAAAATAACCAATAATAAACATTATTTTTTCCAATAAAAAATAAAACATTTGTACAAACCAAGTGGTGCTGAAGAATTTAAATACAAAACTGTAGCCAATCTGATATGTGTTTAAAAATAACCAACAATAAACATTATTTCGTCCAATAAAAAGTGAAATATCTGTACAAACCAATTGATGCTGAAGAATTTAAATAAAAAATTATTAGCAACCTGATGTGTGTTTAAAAATAACCAATAATAAACATGGTTTTATCCAATAAAAATGAAATATGTGTACAAAACCAATTAATGCTGAAAAATTTCAGTAAAAAATCCTTAGCAACCTGATATGTGTTTAAAAATAACCAATAATTAACATTATTTCGTCCAATAAAAATTGAAATATCTGTACAAACCAATTGATGCTGAAGAATTTAAATAAAAAATTATTAGCAACCTGATGTGTGTTTAAAAATAACCAATAATAAACATTATTTTTTCCAATAAAAAATGAAATATTTGTACAAACCAAATGGTGCTGAAGAATTTAAATACAAAACTGTAGCCAATCTGATATGTGTTTAAAAATAACCAACAATAAACATTATTTCGTCCAATAAAAAGTGAAATATCTGTACAAACCAATTGATGATGAAGATTTTAAATAAAAAATTATTAGCAACCTAATGTGTGTTTAAAAATAACCAATAAAAAATGGAATTTTTGTACAAACCAATTGATGCTGAAGAATTTAAATAAAAAATTATTAGCAGTCTGATGTGTGTTTAAAAATAACCATTAAAAAATGGAATATTTGTACAAACCAATTGATGCTGAAGAATTTAAATAAAAAACTGTTGCCAACCTGATAGGCCTATGTGTTTAAAAATAACCAGCAATAAACATTATTTCGTCCAATAAAAAGTGAAATATCTGTACAAACCAATTGATGCTGAAGAATTTAAATAAAAAATTATTAGCAACCTGATGTGTGTTTATAAATAACCAATAAAAAATGGAATTTTTGTACAAACCAATTGATGCTGAAGAATTTAAATAAAAAATTATTAGCAGTCTGATGTGTGTTTAAAAATAACCATTAAAAAATGGAATATTTGTACAAACCAATTAATGCTGAAGAATTTAAATAAAAAACTGTTGCCAACCTGATATGTGTTTAAAAATAACCAGCAATAAACATTATTTCGTCCAATAAAAAGTGAAATATCTGTACAAACCAATTGATGCTGAAGAATTTAAATAAAAAATTATTAGCAACCTGATGTGTGTTTATAAATAACCAATAAAAAATGGAATTTTTGTACAAACCAATTGATGCTGAAGAATTTAAATAAAAAATTATTAGCAGTCTGATGTGTGTATAAAATAACCATTAAAAAATGGAATATTTGTACAAACCAATTGATGCTGAAGAATTTAAATAAAAATTATTAGCAACCTGATGTGTGTTTAAAAATAACCAATAATAAACATGGTTTTATCCGATAAAAAATGAAATATGTATACAAACCAATTGATACTGAAGTATTTAAGTAAAAAGCCCTTAGCAACCTGATGTATGTTTAAAAATAACCAATAATAAACATGGTTTTATCCAATAAAAAACGAAATATCTGTACAAACCAATTGATGCTTAAGAATTTAAATAAAAATTGTGGGCAACCTGATGTGTGTTTAACATAAACAAATAAAATACTATTTTGTCCAAACAAAAAAAAATATCAGCACAAAACATTTTTTTCTCAGTGTTTCAGATCACAAGCTGTCAAAAGATTCTGCTATATTGTTAAACAATAGAATATAATATGTTGCAGGTAGATCCAACAATGAATAAAGTAGTCTCTGTACAGAACTATTGATATTAAGGAATTTGGAATAAAAAGTTTGGGCAAGCTGATGTGTTTTTAGAAATAAACATTAAAAATTGTTTTGTTCAATAAAAAATGAATTATCTTTACAAACCTATTGATATTTATAAATAAAAAAAGCTATAGGCAACCTGATGAATGTTAGGTTAGGTAAGGTTTAAATTAATTTTATATTAATTTGTCCAACAAAAATGTAATTACCGTAGACCGCTTCTGTTACTCTAGACTTAAAGCTAGAAGCAGTGGAAGACCATATATTTGTAATAAAAAGTAGGCCTACAATATATTGTTTGAAAGATGTAAAACATTTAACTGTTTCATTAGACAGTACAATATATTATAATGCATGTAGATCTAACAAAAATATTATATCTGTACAGAACTGTTGATATTTAATATTTTAAGTAACAAACTATAGGCAGCCTGATGGAATGTTTACCAAGAAACAAAAATATATAGCCTAGGACTTTGTGCAGCAAAAAAAAATTCTGAAATTTCTGTACAAAACTTCTGTTACTCTAGACTTCAGATCACAAACTGTAAAAAACTTTGAAACTTTACAGGCTGCACAAGTAGCTTAATTGAAAATGCAGAAAATACTTGCAATTTTTCCTTCGCGCTGCCACCTTACGGTTAAGGGATTTGAATGCGTCGGCTTGCTATAAAACTTTCTTAACAAGAGTGTCACTGTGTTAATTTGAATAATACAAGTCCTATTATAGTAATACCTTGAAAACGCTGTGCCTGACGAAAGCTGCTTGAATAGACTGTTGTATAACTGTGGCTCACAAGTCTGGGTTTGTTCCTTTGCTGGCACAATGAAGGTTATTTTACTTCAGACAGCTGTTACATTCAACAGTGTCTGCAACATTTCGAAAAGTATATTATTAATTACAGAACAAACTAAATGCACTACACTACACGATATAACTTATATTTACAGATGTTTAGAAACATAAAAACATCGGAAAAACAGTTTAAAGTAAGTAGCAAGTGACAGTCAAGTAGTAGAACTATTTTCCTGTGGGCATTATTTATAATGTTTTACATACCTTGACTCGATTTAAATCAGGTGTATATTGAATAAAACTATGCACACTAAAACTGTTATTAATCTAAAGCTACTTACGGTGTTATTTCGTAGCAAACTACTACTCAAACTATAGATAACCGTTTGCACAAACAGGCAACCTCGCACTGTTCCTAACTATGGAATATTTTGGTATTCTACTGAAATATTTTTTGGCAATAAAACTAAATTTAGTTTTATGAAAAAATTTAACGCAATTGTTTAATACTTTATAATTATTTACGGAACAGTTTAAATAGAATACACTACATATATTTAGCAAAGTTATAAAACAAACGACAACCAGTAAAATTAGTCTAAAGTTAACCGTATGAATCTAGAGTCGGCCATGTTTTAGATCTATTTTCTTGGGCATCTAAATTATTTGTAATGATTTATTACCTTGGTTCAAAATAAAATGGATTAAAATTAAATAAAACTATTCACTATAAAACTGTTATTAATCAAATGGTACTTTAAGCTTTGTAGCAAACGTAACTCAAACAATAGATAGGCTTAACCATTACGTACAAACTGTCCACCCAACACATAGAAATTTAATATTACAATGACATTTCTGTTACACTTTGATATAATTACAGAACAATCCCAACTCACTACACTACATATTTACTTTATACTCGTAGATGTTTCTAAATGTATAAAAACTGTGAAACACTGTAAACAATCCATCACCAACTATGTCTCAAACCTTTGCGTAACTAATTTCTAGAGTTTCTTAATGATGAAACTCTGTTGATTATTAAGATTAAAAATAATTCTTGTATTCTAACCTGTTTCATATACTATAATATGTTAAAATATAGAATGAAATCTATTACAACAGCACACATCTAGACAAACTGATACTCTAACCTTTCCACTTTAATACACACTAAACATTTTCATTGCTGTTTCTGCTGCTCTAGTGGGCACTTTATGAACTAGACAAATTGTATACAGAAATACATTAAACGCAAACACGATAAAAATTGTAATTAAATGTACACTTAATTTTTATTAAACTATTGTTATTTTCATAAAAATAATTTCAATTTCTTTTTCCATCATTTATAATTGTAAATTAATGGTTGGTCAGAAATGACCAGTTTTAATAAAAAAAAAAAAAAAAAAAAAAAAAAAAAAAAAAAAAAAAAAAAAAAAAAAATCATTTATAATTAATAAAGATCCGTTTGAAAAAAAAATAAAAAGAAAAGTACGTTGGTATACATGTAAAATTAGATTAAACTTGTGCAGCCTGTAAAGTTTCAAAGATTTTTACAGTTTGTGATCTGAAGTCTAAAGTAACAGAAGATTTGTACAGAAATTTCATTTTATTTTATTTTATTTTATTTTTTTTACTCCACAATGTCCTATATTTTTGTTTCTTGGCAAAAATTCCATCAGGCTGTATATAGTTTGTTACTTAAAGTATTAAATATCAACAGTTCTGTACAGATATAATATTTTTTTGTTAGATCTACATGCAATATAATATATTGTACTGTCTTATGAAACAGTTAAATGTTTTACATCTTTCAAAAAATATATTGTAGGCTTACTGTTTATTACAAATATAAGGTCTTCCAGTGCTTTTAGTCTCAAGTAACTTATAGAGTGACAGAAACGATTGGACAAATTATATAAAATTTTGTTTATGGTTAAACACTCATCAGGTTGCCTACAGCTTTTTTTATTCATTAATATCAATAAGTTTGTATAGATATTTCATTTTTTATTGGACAAAACAATTTTTAATGTTTATTTCTAAAAACACATCAGGTAGCCTAAACCTTTTATTCTAAATTCCTTAATATCAATAGTTCTGTACAGATAGACTATTTTATTCATTGTTGGATCTACCTGCAACATATTATATTGTATTGTTTAACAAAATAGCAGAATCTTTTTACAGCTTGTGATCTGAAACACTGAGAAAAAGATGTTTTGTACTGATATATTTTTTGTTGGATCAAATAGTATTTATTTTTGTTTATGTTAAACACACATCAGGTTGCCCACAGTTTTTTTATTTAAATTCTTCAGCCTCAATTGGTTTGTACAGATATTTCATTTTTTATTGGACAAAATAATGTTTATTGTTGGTTATTTTTTAAACACACATCAGGTTGCCTACCGTTGTTTATTTAAATATCTTATTTTTAAACCCTATCTGGTTGCATATAGCTTTTCTTTATTAAAAGTTTAAAATATCAGTAGTACTGTACAGATACTTCATTCATTGTTGAATCTACCTGTAACATATTATAATATAATGTTTAACAAAATAGCAGAAATATTTACAGCTCGTGACCTGAAGTCCTACGTAACAGATGTTTTGTACTGATATTTTATTATGTGCTGGACAAAGTATTATTTTGTTTATGTTAAACACACATTATGTTGCTCTCAGTTTTTGATATAAGTTCTTCAGCATCAATTGTTTTTTTAGAAATTTCATTTTTTTTGACAAAATAATGTTTATTGTTATTTATTTTTAAAACCCCACCTGGTCGCATATAGCTTTTGTTGTTAAAGTCTTTAATATCAATAGTTCTGTACAGATACTTCATTGGTGGATATTCCTGCAATATATTATTGTACATTTATTTATTGTACTGCATTGTATTATTTAACAAAGTAGTTCCCGGATCCACCTGAAACAATAGGCCTATTTATACAACTTGTGTAACATGTTGTACAGATATACACAGCTTTTGTAGCAACTTGTACAGCTATACACAGCTTGTGTAACACCTTGTACAGCTATATACAGCTTGTATAAAGACTTGTACAGCTACACATAGCTTGTGTAGCAACTTGTAAAGCTATATACAGCTTGTGTAGGGACTTGTACAGTTATATATAGCTTGTGTAGCAACTTGTACAGCTATATAGAACTTGTTTAGGGACTTTCACAGCTATACACAGCTTGTGTAGTAACATGTAAAGCTATATACAGCTTGTATAGAAATGTATACAGCTTGTGTAGATATATATACGGCTTGGGTAGGGACGTATACAGCTTGTTTAGCAACTTGTACATATATATATATATATATATATATATATATACAGCTATACAGCAACTTATACAGCTATATATAGCTTGTTTAGCAACTTGTACAGCTATATACAGCTTGTGTAGGGTTTTGTACAGCTATACATAGCTTCTGTAGCAACTTGTATAGCTATGTACAGTTTGTGTAGGGACTTGTACAGCTATACATAGTTTGTGTAATAATATGTACAGCTATATACAGCTTGTGTAGGGACTTGTACAACTATATACAGCTTGTGTAGTAACTTGTACAACTATATACAGCTTGTGTAGGGACTTTTACACCTATAAATAGCTTGTGTAGTATCATGTACATATACAGCTTGTGTAGAATCTATACAGCTTGTGTAGAAATATATACAGCTTATGTAGGAGCGTAGACTCTATACAGCTTGTGTAGCAACTTGTACATCTATATACAGCGTGTTTAGTAACTTATACAGCTTGTGTAGATCTTGTACAGCTATATACAGCGTATGTAGCAACTTTTACAAGTATATACAGCTTGTGATTCGACGTATAGAGTCACTGAAGACATTTACAAATAGCCTATATTTTTTCATGGTGAACAAATTAATATGTATTCTATTATTTTTAGTGTTAAAATCATTCAAGGTAGCCTTTAGGCTTTCATTCATTATCAATGCTTTAATTTTCAATAATAATCTCATAAGTTTAGACCTACTATGTTTTTGTATGATCTACATGCAGCACAATTTATTGGAGTATTTGTTATAATAAACATGGATTTTACAGTTTATAGTCTTAAGTCTAGAGTGAAATAAGTGGTAGGGCACAGTATTTTTTGGGGACAGAATAATAATTTTATAATGTTAAGCATACAGGTTGCCCATAGTTCTTGACTTGAAGTCTTGAATAACAAAGGTTTTGTACAGATTTTTCATTCTTTGTTGAATCTACCAGCAACACAATATTTTGAAAACTTTAGTAACAAAGACGTGGGCGTTTTAGCCTATATCTTGTGATCTGCAGTCTAGAGTAACAGGGGAGGGGTAGAAATTGTTTTTCGTATATTTAACATATTGCTTGTATTTTGTTTTCTACGACCTAACTTAGCATTTTATGTCGATGTTATTCATTATGTGAACGAATTGAATAACAAACTTCAAAGCGAAGACAATTTAATTCACTCGTCAGTGAGTCTTATAAGAGCGTTTGAAAAGAAGTTGTCAATGTGGGGCGCCCAAATGGGAAATGTAGTTCTGGTCAACTTCCCTTCATTTATTGAGATGAATTCAAAAGATGCTGATAACACCTTATACTTCTCAAAATATAGAAATAAAATACAATGTTTGAAGGAAGATTTTGAAAACAGATTTCATGATCTTAATAAATTTGACAGTTATTTGAAATCTTTGCATCGCCATTCGGTGTTGATTGTATGAATACACCACACAATATTTAAATGGAACATATTTATCTGCAACACATGATTTAGTTAAAGTCAAAATTCTGCGAAGTTCCATTATTAGATTTCTACGAAATTACTTGCCTGTAGAAATGGGTAAGTTGCGAGAAATATTTTTAAAAATTTCGTGTTTGTTCGGTAATAGGCTACTTTCATTTGTGAGCATGTATTTTCGTTAATGAAATCCAAATCTATAGCTCGTGATCGGGTGTTAAGTGACATCACTTGGAATTAACATTGAAAATAGTAAATGCAAACATTAAAATAGACATTGAACAATTATCAAAAGAAAATCAGTGTAAAATTATCCAATAAAATAAACCCATTTCAGAATTTATTTCATATTTTTAATTTTCAAGTTAAAAGCTGTTTTATGTTTTGAATCCAGGTGTAGTATGATAAGTAGGTGTAGTAACCTTTTAATACTTGCTGGTAGTATCAACATTGTAACGTTAACAATATAGAGAATTTGATAGGCTAACTGGATACTTTGCTACAGGTATGTAGGATATCATAAATGTGGCTGTGTATTTATGGAATGTACGCTTATATTATAATTTAAATGTAGGCTATATTATTTGAAAGTTAACCACAACTAAATAAGACGTATCCCATTTTTTTAAATTCAAAAATATTAATCCTGCGGCATTGCTCGAGAAAAATGAACATTTAATTGGCCCACCGTTCCAAAAAGGTTGAGCACCCTTGGTCAATATAGATGTTAGCTCACAAACATTTTCCAACCGGTCCAGCAAATAGTATTTGTACATTCTAAAAAATGTCAGTTACTTTGCATTGAGTTATGACTCGGCACTTACCTACTATAGCCACAACTGAATGTCTAACCTAATAAAGTATAAAAGGGCGTCTGTTTCATTTGTATAGAGCAAGAAATTAGGTCTAAATATTACAAGAATTACCAGTAGAATAAACTACAACCGCCAGAATGAAAGCCTAGACTAAATCAATAAATACTTTAAATCAAACCTTATAAAAGGAAACAAATTCTGGCAAAGTCTTTTGTAAATTCCCTCTAGATATAGACCTACAGGCCTGCCCAGAGAAATATCGGGCCCCTGGGCAAACACGGATACGATCCCCTTCATTAGTCTACTTGCAACATATACAACCCTTTATTTTGCATGACATTATAAACAAATTATTGTTCTCGTGTTAAAACCAAATAAGCCTACTGAATCTAATCTGTGTATGTTGAGTTTTGTTGAAATAATCTGTAGTTCGTTTACAAGACTGAGACATTGCATTTCGTATGAAAAACATTTCATTTGTTGAGCATTACTTTGCCATTGTAAGTTTGTACATTGTACTTTTTATACTTTACTGATATAATGTATTTATCTATTTTACGGATCTCGCCACACGAGTAATTATTTTACGCAGTAAAACGTACCAACCCCGCCGGATCCCCGGGGTCCTTTGCCCTTTCTGGGCAGGCCATAGACATATAGATATTTATACGATGGTAAACCTTTAGAGATGCCTTACCCATAGCAGGTAGTAGCTTCTTGGGATAACGCGTTCCCCTAACCTCTTCATTTAAATTTATAAACAGCTGTCCACCAGTAGAAGGACGAACACAACAATAGAAAGGCAACCAGCCCCCTCCTCCTTCCCCACCACTTTGTACGTCAGCTTTATTGGTAGCATGATAGCATTTCTAAAATGTCTACGCTTTTTTTTAAAACATTTTAAAAGCAACGTTAGTGATAAAACTAATATAATAACTTAACACTTTAGCTATTTATTTATTAATGTAGGCAGCTTTCTCTTCTATGCATTGAACTTTGCCTCACGTTACTTGCTACTTTGTCTTATGTTATTTGTGCATAATTTTATTTGTGAAAATAAAAGAAAACATCCCAGAGCAATGCAAAATTAGGGATATTTTACAAACTGTAATGATTAACTCAATAGATTTTACTTTAAAGTGTATAACAATTCCCCGACTAATCTTCAAAATATTAAAATTATTTCCAAATTACCTGCTATGCCTGGCATTGTCACATTATTCGTTGATGCGTTACGGAGAACCTCCAACAGTCCGGCAACGAATAATGTGACAATGCTAAGAAGGGCAGATAATCACGATACTCAAGTTACAGTAAAACCTCTCATATCCGGATCCATATGGCAACACCCCGATCCGGATAACAAAAATCCAGATAATACATGGATTACGTAATGATACGCATTTGTACTACGTAATCATAACCATTCATAATAAAACTAGATGTATGATTGTTTTAAGTAAATATGTTACATTTATTGAAGATTGTAATTATATTTTAATAACAATATAGAACTGTACGTACCTTCTAGTTACGTGCCTGTGTTATGCATAGTTCCTTAATTCTGTTCTGTACATAAATATGTGCGTTAATTATCATCAAAACAGATATAAAGGTGGTTTGCTTGTTTCGTTAAATGAGGAATAAATTATCCCTCCACATTTGAAAGAGCAGACGATCAGTTTCTGTTGCTTTGTTTTGTTCTATGTACTCGATCAGCTGATGAATTGTCTGGATAGCTTCGCTATGCGTCATGATTTGTTTCCTTTCGTCATTTAGTAATACTTCGCAGGCGCTGACTCACTAACTCTATACTATCACTAGTAGTAAACACTCCTCATGTCCTTACACCTAGAAATGTTTCGGTGTATATCGACGATTTCATCATTTGTTTCACTAACAAGGTTTTCCGTTTGTAATACGTTTTCCATCTCCTCATTGCGTGTTGAATGATACAAAAATTTTTGCCATGATATAACTATTGTATTGGCCTGATTCCATCCCAAGCTCTAGCAATCTCTTGAGCGACATCTAGCAAGTCTACGTTTTATAGACATTCGGAAATAGCCTACTTCATCCCGCATTCGTAGTTGCGGTTATAACGATTAGTAACTTACGTCGCATTAGAAAACACAGTTTTTCAGCTTTTCCGCCATGTTACGTCCAGGTATCGGGGCTCCGGGTATCATAGGGTCGGATATGAGAAGTTTTACTGTAATAATATAAATTTTACCGTAAAAGTAAAAGATTATCAAAATTAAAAAAAAAATAATAATAAATTAAAACGTTTTAATCGATTTTGTCAAAAAAAATTCTCCACAACTTAAATAAACTGTTCCAGTAGGTGACGTGCCACTTGCGACCCAGAAATCTGCACCCGTGCCACTTGCGGATGTACTATTGAATAATGTTATGTATTAACTAAACTATTCCTTTAAATCAATATTAGATCCAATAATCAATCGAATTTACTAGTCTACCGTATTTTTGGTCTTTATTCTCAAGGGTTTGTTTCGTAACTGAAGTTCCAAAATATGATTCCATCAAAAGTGTTTTACGTCAACAGAGGAGGAGATCACTAGGGACAATAGAAGAAGCTTTTTATTGGCTGATCAAACTATAAGGGACAGGACAATGGTAATTTTTTAGAGGTGAAGATACTTTGCAACTGTTTGAAAAGCCAGACACGTCTTACGTTTTCGAAGATACCTTTAAAAGATGTCCCAAGCAATTTTGTCAACTGTACAATATTCACGTGGACATTGGAAGTTCTGACAAAGAAACAATGTCCTGCTGTGTATATTGTCCTCCCTGGCAAAACTGAAGACAAGTACTTCCACATGCTTATGACTATAAAAGAATCTTTTCCCTCATGGACGCCTTCCAGAATAAAACTTGATTTTGAAGTAGCAATGATTTTAGCGATTCAACGTGTACTACCAACTATAGTACAGTAATCTCAGGATGCTAGTTTCATTTCAGTCAAAGTATGTGGAGAAAAATCAAATCAATTGGCCTTACATTTGTATATAAAGAAAATCAAGTGTCACAGACACGCAGAAGATGTGCTGCGTTGGTTCATTTTCCACGTCAACATATTGATGATGCCTGGCTCACTATTACTGAGGACGCTCCAGAAGACAAAGTAAATCTAACAGAATTTTTGGACTATTTCATTCAGCAGTGGTCGGAAAAAGCAACTATACCACGTCCCTTATGGAATGTTTACGGCCAGCGTCATCGCACAAACAACGCCGTAGAGGGCTGGAATTTCAAGTTAAATGCCTTGGTTGGAAGGAAGACTGCCAACATTTTTTTCTCGTAGAGAAATATACTTTATCAAAGTTACAGTTGGTAACATTTTCAATAATGCTCAATAATTGTTACTTTTTTCTTTCATTAAATTTATCTGTTATTATCTCTGAAATAATAGTTAGTAATTTTTTTAACAATATGTAATTCAGAATATAATATTGTTTGCAATTAACTAATTAGTCTACACAATATCAAGAGCACAGTGGTACAATATATTACAATGAAAATATTGTAAAGGGCCCCAATATCACACAACTAATCGAAAATAACAAATAAAACAAGTTACTTAAGATTAAACCCTTATGTACATTTCGATGACCATGTCATCATCATCAGAAGGTCTTATTACAAAATTACAATCTAGCAAACAAGAAGTTACAAACTAGAGTGATGTAACTCACTCTAGTAATCACTCTAGTTTGAAACTTCTCGTTTGCTAGATTGTAATTTTGTAATAAGACCCGCTGATGATGATGGTGACATGGTCATCGAAATGTAGATAAGAGTTTAATCTTAAGTAACTTGTTTTATTTGTTATTTTCGATTATTTTTGTGGTATTGGGGTTCTTTCCAATATTTTCATTTTAATTACAGTCTGTATATATTTATTTTTTAATGCTAAGTTTTTAGCCATATTATAACCTTCCATTGTTTATGGTCAAAAATCTAACCCAATAATTTACTTATTTTACATTAACCTTTTCAAAATTTTTTTTTCATAAAATCATATACTTAGCTTTTTTCCTTATCTTTTTTCCTTATCAATTATTTTTCAATATCTCTTTCTTGTCTCTCTAAATTTAACTAACCATAACTTCATATATATTTTTTTAACTTTAATTTATTCCATTCACACTTAATATTTCCAACGACTAATTCCTATCTTTCTAAATATTAATTACATTTTTAACGTTATTTACATTTTCATACTTGACTTATGAAAATTACTATAATTATTTTCAATAGTAAACTATTCACTAAAAGTTATTCAGTTTTTTATACATTTTAAATTACCTCACTTAACTTGTGTTTGAAATTTTCATCACTAAATACAACTCATACAAATTAAAATTTAATTTATTTTTCTAATTTCTATCAGCACTCAAATTTTACATACAAAAAACAATCTTACAAATTTTCTTTCTTTAATTTTTACTAAACTTTTACGTTTTTTATATAACATCTTTATTTCTTTTTATCAACAACTAAACATTTAGCTGACTTCCATGTTAACATTTCTTTTTCAACACTTTAATTTTACATAAATTCCATTATATGTAATTTCAACATACAGTTGACCTCAATGTCAACACTACTTATTCAACTCTTTACATTTTTTCATTTAATCTAAAACACAATATTATTTCTTACATAAACCAACTTCTCTCTAGTTACAGAAATACTTTTATTTTCGGTTCTTCTTTCTTCTCTTTCCCCATTCTAATTTGTTTTCTATCTTCCTACATTTTTCAGCAGTTGAGTTGTGGAGATTATCCTTTAGGCGCCGCTGCAGGCGTTACTCAATCCACAAATATCCAAACCTTCTATCAATTTTCTATTTATCTCTGATGGTTTTGTAAATCATTTATGGTGTTTGTGTTTTGCTATTGTTAAATTAGTAATGTTGTGTCTTCCTTTAAACTTTATTGTAAAATTGTAATGTTAAATAACTGATACGTTGGCTTGTGCCTAAATTTCGAGAGTTATTGGTGTTAATTGATAAGAGGTTTAAAAATTTTTTGACGCATTGTACTAATTATTTTAAAGATTTCATTCTAATGGACTATCACTTTTGTAGTGTGCTTTTAATAATTTAATTTGATTATTTGTGTTGTTTGTAATGTTAATTTATTGGTATTAATAATTTAAATGTGTATTGTAATGTTATTTATTTTATATTATTTTGTATTAGAATATTTAAGACATAGTTAGGTTTGTCTAATCTACTTGTAGGCCTGAATGAGGATAACATTATAGTTGCCGACTTTAATAAATTAAGTGTTCTTGAACCATGAATAAACCGTATTTTTATTCAACATAGATCGTAATACATATTCAATATAAAACATGAATTGAACGTCAAATTGCTTTTATACAAGGCTCACTTGGCAACTAAGCCCAGTATCGATGTTGCTACACAGTGTCTAATACACATAACTTTTCTATAATACTATCTAATGTTTCCGGTGTCAGACTAATAATAATAATAGGCCTAATATAAACACCGTATGCAATAATTGTAACTATCAATAAATTCTGATTACTAATAGGTTTTACACAGTACATCAATAACAAAAATACAATATTATTAACTAAGTTACTAGACTATGGACCTGAGTAATGATTAAATAATAGGTCTAGGTTTAATATAAACATCTAATATAATAATTGTAACTGTCAATAAATTCTGATTAGACTACTAATAGGTTTTACACAGTATATCAATAACCAAAATATAATATAAACGACTAAGTTACTAGACTGTGGGCCTAAGTAATGATTAAATAATAGGCCTAGGTTTAATATAAACATCTAATATAATAATTGTAACTGTCAATAAATTCTGATTACTAATAAGTTTTACACAGTACATCAATAACAAAAATATAATATTATTGACTAAGTTACTAGACTATGGGCCTAAGTAATGATTAAATAATAGGCCTAGGTTTAATATAAACATCTAATATAATAATTGTAACTGTCAATAAATTCTGATTACTAATAGGTTTTACACAGTATATCAATAACCAAAATATAATATAAACGACTAAGTTACTAGACTGTGGGCCTAAGTAATGATTAAGTAATAGGTCTAGGTTTAATATAAACATCTAATATAATAATTGTAACTGTCAATAAATTCTGATTACTAATAGGTTTTACACAGTATATCAATAACCAAAATATAATATAAACGACTAAGTTACTAGACTGTGGGCCTAAGTAATGATTAAGTAATAGGTCTAGGTTTAATATAAACATCTAATATAATAATTGTAACTGTCAATAAATTCTGATTACTAATAGGTTTTACACAGTATATCAATAACCAAAATATAATATAAACGACTAAGTTACTAGACTGTGGGCCTAAGTAATGATTAAGTAATAGGTCTAGGTTTAATATAAACATCTAATATAATAATTGTAACTGTCAATAAATTCTGATTACTAATAGGTTTTACACAGTATATCAATAACCAAAATATAATATAAACGACTAAGTTACTAGACTGTGGGCCTAAGTAATGATTAAGTAATAGGTCTAGGTTTAATATAAACATCTAATATAATAATTGTAACTGTCAATAAATTCTGATTACTAATAAGTTTTACACAGTATATCAATAACAAAAATATAATATAAGCGACTAAGTTACTAGACTGTGGGCCTAAGTAATGATTAAGTAATAGGTTTAATATAAACATGTAATGTAATAACTGTAACTGTCAATAAATTAAGTTAACATTTTAATATAGATTCAATAGACTAGACGTATAACTAAACATGATTAACCCCCCCCCGCCAGCACCCAGTATGGTTACTCGTTTGCGTTAGCAAATCACACCTTCGGACAATAACACCTAATGTTTTGCATATACACCAACGCCACAACCAAACCAGTGGTCGTAGAGAAATATATATTTAAAGAAATAAAATTTGGAATTATACCTCCAACTTTCCCGCTGACATCATGCACCTGAAAAAAAAAATTTTAAAAAAACTTCACAGACTGACTTTTTTACGTGAAACTGTAATTCTATATAAGGAGGTTTTAATTTAATGTCGTTTTAAGATGAGAAAATTATTTTATAAAATTACAATTTTTAACCATCGTAATCCCTGTATTGTATATTACTATGCCACCAAATTTTAATTATTTTCTAAGAATGGTAACAGGTTTAAAACGCTGTTGAAGGGATGCGGTAACTATTAAACTTAGTCGGTAACCAAGTCTTGTCCACAGAGAGCTTAATATAAATAGAGATGACACGGCAAAAGGTCCTTTGAAGCAGGCTTATCCGACCAAGATGGCGGCCCCCCTCCACTTTCCGACCCAGTACCTCGAAGTCCGGAGCGACAAGTCAAGGTCACATAAGTAAACAGAACACTCAAGTGATTGTGCCCACAACTAGGCCTATTTGGAGGTATTTGCAAGTGTCCTTTGATGTAAGTTGTTCTCTATCTTATTTAGACAGGATTTGTTAAAACTAATTTTATTTCATGTTTGGCTTTTTGTTAGAAATGATTAAATATTTTAATTTCCTTTATTTTTATTCGATCAAAGTATTGTATTTAAAAATAGGTTGTCTTTTGTGTCACTTAGATCAGATATGTTGAGAGGGACGGAATTGTTTGTGTGGTTTGGGGTTTGTCTTTTCTTATTTTTAAATAACATGTACATGCATGAGGATTGTCCTCATTCTCATTTACGTGGTAAATCTTGGAAAGATTTAATTTTCTGTTTAGTTTTTTGCTAGAAATAATTGACGTCTTTATTTCATTTATTCTATCAAATAAAGCATTGTTGCTTTTAAGTTGCCCTCTCTCTCATTTAAAGAGACAATCTTGAAAAAGGCTTAATTATTTTTTGGCTATTTTTATACGTCTAATATTTTTTTTCAGATAAAGGGTCCTTGCATTTAGGTTGCCTTTGTCTCATTTGGATTAGATATGTTGATAGAGGTTAAATATCATGACTGGCTTTCTTATGAAATGATTGTTTAATTTATGGTAATGTTTTATAAGGTTCGAACCTATCAAATTTTAATTTCCCCTACTTATTTTGAAATAGAGTTTTGCCTTAAACGCTGGTTCCCCTTTGTACTCATTGAGAACTGAAATATTGAACATATGTTCAAAGTTTTGGTAGCCTTTTACTTACTTAAGTTTTGGTATCTTCTATTTATATTAAAAATGTAGTCTTACATCTCTAAGTTGCTAAACTAACAGCTCAAATTTCCAACAGTTTTAAATTGTTATAATGACAAGAATGTAATCTGACAACATTACAAACTACAGAATAAGTTTTACTCTAATTACCAATGCAATGTGTTGATTATGTATTTCTGTCTATCTTATTAGGTGGGATAATTTTATAAATTATCAACATTCCTCTTACTTATTACAATGGATTTTTAATGTATTCAAGTAGCATGGCCTAAATTTTTTATTTGGTATCAAGACAAAGTTCACACTATTAATAAATTGGGATCTGATGTATTTAGTATTGCAAAGTGAATATTAAACTTTTGGAGAGCTATATTAATATTATCCCTTCTTTTAAATAAATAAATAACTACCAAAACATTATCTTCTATATTTTAATTTTTATAATGCCTTCAGTATTTGTAATTGTCATATGACGATGAGGCAAAGTTTTGAAAAGATATAATGAAGTGAACCTAATATGATGACATTACAAATTATAAATTAGGTTTTACTAATCTAACATCAAGACCCACAAATGTGTATTCAGATTTCTTGTCATTGATACTAATAGATAAAAAATAGGGTATTACATTTAATAACGTATTTGTAAAACATTGATTCAGTCAGATTTAAACATAATTCAGCTGCAAATTTAATGTAAATTTAGTTTGATCTCAATATGCAGACTACATTAAAATGTAAATCGTTAAAAATCAGGGAACACAGACGAAGGTTTAGTACCCAGAAGTACTTGGAGGTATTTGTAAGTATCCTTTGATTTATATTATTCTTTGTCTAATTTAGACAGAGTATGTTGAAACTAATTTTATTTAATGTTTGGCTTTTTGTTATAAATGATTCAATTTTTATTTAATCAAAGTACTGTAATTTAATATTAGGTTGTCTTTTGCATCACTTAGATCCGAAATGTTGAGAGGGACTAAATATTTTGTGTGGTTTAGATTTTGTCTTTCCTTTTTTTTCAAATAAAAAGTCCTTGCATGAGGATTGTCGTATGTTCTCATTTACGTGGTAAATCTTGGAAAAGGTTTAATTTTCTGTTAGAAATAATTGACATCTTTATTTCATTTATTCTATCAAATAAGGCATCCTTGCGTTTAGGTTGCCCTCTCTCTCATTTAAATGGGAAATCTAGAAAATGGCTTAATTTTTGTTTTGTATATTTTTATACGTTTTATTTATTTATTTTTGTTTCAAATAAAGTGGCCTTGCATGTAGGTTGTGCTTCCCCTCATTTGGATTAGATATGTAGACAGAGGCTAAACATCATGATTGGCTTTTTTTTTAAATGATTTTTAAGATATGTGAATGTTTTATTAGGTTCGAATCTATCAAATTTTAATTTCCTCTACTTATTTTCAAATGGAATTCCCCTTTGTTGGTTCCCCTTTGTACTCATTGATAACATAAAGTTTGAAAATTTATTAAAAGTTTTTGTAGGCTTTTACTTACCTACGTTTTTTTTCCTTCTAGATTAAAATGTAATTCGTTAAATTCAGGGGACCTAAACGAAGGCATAGTGCCCAGAACTCTACATATATTTGCGTAGATTACATATTATACTATATATTAAAACGCCTTTACAAACCTATATCTCATAATTGATTGTACTAACATAAATTTCAAGTTTATCAACAAAATCTAAAAAATACTTAAAAATAAAATATTTTTTATAGTTTTTATATAAAAAGTATGTCCACATAAAATTTAAATTTTATGAGAGACAATAGCCTTAATTAGTTTTTATGTCATGCAGCCCTACTTATGGAGACTTCAATTGGTTGGTATTTTCAATTCGTAATTAGTGGATAGGCCTATAGAATTAAAACGTCAGGTTTACACTTCTTAGTCATGTATGTTCTGACAATGTTCTTTTTCATATATAATAAATGATATTAAGAAACGAGTTCAATCTCTTATTTAAAATTGCTGTAAAAATAATTTAATAAAAATGTGCTAACTTTTTTATTTCTTTTATTTATAAACAGAAATAAAATTCACGAACTTTCAATACAATAATCAGTATTCATAAAATGTTTACCAAATTCAAAAGTAAGAACATGCTTACATATGGAGACAATTCCCTTAAATTCATTGTTTTCCATATTTTTGTCTTCAATGAACGTTATTTGAACTATATTTTGGCTTGATATCTAATTATATAGATCCATATAGTTTTACTTGGTAAGGTTACACCCCTATGGGAGTTGGGTTTATCATTCGCATAGGTCAAATAATGCTTTGAATGTGTACTTCTTAGCTGATACAAAGATTATGCCAAAATCTGATGACGTAATATTTAAGAAATACTTTTTTATAAATTTTCAATTTGTTTGTCGTGGTTCTTGTTCGTTGTTTAAACTGTATCTAGGATAAGTCTTACGGGTTTTTACCTTACACAAATTTGGAGAATTTCATTAATAGTCATAATAACCTAATAGTCATAATTGTTTTACCAAATCTCTTAAAAAATGCAAATGCTTGATAATTTTGGTTCGTTATTTTGTATTGGTAGAATAATATTATCAAAGTCACGGTAAAGTATTCACAAAATCAATAGTAATATTATCAAAGTCACGGTAAAGTATTCACAAAGTCAATAGTAATATTATCAAAGTCACGGTAAAGTATTCACAAAGTCAATAGTAATATTATCAAAGTCACGGTAAAGTATTCACAAAATCAATAGTAATATTATCAAAGTCACGGTAAAGTATTCACAAAGTCAATAGTAATATTATCAAAGTCACGGTAAAGTATTCACAAAGTCAATAGTAATATTATCAAAGTCACGGTAAAGTATTCACAAAGTCAATAGTAATATTATCAAAGTCACGGTAAAGTATTCACAAAGTCAATAGTAATATTATCAAAGTCACGGTAAAGTATTCACAAAGTCAATAGTAATATTATCAAAGTCACGGTAAAGTATTCACAAAGTCAATAGTAATATTATCAAAGTCACGGTAAAGTATTCACAAAGTCAATAGTAATATTATCAAAGTCACGGTAAAGTATTCACAAAGTCAATAGTAATATTATCAAAGTCACGGTAAAGTATTCACAAAGTCAATAGTAATATTATCAAAGTCACGGTAAAGTATTCACAAAGTCAATAGTAATATTATCAAAGTCACGGTAAAGTATTCACAAAGTCAATAGTAATATTATCAAAGTCACGGTAAAGTATTCACAAAGTCAATAGTATTATTATCAAAGTATTGAATGAGTTCGATGAATTGATATTATTATCTTTTGCTTGCTAAAAAAGAGCCTTGATAATCGATGCATTCATGTTTTCTGATTTCTTGGGATGTATAAAAACATAATTTTTGTTATTAGTAAATACATTATCGAGATATTATCGCGTGTTGTTTACCTATTTTGAAAGATACGTAGCCTTATTATGTACATAGAATAACAAACTATTGGTTGCGACAAATAACAAAATTCTTAAATACGTATGACAATCACTAATCTGTTGATGGTAAAATTATTTACTATGTGACCATATGTAGTAAGTATAAAAGAAACAGCCTAATTAAAGATGGTAGTCTACATTTCTTATTTGGTATACAAATTACTATTATTGTATTATAACACGACTATTATACTTCTAGTAAACTATAATATTGTTACCTCTTATGTTCCATGAATAAAATCATTGACAGTCAATATCAACTATATTTCATTTTTAAAAATATTTTACTACATGTAAATATCATTTAATGTGTTTTGTCTATCTTTAATTTGATATAATGTTAAGAACATTTAATCTGATGACTTTACAATTAAAAGAATAATTTTTACTCGATTTACTATCTCTAAGTTTTGATTTTTTTGTACAAATTATATGTATTTTATCTAAAATTATATTTGTTTGTAGATTAATAAAACTGTTACAACAAATATCTGTTGATGACTTCCAGCATAATATTTTTATATCGTACGCTGCTTTTTTTGAAACGGTTAAAGAACAATAATTTATATCTATTTAGTTATGTATATCGCGACAATTTTACCAACCAAGATTTTAAAATAATTTCAAATGTGACATGGAAATCGCTCTTTAAAAAATATGTTACATTTTTTCGTATTGCGCTAAACGAGTGATGAGTGCGTGCTAATTGTATATGTTTGAGGAACCGTTCCATGGGTTTGGGATCCTCCGGTATTCTCGTGGGAATACTGTAACCGTAATCGTACTATGAATAACTTGCGTATTCAGGATAGAAATTATGAGTTTCTTTTCTATTGTAGTAATGTTTACTTTCATATAATTAAATAATTGCTTTCTTTAGATTTTTGATTCTCCACTCTTTATGAAATCATTGTCTTTAAGAAAGTAAAAGTGTTATAATTTGGAATTTTTTTTCTCGTACACATTTTAAATGCTTGGGTTTTCTATAAAGAAATCGTGAACACGTGTCCCCCTTTCATCAAACGCAAATCGAGCACGCTGTTCCGTAAGTAGATTTAATATAATTTTACTTAAATAAATTAAATTTAATGATTATCAGCTCTACAGAATCACACAAGAAACCCCCCCCCCCTGGATACGCGCCTGACACGTAATTTTTGCTAATAGCGAATACATAAAGGAAATATCATCGGGTGTTAGTTGCCCAATTCGTGAAGCACACGTAAATTTATATCTAGCAATAAAAAAAATAGGTTGCCAGAGGGATATTAATTGTTAAAAATCTACGAAGTAAGCCTATGTAGTAAACTTGCAGCAATGAGAGCAGTAACGCTTTTAGTCCTTCTAGGGTCCTGAAGCAGTCTTGAATACATCTACCCGCCAGGTCTATAACAGCTACCTTAATATATATACTTTTTTTGGAAGTTTTATGGGCAAAGTTTTACTACTTAGGAATAAACGTCTATGAATATTAACGTTGACGATTCGCAAAGATCAAATGATGATTTGAAAGCTTACAATTCTCTTATCTATATGTTTTATATATTTGAAATTCCGTTTTCATATACATATATACAACAATCACATATAGTTAACGCCACCAGACCGTGGGGTTATCACGGAAGTTCCTAGCAGAACTTCGTCAATACAAAACTATATCTATATGTATATAATACATTATTATCGTGGGGAAGGATAGACTTCTGTATTCTTTTTCAAAGAATAAAATCTAAACAGTTTAGACAAAATTAGGCATCATTCCTGAAAAAATAAATGCATAAGCAACGTGTTAGGAATGAGTTAGACAGAAGATTTGTGAACGTTTAAAGTCCGATGGGGGGGGGGGCTCGTATCTGTATATGTAGAGCCGGTAATCTTTGCAGCTCGTAGAATTTTTTTGTCAACAGCGTCATAGAAGCACAGGACAAGATTCCCATAGTCTTTTTATATTAGCTGGAAGAGCAGAACTACCGACTCCGTCGCTCGTTGCTACGATTTAACACTTGTCCCAATTGTAAAATGGCTCATCAAATGGCTTTATGCATTGTTTTTAAGGGCATAGAGTAATCAACCTGCCCATCGAAAATTTTGGGTTAAGGAAACCAGACGGACCCACGCTACCTGGACCGAAGGGCTGTTCCATAAAGGTTCCTTTTATTACTCTACAACAGGGTACTTTATTGTTCTCGATTTCTGCTCGATTACACTCGTCAGTGGGCCCTTCAATTTTCCTTAAGGCACTTTATGGCAGATAACTACGTATGTTTGATAGTATTACTGCGTTCCGTCAAAACATTTAAAAAAATGGAAAGAAAAGTTTTCTAAAAGACTATAAACTGGTTTAATCATCAATAAAATGTGTGAAATGTGATGCATATCAATCGCGGAGCAAAGGACAATATCATTTATAAATGTGGGGTTCATACTGCAGAACTAAAAAGCACGTAAGACACAATACCTTTTTTGGATTAGCTCAAGTTACACCACTTCAATCGCTCACAGTTCTGGTAGCGTGGATATTGAAATATCCATTTTTGATTATTGTCTGTAAGACTGGAGTTTCACGGCCTACAGTGAGGACACTGATAAGTGCTTTCATGGAGATTCTCCTGGTTTGGCTTCTGGAAAATTCAACTAAAATAGGTGGCGCATGGCAAATTGTCGAAGTGGATGAAAGCGCGTTTGGGAAATGTAAGTACAATCGTGGGCGTTTGAGCAAAACTCGTTGGGTAGCTGGTGGTATAGATAGAGGCAGTAAAAAGTGTTGAAAAAAGCGATTCAGCTACATTACTGCAAATAATAATGAAAAATGTGGAGCCTGGGACGACAGTCATTACTGATATATGGTACAATTCTCTGATTTAAAATGGATATCTGCACAAAACGGTCAATCACTCTCTCAATTTTGTTGGTCCTGGTGATCGCAATGTGCATACGCAGACAATAGAAAGTCATTGAGCTAAGATAAAACGTGATATGCGTCGAAGAATAGGTCGAATGGCAGTCACTCCGTTCGAAGCCTACCTTGTGGAATACGTAGAGAAATATTGTTTTGACAAAGCCAGAACAGTTTGAAGAATGTTTAAGGCAATCAATTATTTCTTCCCTCAATGATTGTGTGAAACAATCAAGTAATAATATTAAATTAATAATATATGAATATAGATATTTATGTCATAGAATAGAATAAACAAGACAACGCCAATTCCGGTCACTATGTAAATAAAAGATAGGTAGTTTAGATAAGTCCTAGAATAAGAAGAAAAATAAGACAATGCTACTTTTAGCAGCTTCGTGTAAATATAAATGGCTACATATGAGGTGACTCCAAGATTAGGAAGAAATATGACAAGGCACTCGGGCCACTTTGGGTAAAATGAGAAAATTGTTCCATAAATAGTTTACTATTTAAAATCAGTAATTTTCGATATTACTTGGAGTGGCAGGAGAAGCATTCTGTTCTGAAATGAAACAGCTGTGAAAAACTTCAAATGTTGAGTATGTATTTTGTTCTAGTATAATAATTTCATTTCCATATGCTGTAAAACATGGTTGAATAATTATAATAATTAAATTATTTTTGTTGGTGGTTCGCTCTTTATACGAAGTACAGTATGTATGCCCAAAGTGTAACTGCGTTTGCACAATTATAATCTTTGAGCTTTAGCTTATCGAGTCGAAAGTTTGCAAAAGTGCCTTTAATAAAAGAGAAGGGCCCACCAATATTTCCATTCAAGGGGAAAGTAGAAATTCAATAATAGGCGACCAAAAGGTCGAAATTTATTAACAATAGGATACCGCTAAGGGAACCACAAATTCTACTTGTGGTTCGTGGGCCTGTCTGGTTTCCTTAACCCAAAATTTTAACTCTGAAGACGACCCTATAAGTGGCTTGACTCCGGACAAGGTAGTTAGTTGTTTGTCCTCGACATAAGAACGAAGCGCTCAAATATTTATGTTACACTAGCAATGTACTGGTGTGTAAAGAATGAACCCTGATGGATCATCCGACTGAAGCATCTAGCTGAGGCTGGGATTAAACAATTGAATCTAGTAACTAGGCGGTTCAAGGTCAGTTCACTGAACAGCGGTGTCGCTGTTAACGCTCAGTGTTCACAGTATATCGATCGATAACTGATACCCTACTAATAATCATTGCATACAGATATTCGACAGATATGTTGTTTCAAAAGTTCCGATTTCGCTCGTCTAGCTTTGACCGATAGAATAAAAATGTTTCATTAATTTCATTCTTGGCTTTTGGTACTGTACTTGAAGTCTCGAAGACGAATTTTCTAGGATTTTTATAATGCCTCTGATGTCAGTAACTTTGTTCTTCTTCCTATTTTGAGCCGCCTGGTTCACTAGATCCAGTTGTTTAGGCCCAACCTCAGTTAGATGCTCGCAGTCGTGTAAACCAGTCGGATGGTCTATCAAGGCGCATTCTTTACACACAGTACATTGCAATTGCGACAGAAGGATTTGAGCGCTTAGTTCTTATGTCGAGGACTAACTTCCTTGTCCGGAGTCAAGCCATTTACACGTCTTTAAAATTAGAGCTCTAAATGGGCAGGTTGATTACTCGTTGACCTTAAAAACAATGTAAAACTGATGAGCCATTCTACAATTTAGACAGAAAATGTTCGCAATCGTTTCAACCCGGACGGCGTCGGCAGTTCTGCTCTTGCAGCTAGTACAAAAGAACACAGCGGCACGAAAGTATACAAACTTGTTTGCCACGCGGACAGGTTAATTTATCAATGAGTTGCTCAATGAATTATAGTATTGTTGAATTTTGTAGTCCATTGCGTTCGTTGAATCTTACTAATCACTTAAAACAATAGTTTATGACTATCCGAACTTTAAATTAAAGTTAGGATAGTCATAAACTATTGTTTTAAGTGATTTATAAAGAATCATGTATAGTAGCTTTAGTCGATAAAAGATCCAAGAGAGTTGGCTCCAGAGAATCCAAAGACGGAGTCGGTGAGGCCATTTTCAGTCACACCTCATCCCTCTGTAAACACACAATGTTAGACCAAGCGGAGACCTGCAGGACACAGCCGGCAACGGCGAACGACCAGTTTTGACTCAATAGTGGTTCTTCCTCAAATACTCAAATTAAACGACAGAAAACGATTTATCATTACAAATTTGGAGATTTTGGTGTTCACTGAACCAATTGGTGTCGCTGTCAACGCTCAGATTGACATCATAGCAGCTGATAACAGCGATCATCGCATACAGATGCGCATACAAAGAAGCCACTTTCAGTCCCAGAGTGGCAAGCGTGACAGTCAGCTGTTGTACCACAGTGGTGAAGGCATCCAGCAACATTATTGTTATAGAACGCTCACCACGCATCAGATAGAGATTAACATCCAGTACGGCCAGTTTGTACCCAAGTATGGAGCAACCATGTTACAGCATCCGAGAGTAGTGACCGCTGACAACAAAGGCGGCATCATCGCTTTGGAGTGCAAAGCTATGTGCATTATCATATTTGACCTAGGACGGTAATTTGTTGCAGAAGTTTGGCTGGTCCAAACACTTTCCTATCGGAACCGTCGCCAATGACAAACATGAAATTTCGTAGGCGACAACAGAGACCATTATACTTCAAAATTTTCCATTAACATTCATTGAATTGTGATTACTACATAGTCTCTGCTTAGTGTCTCAAAACGTTTCTAAAAATAAAAACAATCCTCCTGGTTTGTAAGGTCCTACTTTATAAAATGTCAAATCATGAATGTTCTGGTTCATTATCGATTTGATTGAGTGATAAAAATAAAATCTGATACAATACAGGATTTTATATGATATTGCATCATGCTTACAGTGTTTTTCATAAACATTAATTGAAATGTGATTACCTTGTAGCCTCTGCTTGGTGTCTTAAAAACGTTTCCAAAATGAAACAATCTTCTTGGTTTGTACAGTTCTAATATATAAAACGTGAAATGATGAATTTTGTAGTTCGTTTTTTTATTTTATTAGATATACATAAAATCTGATGAGATTGCAGAAAATGTAATGATATAGCATTGTTTATTATACTTCAAAATCTGAATAGTCATTGAAATGTGATGTCGTTATAGTCTCTGCTTAGTGCCTAAAAAGGTTACCAAAATAAAACAATTTTCCTGGTTTGTAAATTCCCAATATAGGCTAGTAATCGTTAAATGTTGAATTTTCTCGTTTGTTTTTAATTTAAGTGATAATAATAAAATCTGATGACATTACAGGAAAATAAATGATATTGCATTATTTATTATACGTCAAAGTTTTGCATAAACATTAATAAATGTGATTACCTTATAGTCTCTCCTTAGTGTCTTAAAAGGTTTCCAAAATAAAACAATCTTCCTGTTTTGTAAATTCCTAATATATAAAATGTTGAATGATGAATGTTCTCGTTCTTTATCGATTTGATTAAGTGATAAAAATGAAATATGAAGACATTACGGGTTATTATATGTTATTGCATTTTTAGCATATTTCAATGTTTTGCATAAAGATTCATCGAAATGTAATTACCTCATAGTCTCTGCCTAGTGTCTCAAACAGAATTCCAAAATAAAACAATCTTCCTGGATTTAAAATTTTACTATATAAAATGTCAAATGATGAATGGTTACGGTCGTTATAGATTTGATTAGGTGATAAAATTAAAATCTGATGACATTACGGGAAATTATATGATGTTGCATTGTTTATCATACCTCAATGTTTTGGATAAACATTCATCGAAATGAGATTACCTTATATTGTCTGCTTAGTGCCTCACAAAGTTTTCCAAAATTAAACAATTTTCCTGGTTTGTAAGTTCCCAATATAATAATTGTCTTTTTTATTGGATTAGATATACATAAAATCTGATGAGATTGCAGGAAATTTAATGATATAGCATTGTTTATTATACTTCAAAATTTGAACAGTCATTGAAATGTGATGTCGTTATAGACTCTGCTTCGTGCCTAAAAAGGTTACCAAAATAAAACAATTTTCTTTTTTTTTGTAAATTCCCAATATAATAATTGTCAAATGATGAATTTTCTCGTTCGTTTTTTATTGGATTAGATATACATAAAATCTGATGAGATTGCAGGAAATTTTTTGATATAGCATTGTTTATTAACAGTCATTGAAATGTGATGTAAATAAGTAAAATTAACATAAAACATGCCAATATATTTCATTCAATAGAATAAATCCCATAGTATTTTTTCAAAATTTATCTATTATTCCTATAACAGCCCTTCAAGTTTTTGTGATTACGATTTCTTAGCCTTAAAAAAACTAACACTTTACGATCTACAAAGGCGACAATCAGTCTGCAACGATTATGCCAAGGCTAATTTATTTCTTGGGATATACAAACACACGTAATTTTTCTGTTAGTGAATACATGATCAAAGTATTATCTGGAGTTATTTACCTTTAACTTGAAGTATACCTAAATTTGTTCCTAGAAAAATAAACACTTGGTTGCGACAGGGACACAAATTGTTAGAAATCAAGTAGCAATCGTTATTTGCGGTTTGTTTAAACTATTTATCACGTGACCATATATAGTAAATATAAAATCAGCCTAAATAAAGACAAAGATGTAGGCTACATTTCCTACTCAGTTCACTTATTATTATTCCTATATGTCTAGATAATTACTTTTAGGTCACACTGAAAATAATTTAAAAAGATATTAGATTAAATTTGTTTAGTTGGTTGTTATTTTAAGCTAGAAACTATGTAGTAAATTAAATTTGTTTATAAACATCCTAAATGAATGAAGGGGTAGAGCGTGGAAGTTTATAATGTGTAGTTTACATTTTCCTATCCCAACATTGTACAATTGTTTGTAAAATATTCGGCTTCCCGTTAGACAATTCCTACATGGGCCAGCAAAGAAAATGTTTATTTTAGTCATTTTTTTTCAAATAACTACAATTAATATAAATATGTATATACATATGACAGAATCACAATATAAAGTAGCAAAATAGAAAGAGAATTTAATTATTAAAACTAATTACATTTAATTAATGAATTAATAATTGAAAAACTGTATTAACATCGAGTGTCTTCCACTACAAGTTTACAAAAAAGTATTTGAACTTGAGTGGATGGATAAAAAGTATTTAAGTACTGTATGGCTTGAATGACGCAAATTGATCTAGTTTTATTTTATAGTAGCCTATATTTTCTTTTATCCATACCATTACATAACTTCTGTTAGGACAATATAAATTTGTTAGGAAATCATTTTCCATTTTCATGTGTGATTTTCAAGATTTGACTACTTGAATGTGTGTAGTAAATTAGAAGAAAGGTAAAGTAAAAAGAGTAAGCAAAATATACTCTACAAAATATAGTAAACAAAACATAATCGCGTATTTTTTAGCTTTATTTGGAAGGGTACTTATTTAGTTCCTAGCAATATAAACAATATTTGGCGACAAATTGTTAAAACATATCTGACATTTAACAAATTGGGGCTGTTAAAATTATTTACTAGATGAGTATGAGTAGTAAATATAGCACCAGCCTATAGTTTAATTTAAAGCAAGAGTAGAACGGTTCCGTGGTGGGTTAGGAATGCGGTGTTGTCAGTTTGAACACTGTAACACCGAACGGAGGTTTAACGTGGAATTGCAACAAGGCCCACCAACCCGGCAGGATGTGGATTTCCCATTAGCCCAGATGACGCCACCCCCACCCCTTCTGGACGATTTCACTTTCGTAGAGTCCTATTCTGTTTTAAATCAAGCTATAATTAAATCAGGATAAAAAGTATGCTACATTCCCGAGGCAGTTTATAATTTTGCATCCTTATATTCCTAAATAATTACGTTTAGGTTACGTTGAGTATAATTAATGAAGACATAAACCTAACGGAATAGGTTATTTTTAAATTTTAACAAGACCTTGCTCATGAACTCATTATTTTGTATAGATTTACGCTTTTCTTCCAATAAAAGGTCAAAGGCCTAAATTAATTCTTTCGACTAAACTTCGTCCTTTACGCGACCTCTGATGCTGCTTTGAGACTAACTTTTTTATAAACATTTTCTACAACTGGAAATGGATTCTCTAACGGTGCCGCGTTTTTTACGCTTTTAAACTAACAAACTTTTTGCTAATTTACAGTTACTATTAAAACACTTTTATATTACAATATTTTTCCAACAGTTTGATCTTGTGCTAAATTACACACACACACACACACACACACACACACACACACACACACACACACACACACACACACACACACACACACACACACACACACACACACACACACACACACACACACACACACACACACACACACACACACACACACACACACACACACACACACACACACACACACACACACACACACACACACACACACACACACACACACACACACACACACACACACACACACACACACACACACACACACACACACACACACACACACACACACACACACACACACACACACACACACACACACACACACACACACACACACACACACACACACACACACACACACACACACACACACACACACACACACACACACACACACACACACACACACACACACACACACACACACACACACACACACACACACACACACACACACACACACACACACACACACACACACACACACACACACACACACACACACACACACACACACACACACACACACACACACACACACACACACACACACACACACACACACACACACACACACACACACACACACACACACACACACACACACACACACACACACACACACACACACACACACACACACACACACACACACACACACACACACACACACACACACACACACACACACACACACACACACACACACACACACACACACACACACACACACACACACACACACACACACACACACACACACACACACACACACACACACACACACACACACACACACACACACACACACACACACACACACACACACACACACACACACACACACACACACACACACACACACACACACACACACACACACACACACACACACACACACATATATATATATATAGATATATGAGTGCTTCTGCATTAAATTTAACTAGGGATTAATTATGTAGCGTAACCACAGATGACAACAGTTTTCGTTGGAATAAATGACGGTTTCCAAATCCACGATGGTGGTGATCTCCAATCGCATGTAAGTCACCATAATATAATTCACCTCTATTATCTTAATCTATGTATTAAGTAAAGAGCGATGTTCAGTGTGGTCACCAATATGGCAAGTAGGGTTTACCTTTGGGGTGTAACAATTCTTTTACTAAATTTGACATTATTCATTGTTAAAATACATCTTTCTAGAAGTGTTTACGTTCGAATTTGAATTAAAATAACTTACTAAATAATTTGATTTTGTTATTCTGAGAAAATAGAACACTCTAGTATTATTTTTGTTTTTATTTTAGTTACAATATTTTGTTATTTCTAGAGAAGGTTCATTTTGCTTTATCAAGTTTGAGTTGTTTTACTGTTTTTAAATGAAAGTTTTATTCTTTGTCGATGTTTATGTTACTTCATGTTTGTCATTGCAGAAAGCTGTGATTTTATAACTTTCAACTTTTCAAACCTCTACGTACTTACAAATATTAGATTTTAGTCTTTTAATATGAAAAGGAGCTAAATTATCTGAAAGGGCTAATCTTAAAATATTTGTCTGAAAATATAATTTTTTCAGAGCAATTAATCAGTTGAAAGGATTAAATAGTGAAGAGTTATTAAATCTAACCAAGGAAAAGATAGAACAACTAGCTGGTAAAGAGGAAGGACGAAGATTATACTCACAGCGTCTCATACAACCAATGAATCAGGGGTAAAAAGGTAATATTCTTATATACAGGTTACTCCTTTTAGTTGTACAAGTTTTTATGCAACTATTGTACTTAATAATAACAGGATTATAAAATTACTTTATGCTACATTGACATGCTATTTACCAAGTGGGATATTGTGAAAAATCAATAATTTTATGCTAATAAAGCAATCAATGAAGTCTCACAGCATCCAGGAAAGATTAGATTAGATTTTCATGTTAATATACTTTTTTAACCATTAAGCGGGCGCGGCGCGGTACCCATTACTAGGTATTATTACTACTATTATCATTACTAGGTATGTGTTTACTTTGAAAACACTCGCTTGTTCCAAATAAAACCCCAGAAAATGAAATTTAAAAGCTTAACAAGCCTTTGTAGCCTATATATTTTACTAACACAGCATCATCAGAAGATTACAACTGAACATTTAATTTTGTAGCTAGGGTTTAAGTCCTAAATTACAATTCATGCTCTATATTTGTAATTGTAACTGTAATGGGTTGTATAGTTTAAAATTACAGTATATAGTGTGGGATAACTAGGTATATAACTTGTCAACATAACGTAAAATCTGATTTTTCATTTCTTTATGATAAATAGTTTATATATTAGAACAAAGTGTTAAACAGTAATATTAAACTAACAATAAGTGGGGTTTCATACCAAAACTGGACCGGGTGATGCCAAGCTGTACGATAATCGTCTAATTACTAAATACACAGTCTTTATATGGGAGTTTTCAAAATACAACGCAATGCCGTGCCTAGTTACACCAAGCCGTATTCAGCAGTCCTACCTGCTGTCAATTCAAGCGGTTTCTGCCTTCATTCAGGCTATTTCAGTGTTCCAGCCCATTCAGTTAAGAAACATTAAGCAATAAACTGTTTTTTTATTGTTTCAAGTTTTTTCTTTATATTTTGTTAATTCAAAAATACTATTGCGTTAGTTCGATTCAAGAAAGACCTCCATTGGGGGATCAATCTAACAAGAAGGATATGTTTAGAAACGTGTTGCTTGACAATATGTAATATAGATTTTAACACAGTAAAATCTACAATAATACAGTTGTTACCAATATGATTTTTCTATTCTTGTACAAAGAATTCAGATATTATAGCAAAGGAAAATGGAAACTTGAGGGACAGCATTCAGAGTGAATTCAAAGTTCGGAGTTTCTCGTATAGAGTTACAAACTGTCCTCTAGCATCGTGATCTTTATTGATATTGTGTGTCCAGTATCGCCTTTTTCCTACCACACATTCGTCATCAAGTTAGGAACTATCCAATACATCATCATCACCAAATTTGATGACATTATTATTACACTACATTGCAACTGAGACTGACAAGAAGGTCCTCTCACTACAAGCCTAGGCAACCTACTCGAATCCCTACAAGACTCGGCTTCAGTGCGAACTCATAGCAGATCTTGTTCAGCCTGGAATCGCATCGGATCGCCCAGCCCGGCTCAGCTTTGGTGCGTACGTCGCCTAAAGTGGTTAACAGTTTTTGCATTTAAAAAAATTACATTAGGAATATATGTATTTTTGTGTATTAGTAAACAATTTGAATGGTTTTTGTGTGGTCTAAAGAGGAACATTATTAGCTGGTAAAATTTTAACCAGAATGATTTAAATCATAACGCTAATTTCTTGAATTGTATCAAGGTTTTAATTAATTCACAATATCAAGAGCACAGTGGTACAATATATTACAATGAAAATAGTGGAAAGAACCCCAATACCACAAAAATAATAAAAAATAACAAATAAAACAAGTTACTTAAGATTAAACCCCTATGTACATTTCGATGACCATGTCATCATCAGAGGGTCTTATTACAAAATACAATCTAGCACACAAGAAGTTAATAACTAGAATGATACCAATCGTTCTAGTTCGTATATATTATTCGTAATATATAACGTCCGCGGAGAACGATTGGCATCATTCTAGTTATTAACTTCTTGTTTGCTAGATTGTATTTTCTAATAAGACTCTCTGATGATGACATGGTCATCGAAATGTACATAGGGGTTTAATCTTAAGTAACTTGTTTTATTTGTTATTTTTTATTATTTTTGTGGTATTGGGGTTCTTTCCACTATTTTCATTTTAATTAATTGTATTTACTAAAAATAATTATTGCATAACTGAGTGAATACCTAAGAACGTACTTGCTGGTGCATGTCAAAACAATCGCTTCTTTTATGGACCTAAACGTCTACAAAGTAACTCCTAAAGTATTCACTTAGTTATGCTATATTTATTTATAATAAGTAACAATACAAGTAATATCGTAATATAATGTAAGTAAAATTATAAAAAAATACTGGAACCTAAAATATGTGGATGTACTGAGTGATGTCTATCAGCATGTAGGTTGGCTGCTATAATTTGTCCAAACAGCCGTGCGCCCTGAAGGATTAGAGCGACCCTCGCTCCCCCACGCGCAGGCACACTCACACGCGCGGTCCGGCCTACCTGCCGCTAATGGTTCTTCTATGAATCATCAACTAATCCTTGTACTACAAAATCAATTTTTGTTAACTGTCAACTTTACTTAATTTGTGCTAATAACTGAATTCTAAATACTAATCATCGCAAAATAAGTCCAAACACGGTACAATTGTGACAACTCTAAGGGATTTTATGGTCAGTAGGTTACAAAATTATAAATTTGACTACTTAAAAATGGTCATAGACGTTTTATTTGAATTCGCACTATCAGAATAATATACATAATTACAGTAATTCTAGTAGAGATTTAAAATGTATGAAAAAATAAACTAAATCATAAATAATATAACATAGAACATATACAAAGAGTAAAATAATAATTATTACTAATTCATTTTGCAACGTTACTGCAATAACTAAAAATCAATAAAATAATATTTTAAATGTAGTGTAATCATTTGTTTATGTTTTAGGTTACATAACTTTGTAATTTGTTCATAGTTTTTTCCTTATCTAGTAAATTCATATTAATAACTTTTTTGCTTGATTTATTTGATAAAAGTTAGGACTACAGCTAATTTGCAAACAATATAAGTCAGCTCTAGTATAACTGTAAACTGTTTCCATGTCATCGATCTGGTTACTATTTCATTAAAGACGTCTGATTAATACAATATAAAATACGTGATAAAAGTCTCGTTTTATTTGTTTTCTAATTTTTAAACCCACTAAAACCGCTCAGAGTTGTCACAATTGTACCGTGTTTGGACTCATTTTGCGAGGAATAATATTTAGAATTCAGTTATTAGAGTACAAATTAAGTAAAGTTAACAGTTTAAAAAAATTGATTTTGTAGTACAAGGACTAGTTGGTGATTCATAGAAGAACTATTAGCGGCAGGTAGGCCGGGCCGCGCGTGTGAGTGTGCCTGCGCGAGGGGGAGCTCTAATCCTTCAGGGCGCACGTCTGTTTGGACAAATTATGGAAAGGATTGTTGAACTAGTTGACATTAGTATTAACGGCAGCTTTTGTATCATATGGTCCAATATTTTGAAGGATTTTTACTGAGTTTGTACATTTAATAACATATTATTTTGTTTTGGCATGTCAGAAAATTTCACAGTATTTTCTTGTGTTTGGATGTGATTCTTTATTGTTGGTTTGATAATTTCTAGGTTATAGTTAATCTTCATATAAGTGTAGCCTGTTTCTATCATGTGGTCGGTAAAAGATGAAACATTGTCATATTTAATAGAGTGTATGTGTCCTTTAAATCTATATTAAAAGCTGCAACCTAATGATCGTCAAATTTAGAATTTCTCACAATCTAACATAAACGTATTAACAACAACTTGAAGCAAATGCGGCGTAAATGTTTATATTAATTAAAACAACCTCTCACCACAAATTCAACAAATTTTATTTTAACCTTATGTACATTTCGATTACAAAATAACCATCTTCAGAGGTATTTTACAAATAACTAACAGTTAGTATTATTGGTATGACATAAATTCAATATCTAAGATTTATTATAATAAAACAGTAATATTATAGTGGACAAGAGTATATGTGTTTTTAGTGGGTTAGTATGCATAATAAAGTATAAGAAGAGATGTGTTAGATTAGCAGGACCTATTATGAAAAAATTGAAGTCCTTCCCAATGAACTACCAAGTAATTAGGCTATTTGATGAATTACTTAATATGAATATTATTATAAACAATATATATATTGAATGTACAAACCTTGTTCAACTAGTCCTCGGCTGATTTCTTTTTTCCACCACCTCTTCTTGCTTTCCTTTCAATAATGTTGAATTTTTTGTATTACTAATTTCAACAAAGCATTGACGGGATCTGAGTTATCGATTAAAACCTTTCTTTTTATTTCAAGTCATCAAGCCAAATTATGAATTACACTCTAAAATGCAACTCAAACTGACTGATGGAGATTCTGAATTAAAATTCTACATTGTAAATATAAAATCTATTAGTAAATTATATTGATTTCTAGAACATTGGTTTGTAAAGATTTCTAAGAGAAAATTTAAGATTAAAGTGTTTACTAATTACTAAACTGTAAGTTATAACAACTTTCCATACTTGGAAGTTAAACAATTTTTTTTTTAATGATGAAGATGATCTAGTGCAATCCAAAATATTTTCTCCCAGTAATTCAAAAAAATATTTATACTATTGGTTTGGCTGTTAGTTATTTTAATAAAAAAGTTGTATAATATTATATGAACCACACACAATACAATCAATGTATCAACTCATTTGCATATTTCAGTGTGAATTTTATTTGTTTTTTTTTGTAATAATGCATTTCCTATTATTGAGGTATTAATAGGTATTTCCTATTATTGAGGTATTAATAGGCATTTCCTATTATTGAGGTATTAATAGGTATTTCCTATTATTGAGGTATTAATAGGTATTTCCTATTATTGAGGTATTAATAGGTATTTCGTATTTTTGAGGTATTAATAGGTATTTCGTATTATTGAGGTATTAATAGGTATTTCCTATTATTGAGGTATTAATAGGTATTTCCTATCATTGAGGTATTAATAGGTATTTCCTATTATTGAGGTATTAATAGGAATTTCCTATTATTGAGGTAATAATAGGTATTTCCTATTATTGAGGTGTTAATAGCTATTTCCTATTATTGAGGTATTAATAGGTATTTCCTATTATTGAGGTATTAATAGGTATTTCGTATTTTTGAGGTATTAATAGGTATTTCGTATTATTGAGGTTTTAATAGGTATTTCCTATTATTGAGGTATTAATAGGTATATCCTATTATTGAGGTATTAATAGGTATTTCGTATTATTGAGGTATTAATAGGTATTTCGTATTTTTGAGGTATTAAGAGGTATTTCCTATTATTGAGGTATTAATAGGTATTTCCTATTATTTAGGTATTAATAGGTATTTCCTATTATTGAGGTAATAATAGGTATTTCCTATTATTGACGTAATAATAGGTATTTCGTATTTTTGAGGTATTAATAGGTATTTCCTATTATTGAGATATTAATAGGTATTTCGTATTTTTGAGGTATTAATAGGTATTTCGTATTATTGAGGTATTAATAGGTATTTCCTATTATTGAGGTATTAATAGGTATATCCTATTATTGAGGTATTAATAGGTATTTCCTATTATTGAGGTATTAATAGGTATTTCGTATTTTTGAGGTATTAAGAGGTATTTAGTATTATTGAGGTAATAATAGGTATTTCCTATTATTGAGGTATTAATAGGTATTTTATATTATTGAGGTATTAATAGGTATTTCGTATTTTTGAGGTATTAATAGGTATTTCGTATTATTGAGGTAATGATAGGTATTTCCTATTATTGAGGTATTAATAGATATTTCGTATTTTTGAGGTATTAATAGATATTTCGTATTATTGAGGTAATAATATGAATTTCCTATTATTGAGGTATTAATAGGTATTTCCTATTATTGAGGTATTAATAGGTATTTCCTATTATTGAGGTATTAATAGGTATTTCCTATTATTGAGGTATTAATAGGTATTTCCTATTATTGAGGTATTAATAGGTATTTCCTATTATTGAGGTATTATTAGGTATTTCCTATTATTGAGGTATTATTAGGAATATCCTATTATTGAGGTATTAATAGGTATTTCCTATTATTGAGGTAATAATAGGCATTTCCTATTATTGAGGTATGAATAGGTATTTCCTATTATTTGAGGTATCAATAGGTATTTCCTATTATTGAAATATTAATAGGAATTTCCTATTATTGAGGTATTAATAGGTATTTCGTATTATTGAGGTATTAATAGGTATTTCCTATTATTGAGGTATTAATAGGTATTTCCTATTATTGAAGTATTAATAGGAATTTCCTATTATTGAGGTATTAATAGGTATTTCCTATTATTGAGGTATTAATAGGTATTCCCTATTATTGAGGTATTAATAGGTATTTCGTATTATTGAGGTATTAATAGGTATTTCTTATTATTGAGGTATTATTAGGTATTTCCATTATTGAGGTATTAATAGGTATTTCCTATTATTGAGGTATTATTAGGTATTTCCTATATTGAGGTATTAATAGGTATTTCCTATTATTGAGGTATTATTAGGTATTTCCTATTATTGAGGTATTAATAGGAATTTCCTATTATTGAGGTATTAATAGGCATTTACTATTATTGAGGTATTAATAGGTATTTCCTATTATTGAGGTATTAATAGGCATTTCCTATTATTGAGGTATTAATAGGTATTTCCTATTATTGAGGTATTAATAGGTATTTCCTATTATTGAGGTATTAATAGGTATTTCCTATTATTGAGGTATTATTAGGTATTTCGTATTATTGAGGTATTAATAGGTATTTCTTATTATTGAGGTATTATTAGGTATTTCCATTATTGAGGTATTAATAGGTATTTCCTATTATTGAGGTATTATTAGGTATTTCCTATATTGAGGTATTAATAGGTATTTCCTATTATTGAGGTATTATTAGGTATTTCCTATTATTGAGGTATTAATAGGAATTTCCTATTATTGAGGTATTAATAGGCATTTCCTATTATTGAGGTATTAATAGGTATTTCCTATTATTGAGGTATTAATAGGCATTTCCTATTATTGAGGTATTAATAGGTATTTCCTATTATTGAGGTATTAATAGGTATTTCCTATTATTGAGGTATTAATAGGTATTTCCTATTATTGAGGTATTAATAGGTATTTCGTATTTTTGAGGTATTAATAGGTATTTCGTATTATTGAGGTATTAATAGGTATTTCCTATCATTGAGGTATTAATAGGTATTTCCTATTATTGAGGTATTAATAGGAATTTCCTATTATTGAGGTAATAATAGGTATTTCCTATTATTGAGGTGTTAATAGCTATTTCCTATTATTGAGGTATTAATAGGTATTTCCTATTATTGAGGTATTAATAGGTATTTCGTATTTTTGAGGTATTAATAGGTATTTCGTATTATTGAGGTTTTAATAGGTATTTCCTATTATTGAGGTATTAATAGGTATATCCTATTATTGAGGTATTAATAGGTATTTCGTATTATTGAGGTATTAATAGGTATTTCGTATTTTTGAGGTATTAAGAGGTATTTCCTATTATTGAGGTATTAATAGGTATTTCCTATTATTGAGGTATTAATAGGTATTTCCTATTATTGAGGTAATAATAGGTATTTCCTATTATTGACGTAATAATAGGTATTTCGTATTTTTGAGGTATTAATAGGTATTTCCTATTATTGAGATATTAATAGGTATTTCGTATTTTTGAGGTATTAATAGGTATTTCGTATTATTGAGGTATTAATAGTTATTTCCTATTATTGAGGTATTAATAGGTATATCCTATTATTGAGGTATTAATAGGTATTTCCTATTATTGAGGTATTAATAGGTATTTCCTATTATTGAGGTATTAATAGGTATTTCCTATTATTGAGGTATTAATAGGTATTTCCTATTATTGAGGTATTAATAGGTATTTCCTATTATTGAGGTATTATTAGGTATTTCCTATTATTGAGGTATTATTAGGAATATCCTATTATTGAGGTATTAATAGGTATTTCCTATTATTGAGGTAATAATAGGCATTTCCTATTATTGAGGTATGAATAGGTATTTCCTATTATTTGAGGTATCAATAGGTATTTCCTATTATTGAAATATTAATAGGAATTTCCTATTATTGAGGTATTAATAGGTATTTCGTATTATTGAGGTATTAATAGGTATTTCCTATTATTGAGGTATTAATAGGTATTTCCTATTATTGAAGTATTAATAGGAATTTCCTATTATTGAGGTATTAATAGGTATTTCCTATTATTGAGGTATTAATAGGTATTCCCTATTATTGAGGTATTAATAGGTATTTCGTATTATTGAGGTATTAATAGGTATTTCTTATTATTGAGGTATTATTAGGTATTTCCATTATTGAGGTATTAATAGGTATTTCCTATTATTGAGGTATTATTAGGTATTTCCTATATTGAGGTATTAATAGGTATTTCCTATTATTGAGGTATTATTAGGTATTTCCTATTATTGAGGTATTAATAGGAATTTCCTATTATTGAGGTATTAATAGGCATTTCCTATTATTGAGGTATTAATAGGTATTTCCTATTATTGAGGTATTAATAGGCATTTCCTATTATTGAGGTATTAATAGGTATTTCCTATTATTGAGGTATTAATAGGTATTTCCTATTATTGAGGTATTAATAGGTATTTCCTATTATTGAGGTATTAATAGGTATTTCGTATTTTTGAGGTATTAATAGGTATTTCGTATTATTGAGGTATTAATAGGTATTTCCTATTATTGAGGTATTAATAGGTATTTCCTATCATTGAGGTATTAATAGGTATTTCCTATTATTGAGGTATTAATAGGAATTTCCTATTATTGAGGTAATAATAGGTATTTCCTATTATTGAGGTGTTAATAGCTATTTCCTATTATTGAGGTATTAATAGGTATTTCCTATTATTGAGGTATTAATAGGTATTTCGTATTTTTGAGGTATTAATAGGTATTTCGTATTATTGAGGTTTTAATAGGTATTTGCTATTATTGAGGTATTAATAGGTATATCCTATTATTGAGGTATTAATAGGTATTTCGTATTATTGAGGTATTAATAGGTATTTCGTATTTTTGAGGTATTAAGAGGTATTTCCTATTATTGAGGTATTAATAGGTATTTCCTATTATTGAGGTATTAATAGGTATTTCCTATTATTGAGGTAATAATAGGTATTTCCTATTATTGACGTAATAATAGGTATTTCGTATTTTTGAGGTATTAATAGGTATTTCCTATTATTGAGATATTAATAGGTATTTCGTATTTTTGAGGTATTAATAGGTATTTCGTATTATTGAGGTATTAATAGGTATTTCCTATTATTGAGGTATTAATAGGTATATCCTATTATTGAGGTATTAATAGGTATTTCCTATTATTGAGGTATTATTAGGTATTTCGTATTTTTGAGGTATTAAGAGGTATTTAGTATTATTGAGGTAATAATAGGTATTTCCTATTATTGAGGTATTAATAGGTATTTTATATTATTTAGGTATTAATAGGTATTTCGTATTTTTGAGGTATTAATAGGTATTTCGTATTATTGAGGTAATGATAGGTATTTCCTATTATTGAGGTATTAATAGATATTTCGTATTTTTGAGGTATTAATAGATATTTCGTATTATTGAGGTAATAATATGAATTTCCTATTATTGAGGTATTAATAGGTATTTCCTATTATTGAGGTATTAATAGGTATTTCCTATTATTGAGGTATTAATAGGTATTTCCTATTATTGAGGTATTAATAGGTATTTCCTATTATTGAGGTATTAATAGGTATTTCCTATTATTGAGGTATTAATAGGTATTTCCTATTATTGAGGTATTATTAGGAATATCCTATTATTGAGGTATTAATAGGTATTTCCTATTATTGAGGTAATAATAGGCATTTCCTATTATTGAGGTATGAATAGGTATTTCCTATTATTTGAGGTATTAATAGGTATTTCCTATTATTGAAATATTAATAGGAATTTCCTATTATTGAGGTATTAATAGGTATTTCGTATTATTGAGGTATTAATAGGTATTTCCTATTATTGAGGTATTAATAGGTATTTCCTATTATTGAAGTATTAATAGGAATTTCCTATTATTGAGGTATTAATAGGTATTTCCTATTATTGAGGTATTAATAGGTATTCCCTATTATTGAGGTATTAATAGGTATTTCCATTATTGAGGTATTAATAGGTATTTCCTATTATTGAGGTATTATTAGGTATTTCCTATATTGAGGTATTAATAGGTATTTCCTATTATTGAGGTATTATTAGGTATTTCCTATTATTGAGGTATTAATAGGAATTTCCTATTATTGAGGTATTAATAGGCATTTCCTATTATTGAGGTATTAATAGGCATTTCCTATTATTGAGGTATTAATAGGTATTTCCTATTATTGAGGTATTAATAGGCATTTCCTATTATTGAGGTATTAATAGGTATTTCCTGTTATTGAGGTATTAATAGGTATTTCCTATTATTGTGGTATTAATAGGTATTTCCTATTATTGAGGTATTAATAGGTATTTCCTATTATTGAGGTATTAATAGGTATTTCCTATTATTGAGGTATTAATAGGTATTTCCTATTATTGAGGTATTAATAGGTATTTCCTATTATTGAGGTATTAATAGGTATTTCCTATTATTGAGGTATTAATAGGTATTTCCTATAATTGAGGTATTATTAGGTATTTCCTATTATTGAGGAATTGATTAATACATGTTTGTTTCTATTTCTAAACTTAAGCTGCAAATATACACTTAATAACAAATGTTTTAAAATGTTTATACACTTGTCTAAGGACAGACAGACATTGTGAAGTGTGAGTAACGCATACATGTAAGTGCATTTCTCTCTCCAGGTGTAACAACTTTGTCATATACAGTCCTTAGAGACAGGCTAAACTTACTGCAATACTGGTTTTAGAAAGCATTTACTTTCATTCATTTAATGAAACATATTCTGAGAAGTGTCTCTCTCTCTCTCTCTCTCTCTCTCTCTGTCTCTCTCATTTAACTATGGTTATCCGCGTTGAGGAGATGACTCTACTGAAATGTTGCATAACAAAGAACATTAATAGTCTGTCTACATTCGACAGTGAAGTCTTTCTTCTTTAAGGAAATAGACAATGAAGTAAATAGAGGTAATTTCTTCTTGATTTTTAGAATGTCGAACATGAAAATTGTTAATCACTTATGCATTAGTTTATGGCTATCCGAACTTTAATTTTGTAAATTTGTAAAAAGCTACTGAGACATAACATTTCGATCGCTCTGTGGCCATCTTCATCAGTGTCTAAATTTTCAGCTTGGAGTTTTTAGGTTAAGCGGTGACGGTTTTTAAAAGCAGGTTTTCGATAGTATCAAAGAGTATGTGTGATATTTATTAAGTTCGTTTGTATAATATGTTTCTATTTTGTGTTTTTGTGTGTCTGTAAATTTCATATTGTTCTAGTGTGTTGAGATGTGGTCTTTTTTGTTGATTTGTAAGACATCTAGGTTGTGGTAAATGTCTTTGTATTTGTCTCCCGTTTTTTTTAGGCTGAGTGATTTTGTGTGATCCGGTTCTGTTTGTGTGATTTTATTTGTTCTTCAACTCTTTGTTTGGAGCTGCGACCTGTTTGCCAAATGTAGAATTTGTTGCAGTTTATATAATTTAATTTGTAGGGTATAGGTCTGGTGCTTGTAGTTTATTTTTGATGTTGGTTGTATTCTGCATTGTAGTTTGTTCTAAGACACAAATACACAGACATTTACCATAACCTAGAAATCCTACACAACAAAAAAATACCACATCTCAACTCACTAGAACAATATTAAATTTACAAATACACAAAAACAAAAAACACAATCATACAAAACAAACCCAATACAAATCGGATATACTCTTTTATACTATCGATGGGCTCCCTTTAAAACAATCACCGCTTAACCTAACGACAACTCCAAGCGGAAAATTAAGACACTGATGAAGATAACCACGGATCGATCGAAAACCTCCTGTGTCAGTAAGTTTTGACAAAATTAAAATTCGGATAGTCATAAACTTATGTAAAAGTGATTAATAAAGTTTCGCTGAACGTAATGGACTACAAAATGCATGAGAATTGTATACACATATATTCAACAAATTATGGAATTCTCTTATATACCAACTCTCTTGTCGTCTCTGTGCTACAGGTCACACAGACAATATTTAGACACGTCTAAACCTCTTATTATTCAGTTATATCATCAATAAGGATTAGAATAAGAGCTTTGTTTTCTTATTGTACTTTAAGTGTAGCTGGCTCATACTGGAACTAAGACACATTCCCTTTCTCCTGTCTAAGGAATTCATGGCACATTTTTTTATTCTTCATTTTATTAATGTCTTTTAGTATGCTTTTTGGCTACTGCCAACAGAGCCTAATAGGTCAGTTTTAATTTTCTTTAGTTCTATAACCAAATCCAGATTACAGTAAAAATTGACAGTGTACTTGGTTTCCTAAACCATTTAGGAGGGTAACATTTTATTAGAAGTATGACCTAAATTTGCATTCTCCTTAATAACATTCTCCAAACCACAGTATTTGTATCTTCCAAATATAACCAGGCCTCTAAGAGAAGGTAGCATTTTATGCTGGGACAGGTTCTCCTGATTCTAATAAACTGTAGAATACTTAAAGAAATTTCCACAACAAAACACTTTCATCACCTTTTCTGTAGTGTATACAGCTTAGAAATGGGAATAAATATAATTAATAACCGCATTGATTTTTTGTAGCTATAAACTGGTGCCTCAATGATTGTAAAATGAAAGAAACGAGAGAGTAGCTTCAATCTATTGACAATAGGCTAGTCAATTTTTACTATAATTCATAGTAAGAATCAATGTCAAGCTTCCACAACAATCCATGGCAAATGTAGCAAGAAAAATTATTTAATTCGATTTTGTAGATAGGTTGATATGGCCAAACCCTAAAATGTAGTTTAAAAGCATGAAGTTGTACATTTTTTTCAACTAACTGTCACTTCAGTAAGTTTGTCAGTCACAAATACCTTGAAAGCTCATAAGGGTCTTGTCACTATAAATTGTTAGTTTTACACTTGGAATTCCACTAAAATGAGAAGATTTTAATATTTTTGTGGCATATTATTTTTGGGTTTTACTCAAGCAAGTTTTTAGGCATATACGTGTTTCCGCAAATAATAAATTAGGCTACTAACCAAATTATCAATAACTTCACTGAAATTGTTTAAATAATCTCCAATGGGTTCATCTTTACATTTCGTGACTATCATCTACATAGGAAACCTTATTATTAACCGCTCCCCAATTTATAAAAAATCTTGATCCATTGGTAATAAGTTATTAAAACGCAATACAAAAATCACTAATTGCAATATAACAGTGTAAATACATTACAAACTTATACTACACTAGAATATTTATTTACTTAAATACAATTGATAAGTACAGCATACACAAAGAAAATGACAGCGCTATAACAGGTAATGGCTGATTGCTTCACTGAATGGGTGACATAAAAGCTAGACAAAAGTTTTTTAAAAATTATCAATAAGTGCTTCTATCTAGTGGATAAAGTCATGACTATAATCAAAAGTAAATAAATTATTAATCACTTAAACAATATTTTATGACTATCCGACCTTTAAATTTTGTAAATTTATAAAAACTTACTGAGACGGAACGTTTTCGATTGCTATGTGGCGATCTTCATCAAGAGGTGGTGTCTTCTCATTGGAGATGTCGGGTCAAGCAGCGACAGTTTTAAAGGTAGGTTTTCGAAAGTATCAAAGAGTACGTGTGATTTGTGTTGTGTTTGTTCGTTTAATATGTATGTACTTTGTGTTTTTGTGTGTCTGTAAATTTCATATTGTTCTAGTGTGTTGAGATATGGTCCCTTTTTGTTGATGTGTAGGATTTCTAGGTTATGGTAAATGTCTGTGTATTTGTGTCCTGTTTCTTTTATATGATTGACAAAGGTTGAATTGGTGTTCTTCTTGTGTTCCTCGACTCTTTGTTTAAAGCTGCGACCTGTTTGTCCAATGTAGAATTTGTTACATTCGTCGCAGTTCATTATGCATACGCTTGGTGCTTGTAGTTTATCTTTGTTGTCGGTGTCGTGTTGTATTTTGTATTGTAACTTGTTACTAGTTTTGTATGCTATTATGTATTATATTTTTTGAAATTTGTGGGCTATTTTGTTTTTTGTTTTGTTTGTGTATGGTAATGTAATGTATTTGTTTTCCCTGTCTGTAGTGTTAATTTTAGCGTTTTTTGTATTTTGTACCATAGTTAGTCTATTATTGTGGTATTGTATCCATTTGTGTATGCTAAATATTTAATTGTGTCTAGTTCTTTGTTTATGTTTTCTGTGGTCACTGGGAATTCTTTAAGTCTATGGAGCATGGATCTGAAGGCAGCGTGTTTGTGTTGGATAGGGTGGTTTGAGGTGTTGTGGATAAGTGTGCCTGTTGTAATGGGATTCCTGTAAATGTTGAAGGTGTGTTTTTGTTTGTGGCTTTTTGTTATGCTTAGGTCGAGGAAGTTTAGGGATCGGTTGGTTTCAATTTCTGAAGTGAAGTGGAATTTTGGGTGTATTTTATTAGTGTAGGTGAGGAGTTTTTCGCTTTGTAAGGAGTTGCCTCCGTATATTATTATGATATCATCGACGTATCTGTGCCAGTAAATGATTTTGTGTGCGTGTGTATTGTTTGTGAGTATCTTGGTGTTTTCAATGTGTTGTAGAAAAATTTCGCTTAGGACCACTACTGACAGGACTTCTCATGAGTAGGCCATCTGGCTGTGAATAGAGTGAGTTGTGGGTGAAATAATTTTGTTTGGTGATGATTTGGAGGATTTTTTATGATTTCGGTAACGTGGGTTTTAGGTATGTTGTTCTGTATTAATTGGGTTAAGAAATAAGGCTTAAGAAATACATTGCATGGAAAACAAAATTACAGTCAGTTCTCAATCGTCTTTCTATTAGATATACTTTTAAAACACTCATACATAAATATTTACTATAATTAAATTAAAATTAACTAAGTGAATAGTTAACTGCTTATGTGCAGATGTATTTTGAAACATTTGTTACTTTTACGCAGCAAAGTCTCTACTTGTACACAGTAGAATATATACTTTGCTTCGTAAAAACTTTCGAAACGCCTCAGTAAGTAGGCTCTTAACTATTCACTTAGTTAAGTATTATGTAATTATATTTTAATAGTGAGTTCATGATAATAACAAGAAGCAACATTTTTATTTATTTTTAATTTGCAAATCAAGTATTCATTTCATTATAGAAGTGAAATCTTTGCTACAAGAAAACAACACTTTTCAAAACTCACAGATTGCTTGTTGTAGTTATTAGTTTATTAGCTAAATAATGTTTCTTCACTTGTATAGAAGATGTATATTAGATGGAGCTAGTCAGGAAAGTAATTAAAGAAAATTGATTGACTTGAATCACTTAGGCCTACTAAACTATTTTACTAAAATTTTGTTGTTCAGGTAACATTTAGCTGCTAAATTATTCTTCGGTTAATTACATCACTAGCATAATAAAGTTCTAATACTTTGGTCTCAAGAGTTAGCGAGAAATTTTCCACTTTAGGGAACCAAAGAAAATTATATTGTGTTTGAATCTGGACTTGGATATATATTTTAGTCAGGATAAAAAAAATTACACAAACATTTCCTACCCGTTTTAACTTTCTTCTATTTACTGCTTTTTTATAAATAGAGCCTGCACTTCAACTGATCACTGGTATGTATAGACAAAACTGGTGATGATATGTTTTTACTATCAAAACTGCATGTTTGCCAATGTCTCTGCAAGTTCAACAACATTGTGTTTAGGTTTAAGTTGTTTCTGCAAGCGTGAAATTTTCCCCTTTGAAATCCTTCAACACCTGAGACAAAAATAAGAAACTGAGAATTGTTTATTTACATAAAACATAAATTCCTAATAAATTCTAAGTGTAAATTAATGTAAATACATACTAAATAAAACAAAAATATACAAGTCACGTAATGCTTGGTTAATTTTAATATAATAATTTATTATTACTAATGTAATTATTGCCAATTGCAAAATAATGACAAACATTACAAAATTTCATTTGATTAAGATAATTAATTTTTTTTTAAATTTGTAAGCTTTAGAAGCTTTTGAGAAATCTTGACTGTTGCTTATAAATGTGAACATTCTGCCTTTTATTTTATATAAATGTTCATTTTAAGTTATTTTAAAGCCAGAACGTAAATGATTTTAATGAAGCTCAGTCTGATAAAATTCATTCCATATATTTCTATTTTCAGCACAATTGTGTTTGTTCTAATAATGTTTGTAATTCCAGTAGTATGCTATCCTGTATAGAATTATAATGTTTGAAATTTTCCAAATGATCATCAACTTTCTCACTTTATATGTTTTTAATGATTATTGTTAGTACCAAGTAGTAAATGAACCAAATAAGCAAAATTTTATAACAAACAAAAATTCTCATAAGAAAATCACCCCATATAAATAGGTTTCTAGATGTGACAAGGCAAAAGAAGTTTGTTCCTACTCAACCATGCAAGTGCGTCACCTTCAGCTCTTATTACACTACAAGACTGATGACAAATTGTCAACAACTACATCTGCATTGTTATAGCATGTGTCAACGATGTGTTGAAATCAATATTATACATCTTAAGTTTTAGTAACTATAAAATAAATTCTTTCTATCTGATGTCACATAGAGACATATTGTTTATATTGTTAATATTAAATGACCTAAATTGAAGCTTTCAGATATTTTATTGCAATTAATTCAACAGAATCTACATTGGTGACACTTTTCCCATGAACATTTACTTTTTAAAATGAATATTCCCATTGTAAAACAACTGGAAGCTTTATCAGTGCCCCGCCCTTTATCAAGTCATATTCATAAATTGCTAACCCTTTTCAATTTCTTCTATCAGTTCACACTCTCCCTATATATTTTTCTTTAAATATTAATTCATTATTTTTAATTTAGGAAAGCTGATGTCTTTAGGCTGGACTGGAACTGAATGACTAAATGTTTGAAATCCAGCACCTTGTCACCAAGCCAACTTATCGACAGCTGGATATATGTTTCTTAGTGAGGTATATGGAGAGTACAATTTTAACCAAAACATTTTGTGAATTGCATTAGATGGGAATTTGATAAAAATAATGATTCCTCACCTGGATAAGAAATGTTACTACTTAATTATATGTATATGTGATGCCGTCATATGTATATACATATTTATATTAATTGTAATTATGTATTGTAAGTAACTTAAATAAAATTTTTCTGTTTTGACCTAAGTAGTATTTCTGTTTAAATTACTTTTTTGTTACTTGTTTTCAAGAAAATTTTGTATTTTGGAAATGTATAATTGATAATTACTCATGTATCATCTACTAGACCTAATTTAACAATTTACGAACATTTCAAAATACAGGCACCGATAGAAAAAGTGGATGGTTTTGAAATGAATAAAACAAATGAGAAATAAGATATAGAAAAGCAATTATTAAACGATTTGAAACATCATTTCTTGCCATTTTGAATTAAAACACATAAATTATAAAATTTACTTATTTTGTTTTAAAATTTAAATCAGTCATGTGACACTTATTCTGCACGCATACATATAATCATACTTGGGAATTATTCACTGCTTTCACAATCATGCCGCTCAGTATGGCTGCTATTTCATTGTGAATTACTAGCTTCAGATCTTCAGTTGTTTGTGGCCTCCTGACATACACTATCGATTTAAAATACCCTTAGAGTAAAAGTCACACGCTGAAAGATCTAGGGAGCTAAAGATTTAGAAGCTAAACTGTACAAACTGCAATAAATTCTTGACTAGACAAATTCTATTACTAGGTTAGAAGTCCTTGACCATTACTGAATTTTACATCTGAAATGCAAATCTTATACCAATGACAAACTCAATTAACACAGATTTTTCACATCAATGACTAAATTATAAAAACAAGTATAAACAGCAAAATAAATTCAGCTATAATTTCAGTAAAAATAACACATACTTGAACAGTTTCATATTGAAATAACAAACGGAAACTATCTGGAATAGAAACGCCCTCTTCTATTTCAATTCAAGTAATGACTATGTGCAAGTATTTACTTTTGTAAGATTTATTGGATTGTATTTGATATTTAAAGACTTACAAGACCATAGTACTGAGCTCAGTCTTCTTCATACAGGCTAATATAATAAAAACAATATATCACTTGTATTACTTCGAGAACCAGCAGTCAATTAGAATTAAATAAGAACATGAGTGAATTCATATATTGTAGATGTAGGGATATGTATCTTCCTTTCAATTCCCACAATATGCATCACAGACATGATTCATTTTTTCTCAGATACGCAAACCCTTATAAAGATGTATGACTTTATATTATTTTGATTGATATCTGAAAGAGTAAATTAGTCATAAGATACAACTGTGTCAGTGGTTGTCAAACTTTCTGTATATTTTTGCCCTGTACATTTTGTTTAATATAGTATTAAAGAATCAAAATAAAATTAGCGTAAGCAAATAAGCTGGCTCAGAAAGCTTTACCATTGAGTAACAAATATAAATGTGAAAATACTTTGGCAAAAAAAACGTAAGATAATTGTTAATATTACTATGTGTTATTTAAGTACTACGAGAAAACACAGTTGTTATCGAAAATACATTTATCAAAACTTCAGTTATCTAGATAAAAATTACAATGGGTGGTAACTGACAATTTTATTTTACTGTCAGATCTGGGCTGCCCATGGAGGCAGTGTTATTTCAACTCAACTTATTCAATGAGTTTTAATAACTGCGTAAACAATTTATATCACTATGTTATTGAATGTTAAGAGTTTAGATGGTCGTGAACATACTCTTTTTCTGTGCTCCTCACCTTAGCTCAGTTTTATACCACCTGTAGTTTGGTTGCATCAATTATAGGTGGTCATCTAGTTTTAAACAATTTCGTTTTGCTAATAAAGAGTACAAGGGTATACAGTGATATCTCATAAGAGAAATGTATAATACTATCTAGGAATGAGAGAGTAATGGTAAGTAAGTGAGTGGTAGAGATTGGCCAGAGAATATAACCTTAGGGCCTAACTGTTTCTGGCTTTACTATTGAGTATCAAATATAAATGTGAAAATACTTTGCCAAAAAAACACAAGATAATTGTTACTACTTGTGTTATTTAAGTACTACAACAAATCACAGTTGTTATCAATACTAAAATACTTTTATCAAAACATCAGTTATCTAGATAAAAATTCCAATGGGTAGGTAACTAACATCTTTGTTTTACTGTCAGCTCCTGGCTGCCAATGCAGTAGTTATGGCAATGAGTTTTAATATTTGCGCAAACAATTTATATCAGTGTGACATATGATGTGTGTCCTTGAATGTCAATAGTTTAGATGGTCGTGAACTTACTCTTTTTCTGTACTCCTGACCTTGGTTCAGTTTTATACCCCCTGCAGTCTTGGTTGTATCAATTACTTGTGGTATTCTAGTTTTAAACAATTTCATTCAACTATATAACGTGAACAAGGGTATACAGTGATATCTCATAAGAGAAATGTATAATATTATCTAGTAATGAGAGAGTAATGGTAAGTAAATAAGTGGTTGAGATTGGCCAAAGATTACCCTTGGATACCCTTGGAACATAACTGTTACTGGAATAACAATATCAGTTCATCAATATTAAACTGTCTGCCAGTGTAACGTCATGATAGGGTTAAGTTCAGGTATAAAAGTCATGATGTCGATTGACAATGTCTTTCATAGGGTATCTTCAGCAATAGTCAAAGAGAAGCCTTTAATCATTTGTGAAAACACAAATGTTTGCTGATCAGATTGACAGTTTACCTAACTTCGAAACCGGCAATAGTAAGCTACATAATTATAGTTATACATAATAGAAAAAAGCTATTCGTATTTGAGGAATATCAAACTTATGCTTTTAAAGAAGATCCCAAGTTCTTAGGATGATGTTTTGTGCAAATCAGATGAAACAGTTCTCAAATGTAGGACATAGCTTCAAAAAATATTGGCTTCAAAAAGAGAGAACAATGGTTTTTAGTTAATGTCTTCCTTTGATTTTAAACTGAAAGTTTCAGTCTTCTAGAACTTTTACAAATGTATTAAGCTTGTTATAGTATACAAAGGTTCAAATAAATCAAGGAAAAATGAAAATACTAAAATAATGTTAGAAGTAGTTATTGCGTAACTGAGTGAATACTTTTAAACTTACTTCCTGACGTGTTTTGAAACAATCTTTCATATACGAAACCAATTCGTTACTTGTTTCAGAGAGTAGCGGGTTGCCTTCGTTATGGAACAATTGCTTCGAAGTACATCCGCAAGTAAGTTGAAACATATTCAGTCAGTTACACAATAATTACTTACATACTAACACAATTAGTAAATTCAATACCATTACAACAAGCAATTTAGGAATAATGGAACAAAGTTATCATCCAGTAAGTAAAATCAGAGTAGAAAGATTTGGGTAAAAGTGGAAATAAGTTGTTTGATCAAGGCTGCAACAAAACTTTCAGTTATGTTCTCCCATTCCTGAATGGAAAAGGGATATTTTAGAACTTTGTTACTTTCGCTAAATTTTAAATGTTTGATTATGTTTATCCACCAAGGCATTTTTGAATGCATGAAACATGGCTACATGCAACTTTTAAGGAACATGCTTTAGGACAATGGTGATGAGAATTGTGCAGAAGAAATAATCAAAAACATAAACCGGCAAGCTGTGGTCATTTGGTTATTAATGTTTGGAATCTATAGTTGAAACAAGTAATAATGTTCAACATATCTACCAAAGAATAGATTTTAAAGGAGAAAGGAGAACAATAAGACTAAGAAAAAATATGCTCAGTCCAATAAAGCAGATAAATCAATTTCAAATGAAGATATGCAAAACCTATTTTGAGATATTTCAGTGATATATTGTTTATATGGACAACAAATATGTCAAAAAATGGTTGAATTGGGAATTGATTAACATAAATTACAATCGCTAATTGGTCATTGAAAAATTTATAGATGAGAAAGATTAACAAGTAAAAGTAACATTTTTGTATAAAATTAAGTGAAGCTTTAATTTGAAAATTAATTTTCTAAACTTACTTTTTAAACCAGTTTCCTTATATTCATTTAGGCAGTCTCAATACAGTATTTGAAATTTTCTTATGTAAATAATATAATAAACTATAATTCAAATAATTTTGAACAATTGGTTGTTTCAAATGAACACTTAGGAAACATCAACAGTTTAACTTTAATATTGATAAAGTAGCGGCAGGCGGCTCAAATTACATAGTAATGTAGAATTCACTAGATCCTTTTAGAAGAATCCATCTTCTCTAATTGTCTGTCACCTGTGGACTCTTCTAGAAACATCTACCTCCCTTCCTTTAGTTCCAAAATTGGCTGACATAGATTCCTCTGAACGTCACTAGGTGACTGTCGTTTCTTACACACTTTCAGTGTGGTAAACATCATATTATTCACCGTCAACCTACATAATTTTGTTTATATTTATCACTTTTACCGATTTTCTTGGTGCTATCAAAATATTTATGACTCTAATAACTTTTTTTCGTTAAAATACTTTTAATATACGTTTGGCAAGATGTTATTTTACTAACATGGAATATAAAAGTTTAGCTATTCATCAAAGTAAAACCATCAGTGAATTATTTAAATATTATTATATTATGAAGCTTTGAATATACAATAAATACATTGTTTACAGTACACAATATAAAACGCTGTCATTGTCAGGTGATATCTTTCATTTTGCTATAATGTTGCAATTTACATATGACCACTCAGGTTATTCACATTGACAGCAAAGCATTGAACATATTGATATTTCTATTCCATTGATTAAAGTAGTAGGAAAAGCAAATGCTGATTATTTGATATCTTGTTAAACTTTCTCATCTATCTTTATTTCAGTAACCAATTAGGAATTATAATTCATGTCCATCAACTCACTATTCGACTATTTGTTGACATATTTGTTGTCGTAGGCAACTTATCACTGAAATTTCTTAAAATAAGTTTTGCATCTATTCATTTGAAATCGATTTATCTGCTTCATTGCATTGAGCATAATTTTTCTTAGTGTTATTGTTCTCCTTCAAAATCTATTCTTTGGTAGATACAATGAACATTTTTACCTCCAATTATAGAATCCAAACATTATTAGTCATATAACCACAGCTTGCCGGTTTAGATTACTCATCACCATTGTCATAAAGCATGTTCTTTAAAAGTTGCATGTAGCCATGTTTCATGCATTCAAAAATGTCTTGAAATTTATTAATTTAATCAAACTTTGTAAAATTTAGTGAAAGGAACAAAGTTCTGAATTTGACCTTTTACCATTTACGAATGGAGGATTATAACTGAAAGTTGTGTTACAGTTTTGTTCAAACAACTAATTTCCAATTTTATCCAAATCTTTCTAATCTTGTTTTACTTACTGGGTGATAGGTTTTTTCCCACCATTTCCAAAGTTGCCTGTTGTAATGATCCTAAATTTACTAATTTAAGTATAAGTAATTATTGTGTAACTGAGTGAATATGTTTCAACTTACTCGTGAATGTATTTCGAAACAATTGGTTCATGACGAAGGCGACCTGCTACTCAATGAGACGGGAATGATTTTTAAAAAGTTCTAGAAGACTTAAATTTTCGTTTTAAAATCAAAGTAAGGTGATTTCTAGTTAAATTTCAGCAAGCATCGGAACATTAACTAAAAACATTTTTTTTTTGAAGCTAATGTTTTTTGAAGCTATGTCCTCCATACATGCAACAAAGGCCATAAATTAAACACATAATATATAGACATAGCAACACACATAAAAATGGCATCTTAAAAGACAAATACTCAACAAGAGCAGTAACAACAAGACACAAAAAAACACGAACACAAACAAATTCATCACCCTCACATACATAAACAAACTCACAAATAAAATAGCGCACCAATTCAAAAAAGCAGGATAGAATGTAGCTTACAGAACGAAAAATAAAAACTAAACGGCTATCAGACACAGCATTAATAACAATACCAACACATAAAATAACCCAGGAATATACAAACTAAAATGATACAACTGCAGTAAGCTCTGTACTGGACACACAGGCAGATCTTTCGCCGAAAGATCTAAGAACACAAAAGCACATTGCACACCATTATTGAATCTACCTTTGCAAACCACCTCATGGACACTAAACACTCGTGCAAAAGTATGGAAAATAACATGAGCATCCTCCACACATGCAACAAAGGCCACAAATTAAACAGACTAGAACAGTATGAAATATATAGACATATCAACACACATCAAAATGTCATTTTAAATGAACAAACACGGCACTGATCACACATACTCTTCGTTCACATCACTTCTAACTTTCAAAAAAAATGGTCTTACTCCATTCATATTTACATTTATTTATTAATATCCGAGACTCTTTCTTACCTAGTAAGTACTAGGACCTAACTTTCCTAATACAATTTACCTATATGCTTCTATCCCTAACCCTAGGCGTACATAATACTTACCAGTTGCCCTGCAATGGTAAAATGTTCTAGGAGAGATTTCGGTCAGTCAACCGAAGCCTGTAACATCCCTGCCTAGATCTCCTAGGAATGAATACCTAGATTTCGTACAAAAACCAATTACCTGAGTATTTTTATACATGGAGACCTTTTAGCAAGAAACAGTGAGCTATTTAGTTATACCAACACTAACAACAGCTTATTGGAAAATACTAATTATTAATTTATAAGGTGTTAAAACATGCAAACATTTACAGGCGTTACACATTTCTTTTATTGAGCATAGTTACCCCTTGACAACATTTTATAATAATTATTTCTGTCTATAATTTTAGTATAGTAAACCTATGACAGTTACAATTTTATATTAGTGAAATTTGATATTATTAACTTTTATAAACTAATTTTTAAAATAATTATGGTTGAAAGTTTTCATACAACACCTTGAATAATAAATTAAAATAATTTCTTATTAACCTTTTTCCTTACATATTGTTATGAAAAAAAATTAAAAATAGTCGTCTTATTCTTAAATGGATGGATAAGTCGCTCAGGATGTCAGAATAATGATCAACGAGAGTAAATGGAAAGCAACAGCACAAGATCTAGCGACCTGACGAAGCCTAATTCAGGAGCTAAAAAAAGGATTGTCCAGCGTCGAGAGAGCAGAAGTGCTTGGCTCTTTGCATGTTTACCTTCACACTCCGCTCTCAATATATAAGAATTACTAGAAAAAACGTATCTTTAGAAATTGTGTCGATTTTATTAATTATAAATCTATTAACTTATATCGTACATTCTATATAATTGCAACTATAAAGTCTCCATATTTCGGGCTTCCTTGAATATATATATATATTGATCTTCAGGTGATAGTTTTCTTGTTAAACATATAGAGAATATAAATCTATTGTAAACTAAAATGCTTTATTGTATTTATTTTGAGATTTTCGCTCTAGCAATTGTCAATTAAAAAACCTGGTACACCTGTTCAACTCAATGAAAATTGTATCAGCTTATTGTTTAAATTGTTATTAAGGTAGTAGTTATTTCTAACATAATAAACTGCATTGGTGAAACGCCTAAAACTAACTAAATAAAACACTCTTGTGTATGAAACGTTTGTATATATATATATATATATATATATATATATATATATATATATATATATATATATATACTATTTTATTAGCGGAAAGTTTTAAATAATATATAAAGTAAAACTATTTTCCTGTTTGATATATTTGTATTATTAATTTTATGTATATATATTATATATTTATGTTATGTAAATATTACATATTTACTATATTATTATATAAATTATATATATATATATATATATATATATATATATATATATATATATATATGATGAATAGTTACTGTATGGAGTACAAGAAGGGCTCTTCTACTGTAGTTGGGTTCAACTCGTCAATGCTGGATGAGATTTTAGCGAAACGTCTGCAGAATGAAGGAATGGAAAAATTGGAACAGTCCATTTTTTATGGACTGCAGAATGAAGGAATCCACTCCAGATAGAAACCATTCATCATATTTTTCCATCCGTGAAGGAATATGTATCAGCATATATATATATATATATATATATATATATATATAAAGAACATAAGTCAAAATACAAATACAAGAATTATAATTGAATTTACAATTCAAAGTTTTCGTTGGCTAACAGTACCAACATCATCAGGAATATTAAACAATTGGTTAATATTATTAATTGTTTAATATTCCTGATGATGTTGGTACTGTTAGCCAACGAAAAGCTTTGAATTGTAAATTCAAATATAATCCTTGTATTTGTATTTTGACTTATGTTCTTTATTAATACACAAGAATACATATTGCGATATTTATATATATATATATATATATATATATATATATATATTTATATTTATATTAAAGAGAGATAGAGAGAGGACAGGAGGCGATATATTCGAAGAATATAAAATGTAAAACCATGCAAATAAATATAATAATGCAAAAGCCGGGAAATATACGAGAAATTCTTTAAAACAAATGTAGTTACACCTTTTTTTATAAATTTAAACGGAAGCGCGTGTATAAAAAGTTTGTGTTATATTTTGGTTTTTCATATTTAACAATTTGTTTCGGTTACAAACTACTTCGTTTTAATGCATTAGATTTTATCAAACAAATTTAAAGCAAATGTTTGTATCAAACAAAGGAAGGACTCGACCGAAGTTCTTCCAACTCAAAAGATTTTACTATCGATATGAGTGACAGTTAGTTACTTAATATCCATTTAAATCTTCCCCTAAATAGGAGAATGCAATTGTATAAAATTAGAAGGAATATTTACGCAGAAGGGTGCGTTACCTGCCATATACAAAAACATTATTGTACCTATTTTTATTTAGGAATGCTTCAGCAATATGGTTTTTGAGGTTATTATTTAAATTGTTTCCTACTAATAGCAATAGACATGTTTACAAAAAAACAGTGAGAATCTGTATATTTTTTAATACAGTAACAAATTAAATTAACTTAGTAGGCTACTGGCTACGGGTAAGATACGTTATATCTCATATATTATTTATCCATAGTTAATTTACGTTTATATATATATATATACCTTAGTAGTTACTGGCTACGGGTAGGATACGTTATATCTCATATATTATTTATCCATAGTTAATTTACGTTTATATATATATATATATATATATATATATATATATATATATATATATATATATATATATATATATATACACCTTAGTAGTTACTGGCTACGGGTAAGATACGTTATATCTCATATATTATTTATCCATAGTTAATTTACGTTTATATATATATATATATATATATATACCTTAGTAGTTACTGGCTACGGGTAAGATACGTTATATCTCATATATTATTTATCCATAGTTAATTTACGTTTTGTATATATATATATATATATATATATATATATATATATATATATATATATATATACCTTAGTAGTTACTGGCTACGGGTAAGATGTACCCTACTAGTATGTGACATTCCTATGGAAGCTACACACCAATAAACATTGGCAAGAACAATAGTAACATCTTTGTTTGCAAGTGTATAGTCCTACCCATTTAACCTAAAATGTATTTATTTCGTAAAATACACTTTTTTACACAGAACTATGTACTTTTAATATTTTAAAAATCTGTATACTATTTCTGATGAATTTTATTTGAAAATAAATGAGTTTTATAGCATCATTATCCTAATTATTTTTAGTCCTATGCACCCAAAGTTGGGAGTAATTTGTGACGTAAAATTAATATAATCATATTACAATGTTTATACCCAATTACGAATATACGAAATACGAATATGTTAAAAAGTATAATAGGAATTGGTTACGACAGTAATATTTTAAATATTTTTTAGTAATAAATTTTTAATAAAAAGGGAGTGGTCTACAGTGGTAGCCCATTCGCCTCAATGTGTTACTTTTAACCACGTGCCTACCGAAGGGTTAAAGGTCTTATTGGAACTCTCGAGGCCTTTTGTGTCCTCATTCGAAGATTGCTCAATATACCTTCCGATGCTAATTCTCTTTAAATTTCTTCCTCATGGACGTACATAAGGTCCTTTACATGTTATCACATGTTTCACCAGTTCAAGGTTTGTAGGGAGCTACGGAAATCTTGACCTTGTCAAAGAAGGTGGCCATCTTTAGTAACGACAGGGACTGCTTCGAATTACTTCTCTCTAACAGCAGTGCTCCATTGCGTAACTGGCGAGAAGTCACGTACTGCTAAACACCCAGTAATTGATGTCTGACCTAAATACGGCGGAAATTTTAAAAGATTTCTGCCATTCTTCATTGCACGAGACGTATAAAAGGTATGTTGGAATTCAGCTGGTGTAACTACTACGTCTTTCCTAACATAGCTTGTTTCACTAGGAACGTTCGGTGAAGCCGGATGTTGCCTTATCATTTTAAACTGGTCATTTGTTGTTTTTCTATGAATTACATTATGCAAAGGATCATATGAGGAGTAAAGGGTTGGACTAAGAGAACGGTTACACCAATAGATCATTTCAAACACTCAGAACTCTGGCAGCAGTTTTTTTTCTCTGCTGCACTAGACTTGCATCAGTCAGGAACTCGTACCTGTGATCTTATCCTGTCCAAGGGACAAAGCGGCTAGCAGACCAACAGCCCCCAAAACTCGTGTTCGGCAGAGCAAGCTTACACCAGCAATCCAGACCGGTGATTTTGTCAAACTGTGATCTTGTTAGCATTCTAAATGCGCAACGGCTCTGTCCAGTAAACTACCCTAAGAGAAGATGTCACTTTAATAAATAACTATGTATAACATTGTTTAATTTTTAATTAATTAGAGCTTAGTTAGTGAGAACTATTCACAAAGATAAAAATCAAAATAGTGAACTCAAAATCTCCCCCAAAACTAGTTTTTAATAAACAAACACATAACAGACTAATTTCGGCGACGGTGTAACCTTCCTCAGCGCTTGGCTACTACTAACATACGTTAGGTTATCGTACAAGTTAAATAAAAACACATAAAAAGTCAATCAATAAAATTAATCTAACTACAGAGCACAATTATATATAAGTTATGTGTTTGTAGTGTTTATAAAAGTGTTATTGTATATTGACATCTATTTGTGTGTGTGTGTGTGTGTGTGTTGTGGGTGTGTGTCTGTTAGTGGGGTTAGTGACAGTGGTGTAATCTTAGATTGGGGTACCACAAGGGACGCCAAAACCCACGTAAAGGTGCAGCTAGTCTACACCACACTTCGGGCAAGTATCCATATTGTAAAGGTGTTTATACAACCACTCCATCTAGTAAATCTGTTATATTCAGCATATCGAGATCAGGCAACATTGAGCGCTGGAATCCTTGCAGTAGAAATTTGTGAGAACCATGTCCCAATCTCACTGGTTCCTCTCCGATATCGAAATTCCTCTAAAGCCCATACCGTTGGCAATTTTGGCAAGGATGAATTTCAAGGATGATTTTGCCCCCTCCTATCTTTAGGCCACTGCTCAAAGTAATATTCATTTATATATATATATATATATATATATATATATATATATATATATATTAAATATTAAATATGGTGATATGTTTTCTTGTAATATAGTTAATAGATTAAAAATATTTCAAAAACATGAACACTTATATTGAATATATTTATTCGAAGCTTTTCGCCGATAAAATAGTACCAGCATCTTCAGTAAAATAATTATCAAATAAAATCTTTTATTTGATAATTATATTCCTGAAGATGCCGTTACTATTTTATCGGCGAAAAGCTTTGAATAAATATATTCATTAAAAGTATTCTTGTTTTTGAAATATTTTTAATTTATTAATTATATATATATATATATATATATATATATATATATATATATAAATATTCAATCGTGAATAAAACACTTTTTATTCATCTGCTCATTTTCAAATATATTTTTAAACTTGTAGTCAATGGCATTTGCTGTTGATTTAGTTTTTTCAAATATTCAATAATTAAAATTTATTAATTACATAATTTAATTAATTTCGCTTTCTATTTTACCAAGTAATATTGTGATTCCGTCATATGTGTATACATATTTAATAATTGTAATTATATATTAAAAAACAACAAAAATAAAATTCTTCTTAGTTGACCTAAGTAAGAATGGACTTTACATTTGTTTATATTGCTCCTTCTAATTACCAGAACTCGCATACAGCTTTTTCATATCGCCACCTTTTTCATACCACTAAACCACCCTTGGGCAGACCCTTTTCCCCACCTCTGGAGGTTAACATAGTCTTCGTAGGTGCTGGTTTGGAGCTTCACTCCATCCTTCACCTTCGTTGCCATATAAAAATAAGTATTGTATTAGGACTTGAATTCCTTACTAATGTCAATTATGCGGTGGTGATCTGGGTAGATCGTGATTGCAGGGATTTTTGCCGCTGCCCCGGTAGTTTTTGTGTTTTCAGCCGAGTCAGTCTTTGGCGAGTCGGCCACTTTTTGCGGAGCTCTGTGAGCCACTGCGCTGGCAACAGCGCCGGCAATTTTCACAGGGTCCACGGTCTTTCGTTTCGCCGCGGTTTCGGTTCCGGAGTCGGACTGGCGAGTCTGCTTCTTCCTCTTCCTTCTTACGGGCCGATACCCAGCATCATCGTTGGCGGATTCGGCAGCAGAACCCTCCGTCATAATGTAGTCAGTGCTTAGCTCTGATTGGGAGTAGGTGCTGACAGGAGTGGCTGGTCGAGATGGGCCGTCGGAGGGACCGCCAAGCGCCGCCGCCGTAGTCGCGGAAGACGCCCTCGCAGGTCCGTACCCCTCAAGGGAGTGGACTTGCCCTGAGAGGAACTTTTCCTCATCGACTCGGCCCCAACGCTTGGAGTCCCTCGTTGTGCCTCTATAGTCGACATTACCAGGGAAGGTGTAAAGTTAGCAAGTCGGCTTGAATGTAGAAAGTGGGGTTACTGCAGGTGCAGGTTGTCAGGATTTAGTCAAACTAATAAACTATTTCAAACTAAAATAAATGACTGGAGCTACTTAGACTGTTACAAGACAGCCATAATCTTGTCTCTGAAGTAAATTAAAACCTAAATAGTTTTGTCACAGTTGAATGTCTTTGCGCTAGCCTAGTTCTAAGATCTAAACGTCCTAGCCTATTTAAATTTATAATCTTATGCTATCACTTGTTTTTAATTAAAAACTAACACAACACAATTCACAGTAACGCTTAAATTTAGCTGTGTTAAAGAGTTCACTAAACCTAAATGCCTATATTCGGAACAATGGAACACACGTGCACTGCACACAAAAGCACTATGAAGCACCTTTTTTTGACAAAGGCCTGGAAAATACGTCTTATCTGCACAAGCACTCAGGTAAGAGTCCTGGTAAATCTTTTTCTTTTTGTTTTATTTCTTTTTTTTAACCCGGGTCTAAGCCCCCAAAACCCGCCCATCCCTCGTGACAGCCAGCCTCTAGCGAGCTACCTCCGTCTCACATGCGCATGCGGTTAGTATCCCTACCGCGAGTGAAGGAAACGGGATTGATTGCCCATGTACCAAGCTCATAAGCTCTTTCCATGGAGAATCAGGAGATAGTGAAATGAAAACAGTACGGTAAGTGTCGCGCTAAGAGCGGGATGAAAACACCTGGCAAAAAAGAAACCCTGCAAGGACAAAATCCCGCGACAGATCATGCAGGAACCCTGGGGGCTTTTATCACCTTATGCTAAGGAATATGGAGAGGTATTACCTTGCAAATACCTTGTTAGTGAGTCTATGGCAGGAATGACATGCACCTCTACTTCTGCTGCCTACTAGAAACTGAAAAGGCATGCAATCAAATTAGTACTTCCGTTGGGGCTAAGCTGCGGTCCTGGAGATGAGCCCCTGCGTCACCTGGAACATAACTGTGAAGCAGAATTTATTAGTAAGTATATTTTATTTTGGTGGTATGGTGTGAGCTAGCTGGTCAGTAAGGACAGCGGCCGTCTGTGTGTGTCGTGGGTGGGGTCATATCTACCCAGTGAGGAAATGAGTGTGGATGTTGTATGTGCGTGAGCCTGTTTGTAGAACTTTGTTGCTAAGTGTCGGAGGTGTTGTTTGATGAAAGGCACTTTCAAGTCAGTGTAAAGCAGTGTTAATCTTGTACATCTAGGTGCCTTCGTGATTATTCGCCAAACCTTGTTTTGGAATAACTGTAGTCTGCGTGTGCGTGTGTTACCTGCATGGCCCCAGACGGATGATGCGTGAGTATGCTGCGCAACATAGATACGTATATAGTAGTGGCCGCCCGTAGTGAAAGTGGGCTCGTTCTGTTAAGCATAGGATATAGTCGTCTTAATCTAATTGTTGCTTTTTTTAACGTGTTTTTTAAATCTTTGCAACATGAAGAAAGTAGAGTTCCATCTAGTGGCAATATACTGAACTATTTTTTGAGTTGGCCTCCAGGGAGTGTTGTTGGTTTGGTAGCCCATAAGTTTCCCATTTGACGTAGTGCTTCTTTTGAAATGAGCCACAATACCTGTAACATTTTCCAGGAGGGTTAGGACCACATCATTGTTTTCAAATGCACTATTAACAATCAAATTCAGGATGTGAGCAAAACAGCCAATGTGTTTCCACTGCAACAAGTCCTTAACAGCTTTCGTTATGTTACTGGTATTTTCTATAGCCTACTGCATATTCTCTGAGTATGTCGATCTTCTCATTACAATTTTGTTTTTCAGCTTCCAATCTAATTCTAATTTTGTTTCAGTTCATCTGCCAAGTTCTGACTAGTTTGCCTGTTACAAAATTTAGCACACTGTAACAATGTAGAACTCATTTCAAATTCATCACTAATGAAATGAGCAATGACTGCCATAAAATTATCAGTATTAATTTAGGTTCATGTGTCCGTTGTAAGTCACACGCTAACTGTGTTTGCAATTGTATTTTTAGTAGGATCTAGTATGAATGCATTCTTCATACTTCGCTGGTATCAATGTTTTCGATATGTGTTTTCTGTATGGCAAATCATAAGAAGGATTCAGTTTCTTCAACAAATTCCTTTAATCCTTAAACTTCAGCAATACTAAAAGGTTAAAAGTCTTTTTCAATAGTGTGTCCTCAATTTTTTCCTTAGTGTTTATTGGGATCTTTTTCGTAATGTATGATAACATAGGCAATTGTCTAGGGTATGAGATATTATATTCGCTTTGGCCTGTCTTAGATATGTTAGTCATATTAGATATACCCGATTACGTCATTGGATTTGGCTGAATTTGACTCGAAGATGAATGTAAAGCTTCATTTCTTGTAATGTTTGATGCTGGAAGTCCATCGGGTTCCATCTTCATCTCCTACAATTAATATAATTATTTTTTAGTCAATTCCTGCTATGGTCAACAAAAACAAATTTTATTTTAGTTAATTTTTATTAAAAAACTACAAATAATATTAATATTATTACCAGGTAACACAGCATAAACAGCTGTTCTACCACATAACCTATAACATAATCAGCTGTTCTACCACATAACCTATAACATAAAATCAGCTGTTCTACCACATAACCTATAACATAATCAGCTGTTCTACCACATAACCTATAACATAAAATCAGCTGTTCTACCACATAACCTATAACAAAATCAGCTGTTCTACCACATAACCTATAACAAAATCAGCTGTTCTACCACATAACCTATAACATAAAATCAGCTGTTCTACCACATAACCTATAACATAAAATCAGCTGTTTTATGAAATCAATATGTAATCGTATATTTTAAGCCAAATGGATGAAACAAGTAGGCTATATTGCATGTCTTGTCCCTTTTGTGAAATGATTTTTTCGTCGGAAAAACATCTTCTCGGGCGATCTTTATTCACTGAACATGGAACAAATATTACTTAGCAATGTTTAGTATACATGGGAGGACCGATGTTTCTAGGTGTCCCCGACTTCCAGGTCAAACGCCCCTAGGTTAAGTTGTGAAATCATTCTAAATCCACACCTTAGAGGCGACGATGTTCTCCCCTTTTTTTAAATTTAAATACATATTTATCCTGAATTTAAATGGGAAGTATTTGTATTGTCTTCTGATCTGGACCGATGTTTCTAGGTATCCCCGATTTCAACAAGTCAACACCTCCAAGGTTAAACTAAAAGCTGTCAGAATCACACCTCAAAGGCGATCATGTTCTCCCCATTTTTAAATTTGAATATATATTTTTTTCTGTTTATAAATGATTATTTTTATTGTCTTCTGATCTGTAGAAATTAAGATTGTAGTTCAAGTCCATTCATCTTTGCCTTTTAATTTCCCTTTTACTATTTTATTTGAAAAAGATAATCAAAATTTTGTTCATTACTTTTTTGGTTAATTTAAATGATAAGTATTTTTTTGACTTCTTATCTGTAGAAATTAAAATCGTAGTTGAAGATCACTCATCATATTTAAACTTTTTAAAATTAAATTTAACTTTAATTTTACCATCTATATTTTAATGTTTTTTATGATATAATTATTCCAATTATAGTTAATAGAGTTAATATAAATCTAAGTCCACTCAAGATACTAGAGTATAATCTAATTTTTAAATAATTTTCGTCTCACATTTTCATTATTACTACAAATTTCCTGAGAAATATCCTCACTTTGTAAGACTTGGAAAATTTCCGATTTTGAAATTCTATTACCAAGTTTTGGTAATAGAATGTTTAAGGGTCTAAACACTGAATAGAATGTTTGTCGTCCCGGATATGCCCCTTGTCCGCCTCAGGTTTAAGCTTGAAATTAAATACCGGAATAGTTGTGCTTATATTTCGTATTAAATCCCATAAATATCCTAAAACCTCTAAAGACCACTTTTTAATGACGCAAAAGACACAATTATGAACTTATATTTGTACGGCGGCGGACAATAATTCTAAATGGTTAATCCAATATAACCGACTTTTATCAAAAGTAATAAAAGTAATAAGCAAAAAGTAATAATGAATTTGAAACTAAGTTTACGAAATTTGTTGCTAAAGGAATTGTTGAGGTTTGTAACTTAAATACGAAGTCTAAAGGAAACATTAAAAATGAGTAATTCATTATGGTCGACTTTTATTAAACAAGTTGTTAAACAAATCTGAACTTGAAAGTAATTTTATAAAAATTGTTCTAGAATATTAATAAAAAGAGGAAAACAAAAATGAAAAATGACTAACAAGTAAACAAAAAGTAAAATAACTTAAATAAACAAATTATTAAATATTTAAAAAAAATTAGATTTCTGTACAATTAAAATACAAATAGAATATTCTAAGGAGAAGTGGTGATTGCACTAATATTGCGTACATACGAGGGGCGTGCGTTCCAGGAGATTTGAAGAAGCGTGGATAAGTGTACTAATATTGCGTACATACGAGGGGCGTGCGTTCCAGGAGATGTGGAGAAGCCGGTAGAAGTGCACTAATATCGCGTACATACGTAAGGCGTGCGTTCCAGGAGATGTGGAGAAGCATGGAGAAGTGCACTAATATTGCGTACATACGAGGGGCGTGCGTTCTAGGAGATGTGGAGAATCATGGAGAAGTGCACTAATATTGCGTACATACGAGGGGCGTGCGTTCCAGGAGATGTGGAGAAGTGCACTAATATTGCGTACATACGTAAGGCGTGCCTTCCAGAAGATGTGGAGAAGCGTGGAGAAGTGCACTAATATTGCGTATATACGAGGGACGTGCGTTCCAGGAGATGTGGAGAAGCGTTCAGATGTGACTAATATTGCCTACATACGAAACACGTGGGTTCCAGAGGGTAGACTGATGTGACATCTGCTTAAATAATTCTTTTTTAATGTTTAGTCATGATAAACCCTTGGTATTGAGCTATGGTATCTGTATATATGTATAAATATAATTAGGGAATAAACATATTTCAGGACCATTGTTTTTTCTGAAGATGCTAGGGCATACTTCCTATTTCATTGGTGAAAAGCTTTGAATAATATGTAATTTAATACTATTATTGTACTTGAAATATTTGTATTCATTAACTATATACTACAATAAAACGTATCACTTTATTTATTATATATATATATATATATATATATATAACATATTACATATTATATGTTGTGTACAACATATTATATGTTGTGTAGTGCCAAAATCAAGTCTATCAATGTATGTTTGCAGCATTATCTGTTGGAAGCTCAAGTACATTTATATATTATAAATATTTATATTACAAGTTTTAAAAAATTATATGTTGTCTAATTGATCTCTAACCAGCGTCGGTTACATAGTGAGATTATAATTCTTGTCCTAATATAAATGGGATGGGGCGCGAACTTATGTAACTGTTATAACGGGCCGCAGGGCCTGTAAGGTATTTACAATAAATTAAAATAAGGAATTATAAATCTTAATCACAAGGTAAATTTTATTCGAAAACTCAAATAATATTTACGCATATTTCTTTACAATCACTTTGAAAATTGCTTCACATTACCAAACACTGTGTTTTTATAATATACTATTAAATTAAAGGTAAATTACGTTGTAGTATCTGATGAGTTTTATAGAAATATTAAAAGGTAATATAGTAATTTAATTTTAGGTTGCAAGTTTACACCAAATGATAAAAAGGGGTATAAACAGAGTTTTCTTATAGAGTGGTGTATTTAAAGACCGAAAACGGAAAACCTAATTGTGGTATAGTACTCAAGATAAATTTAAAGAACAGTATTAAAGAGCCTAGCGAAAACGTTTGAACTTTCTATTGTATATATAATTGAAAGAATCTGGCTTCTTGCCAGATTTTTAAAACTAAGCCCAAAAAGGGAAGAACATGGTCAAAATAGAAAAATAAAAAAAACATAAAGAATATCAACTGTACCAGGTCTCTCCTAATGTATAAAATAATATTTCATCAAGACTTTTTAAACTAAGCCCAAAAAGGGGAGAACATGGTCGTCTCTAAGGTGTGGATTTAGGCAACTTTCAGCTTAACCTAGGGGCGTTTGACTTGGAAGTCGGAGACACCTAGAAACATCGGTCCTCCCCTCTTGGACTTCGGCAGAACTCTTGAAGTTCTCATGATTGCTGTTTCTATAAACATATCTACAGCAGTAGAGGTCCTCCCCTGTATACTACACATTGCTAAGTAATATTTGTTCCATATTGAGTGAATAAAGTTTGCCCGAGAAGATGTTTTTTCAACGCTGCTATTTTTGCAACCAGGATTCCTTATGAGTATAAAGTTACTTTACTTATGTCTGAGTAGTAATTTGAAACAAAATCATACAAAATACTTCAGTACAAAACATGTAATAAGCACGCAAAACGTTAATTTGTCGAAAATTCGTTCAGAAATTAGGTTTCGATCAGAGGTATAGGGACTGTTGCAGCTGTTACTCTGCTAGTCTGCTAGGTGGCAGCACCTGACGGTACTGTTGGACCTGTTTACGGTAATTAATTGGAATTGGATAATTCCTTCGTACAAAAGTTTTATTCTCTATTAGTATCAATTGATGCTTATATTTATTTGATCTTCCCGGTATCTCGCTAAATATATCGTCATATTCCAATATTAGCTGGTTTAATTGATTTTGCTGTTCTTTGTCTAATATACATTTATTTTCTGTTTCTTCTTCTTCGATTCCTAAATGGTTAATTCTCAAATATTTTCTTATTATCCGTCCTGCTTTATCTTTCTTTTTCTTCTTTCTCCTTTACCAATTTCTTAACTTTCCCTTATTCTCCTTAAATCTACCTTTTATTTTTCTGTTTTTGAATTGTAATGAAATGAAGGTTCTTCTCGTATTTGGATTGGTTCTCATTTTAATTTGCTTTCGAACTCTTGAACTAGTAAATCGGTTTTTCTTTTTTCTTTCTTTAATTTCAATTTCTTTTCTTTGGGTTATCTCTCCAGAATCTAAAGTCTTAGTCATGGGCTTCCGAGCTACTTGTTGGTTATTCATTTTAACCTCATTGTTCCCCCCTTTTAATTGTTTCGACGCGACGTTTATACTTTTATTTATATTTATTTTCTTATTTATTATTTTTCCACTCACATTATTTCCCCTTTTTGGCACAAATACAAATATTTCAAGTACAATAATAGTATTAAATTACATATTATTCAAATCTTTTCACCAATGAAATAGGAAGTATGCCCTAGCATCTTCAGAAAAAACAATGGTCCTGAAATATGTTTATTCCCTAATTATATTTATACATATATACAGATACCATAGCTCAATACGAAGGGTTTATCATGACTAAACATTAAAAAAGAATTATTTAAGCAGATGTCACATCAGTCTACCCTCTGGAACCCACGTGTTCGTATGTAGGCAATATTAGTCACATCTGAACACTTCTCCACATCTCCTGGAACGCACGTCCCTCGTATGTAGGCAATATTAGTGCACATCTCCACGCTTCTCCACATCTCCTGGAACGCACGCCTCTCGTATATACGCAATATTAGTGCACTTCTCCACGCTTCTCCACATCTTCTGGAAGGCACGCCTTACGTATGTACGCAATATTAGTGCACTTCTCCACATCTCCTGGAACGCACGCCCCTCGTATGTACGCAATATTAGTGCACTTCTCCATGATTCTCCACATCTCCTAGAACGCACGCCCCTCGTATGTACGCAATTATGTGCACTTCACCATGCTTCTCCACATCTCCTGGAACGCACGCCTTACGTATGTACGCGATATTAGTGCACTTCTACCGGCTTCTCCACATCTCCTGGAACCCACGCCCCTCGTATGTACGCAATATTAGTACACTTATCCACGCTTCTCCACATCTCCTGGAACGCACGCCCCTCGTATGTACGCAATATTAGTGCAATCTCCACGCTTTACCACTTCTCCTTAGAATATTCTATTTGTATTTTAATTGTACAGAAATCTAATTTTTTTTTAAATATTTAATAATTTGTTTATTTAAGTTATTTTACTTTTTGTTTACTTGTTAGTCATTTTTCATTTTTGTTTTCCTCTTTTTATTAATATTCTAGAACAATTTTTATAAAATTACTTTCAAGTTCAGATTTGTTTAACAACTTGTTTAATAAAAGTCGACCATAATGAATTATTCATTTTTAATGTTTCCTTTTGACTTCGTATTTAAGTTACAAACCTCAACAATTCCTTTAGCAACAAATTTCGTAAACTTAGTTTCAAATTCATTATTACTTTTTGCTTATTACTTTTATTACTTTTGATAAAAGTCGGTTATATTGGATTAACCATTTAGAATTATTGTCCGCCGCCGTACAAATATAAGTTCATAATTGTGTCTTTTGCGTCATTAAAAAGTGGTCTTTAGAGGTTTTAGGATATTTATGGGATTTAATACGAAATATAAGCACAACTATTCCGGTATTTAATTTCAAGCTTAAACCTGAGGCGGCCAAGGGGCATATCCGGGCCGACAAACATTCTATTCAGTGTTTAGACCCTTAAAACAAAAAGAAACATACAATATAATATCAGGCATTTGTAGATATTGTTATACCGAATATCTCGCAGTATTGTCCTTGTAGGCAACACATAGATAGGAGGCCTTACATTTCCTTGTTTTTATGTTACAACTTTTAACAATAGTAAATAACAAATATGGTTTATAGAATTGGAAAGGCGGTGGTTAGGGTAAGCTGTAATGGCGGTGGTACCTCATTTGGTTTTCCGCCAGGAAACATTATAAAATAACAACAATACAATAAGTAAACTATTTTACTCTATTGTATGGCATTCAGACTATTTTCATAACTATTAAACTTATTTAACATTTTTGTTGGAATCACGGAGTATTTTATGTTTTTTACTAATTATTTTTTTAAAGATATTGTTTAATTACTGGTAATCGTATTATATACTTTTTCTTCTAATCCCCTTTTTAATTACTATTATTTATTAATAGACTATCCCCTTTATATTTGGGCAGGCACCCTCAAAACCGAGAGGAATAGAAGGCGGATGGCTGTAGTGCAGAGAACAGGGGCACTAAGAGTGGCGTGTTTTTACCGAACGGTCTCGGAATCGGCTGCTGTAGTAGTGGCGGGAATAATTCCTATTGATCTGCTGGCACTAGAAAAGAAGACCATTGCAGAGCGACGGAACAATATGAACGATAGGGATAACAAAAAGGAAGCGAGAAGAACGAAGATGACCAAGAGGCTGGAAAGATGGTCTGCAAAACCCACCGGAAGATGGACAGCTAGACTAATCAAAAACCTATTCAGTTGGACTAACAGGCAGCATGGAGAGGTAAACTTCTATACTACACAGTTCTTGACAGGACACGGTTGCTTCCGGGTCTATTTATATAAAATGGGAAAGGTGAAAAATCCAAATTGCTGCCATTGTGGTGAAGGGTCACCCGATAACCCCTAACAAACCTTCGTTGTGTGCAGAAGATGTCAATCGGAGAGAACAACGTTGGAAAGAAACGTCGGGCCAATAGACCAGGACAACATTGTGGGCAAGGTGCAGAGGAGCGCATACAACTGGATAGAGATAGCGACATATATCGAGAGCATACTGCGGAGTAAAATGAGACAAGAAGATGGTGGAGGTTAAGATCAGTGACCAGGCCAAATACATTCAGTTTTAGAAATAGAAACTACTGGGGTTAATAAAGGGCCTTCTGACCAGGATGAATGCTAATACAATGATACCCTGGCAGGAAAGGAGGAAGGGTTTAGTGGGTATTCGCCAGGTGTCCCACACACCAGGTCTGCCAGGGCAGACTTGATGATGCGTAAATGCATTCCAACCTTCACAGAAAAAAAATCCTCTTTATAATTAGTTTTCCTTACATTCAATACATATTTGTCGCATTCTATTTATTAATTCCAGCAACGGTTTATTATTAATTAGAAACGGTATGTTGACCTAAAGTGCTTGGTTCGAACCTGCACATTCTATTCAAATTTTGCTTACTTGTCCAGACTCGAGGCTACTTGCAAGCCACTCGAGAATATTTTATATAAAATATTACTTTTAAACTTATTTGAGCTTAAGTTGATACAAATCAACAATAGCATGCCAAAAACTGAAACAGCCTATTTACGTTTTTTAGTTTGAAGTTTTCAACTGGGGTTTAAGCTGGTGCTTGTACAAATAACAGTAGGCCTACGATACACACGCGCACGTGTATGCGCACGAAAATAACTGCACAATTCCTACAAATATCTTTTTGAAATCAGAGAAAATCTTATATAGAACTACATTAGAATATAGTTACAAATTATTAAATTAAGATATTTGCTGTTAAAAAAACTAACGCTCAAGGGAAACAGTTGGTACTGTTACACATGGACTCCTTGCTCCGTCACTTCACTTGTCAACAAATTAGTCACTTAGAAAAAATCAACGTCGAGTCGAAACTATAAAAGGTATTGGGTTAAATGTTCAGGGTATATTCCGTTCATAACGTAGACACACGTCTAAGAAAGGATTTTTAAAACTTAATTTTAAGGGCTAAAAATTACAAAGAAATACGATATTATACATGATTACTTCAATTGTATGTATTTTCGGCAAAAATAATACACTTATATAACTTTGTATTCCAGTTCCATAGAGATTATCAATTATTAGTGGTTTTTAAATTTGGTAAATTGACATATTAAAGTGACAATTTTAAACTAGTGCAGCCAAACCTAGTGCAGCTAAACCTGTCGAGAGGCGCGAGTGTAACAATAGTTTTTTAACAAGATCCATCCTAAGTTATACTTTCACAGATATGTTCTAAGATATAACACAGTGCTATGTGTTGTAAAAAAAGAGTTTTAAAAAGTTGTATACTTATTTTGAATTTACTTTTGTCTAATTTTATTATTTTAAGCTTTGATTCGGCACAATTTTAAGGTTTTACCAAGTCTTATTTTTTCGATTACTCAAGACTTTTTACATAACCAGGTATAATTGTTTTGTCACTTTTGATTATGTAGAGAAATAATTACCAAGTTTTAAAAATTTAAATTGGCTTCACTTAGCCATATGTAATTGAATATTTCAAGGCTCTAATAATTATAAATGACCTAAACATTCTATTATTCTGATATAATTGATCAATTCGAAGCACTTTTCACGGATGATATTTACAGAACAATTAGGTATTGTATTGATTATCTTAAAATAAAAATCAGATATATAAAAAGTACAATGGCTAATAAAGTTCTTTATACAACAGCAGATAATGCACAAAGCTAGGGTTTATTCCTAATTTTATTATTTGTACTAATTTTCTCCGTTTCAACTTAAACACTGCAGATTTAATCTGAAGCAATTATGAACAGTCTAGATTTCCTTGTTTATAAATACCCTAATCATAAACTGCAAATATTTATAGATGCCTAAATCTGGCCTATGCTAAAGTATACTGAGAGATGGATGTCAGCACACTATACCAGGACACCAGGCAGGTCGTCTTGCCCACGTAATACCAGAACCTCCCCTAAATCCTTAGTCCTATATAATCCCAACCACCCTAGCTTACTCCTCTTCTTTAAGAAACTGTGAAGGACGGACAACTCTTTATGTCTACTTCAGGCACGTCGTCTTACCCACGTAATCCCAGAACCTCCTTTATATCCTTAGTCCTATATAATCCCATCCACCCTAACATATTTCTCGTCTTTAAGAAACTGTAAAGGATGGATAACTCTTTATGTCTACTTCAGGCACGCCGTCCAGCCCACGCATTATCATAACCTCCCCTATATCCTTAGTACTATATACTCCCAGCTACCCTTACTTACTCCTCTTCTTTGAGAAACTGTGAAGGACGGACAACTCTTTATGTCTACTTCAGGCACGTCGTCTTACCCACGTAATCCCAGAACCTCCTTTATATCCTTAGTCCTATATAATCCCATCCACTCTAACATATTTCTCGTCTTTAAGAAACTGTAAAGGATGGATAACTCTTTATGTCTACTTCAGGCACGCCGTCCAGCCCACGCATTATCATAACCTCCCCTATATCCTTAGTACTATATACTCCCAGCTACCCTTACTTACTCCTCTTCTTTGAGAAACTGTGAAGGATGGACAATTCTTTATGTCTACTACAGGCACGCAGTCTTGCCCATGCAATGCCAGAATCTCTCTTGTATCCCTTATCCTAGATATCTCCATCCACCCATTCTATTCCACGTCTTATAAGGGTTTCTAAAAGATGCATACCTCTTTAGGTCATTAGGTCAGCGACCATGAACACTTGATACAACGGTGGCACGAATAATGAGTGCTGCGAAATATGAGTACAGGAAGAACAATAACATTTGACGAAGGTTAGTAGTAACTTTGATCAGTAAACAAAACCTGAACACCAATCTCCCGATGTCACCCCAGAGCATGTACCTCTAAACTAAAGTTAGACGTGTTTAAAGCGGAACTGCAAGGAACCGAAAATATTATGCGCATTGGACTCTTGTCGTAATATACAAATGTCATTATTTAAAGTCATAAATACTGTAATAATTTTAGTTCCTGCAGTACAAGAGGATTACATACCTTTTAATGAGAGAAGCTGTTGATTATAGAAATAATATGATACACTATTTACTTCTAATAAACTAAATCACTACACTATGCATTTGGCAAATATAAATAAAGCAGACATTATCCAAGCATAAATAAATTAAAACCTAATATTTTTACACGAAAGTTACTCTAGTTCATATTATTCTGATTTTTCCCTAAAGTCTAACAAAGAAACTTTGCACTGTTACGTTACCATATCCCGTTGCATACAGTCCTTTACAGAGTACAATAGTTCAAGAATCAGCAGTGAACTGCGTGACGTCACTTATGCTTTGTAGGGGGTCTTCATGAGTACGTATCTTTGTTTGCACCTCTAATCCTCTGGGTTCTTCCTCTTCGTCCCCATCGTCTACGTACTCCTCCTTTTCGCTTTCGGTAGATCTGGTGGTGACTAAAAAAACTGTAGAAGGCTGGCACCTCAAGATCAACTACACGCTTTTGAACCCTAAACCAAGAGTAAAATACGTCATTAATTTTTTGAATGAAACTACGACTCATATGTACATGAGACTGGAGTTGCACTTAGAGGGAAAGAAAAGATGAACAAAATACATAGCTTTAAACTGTCTAGAAAAAAGTACAAAAAAGCCTAGAAACTGGAGGCATAATGTCTTGTTTAAGATATCTTTCCTACATTTCAAACAATGGATATCAGACCAAAGAAATCAGATGATAAGATCAAATGAAATGGTCGATTGGCAATGTAGATTAATTTTGTTTTTAAATGAAAAATATAAAAAACAAAAATATGACCAGGTAAAAGCAGATTTTAAACCGACAAAGTGATATCGTTATCATTTGGTCAGTGCAAAGCCTGGAAAAGTGTGATAGAAATCAGGTTTAATAAATAAGGTTTTAAAGGATTACCAGTTTCTTAAAAATTCATTGATTTTAAAAGATCCACTTACACCTAAATGTTATACTGATTTTATCACCTGCCACAATGCTCTGACGTCATAGCTTACCTTCTTATCTGTCAAAACGTGATCCGTATCCATCTTTCTCAAGATTCTCTGTGTACGCATATTTAGTTGTACTCATTTTTCGAATATTCCATATAACGACATTACGGTGGCAGGTTAACGCTACCGTTTCTATCCTACCTAAAGATATATAGGCTTGCTCTTACCTAAAATCAATGCTTTTCTAGCCTTCGTCCCCATCATCTTTATCATCCTCCTCTTCGTTTTCGCCAGTTCTGGTGGTGACTAAAAATATGTAGGCTATTTAAAGTTCTAAAGTGTGGTGCGAGTCCTTGTCATTACACCATCAAAGAAGCCATCGAACAACAGAAACTGCAGAAGATCAACTACACGATTTTGAACCCTAAACCAAGAGTAAAAGACGTCGTTCATTGTTTGAAAAAAGAGGATGAATCAACAACTCATATGTACATCTCTTTCCTACATTTCAAACAATGGATTTGATCAGACCAAAGAAATCAGATGATAAGTTCAAATAAAATGGTCGAGTTGCAATGTAGATTAATAAAAAAAAAAAAAAAAATGAAAAATATAAAATATAAAAAACAAAAAAATGACAAGGTTGAAATCTGATTTTAAACCGCTAAAGTGATATCGTTATCGTTTTGTCAGTGCAAAGCCTGGAAAAGTGTGATAGAAATCAGGTTTAATAAATAAGGTTTTAAAGGATCATCAGTACCTTAAAAAACTAAGCGACCTCTATGTTTAGCTCAGAGGTAAACTTATTGATTTTAAAAGATCCACTTACGCCTAAATGTTATACTGATTTTATCACCTGCGACAATGCTCTGACGTCATAGCTTACCTTCTTATCTGTCAAAACGTGATCCGTAATCATCTTTCTCAAGATTCTCTGTGTACGCATATTTAGTTGTACTCATTTTTCGAATATTCCATAGAACAACCCTACCATGGCAGGTTAATGCTACCGTTTCTATCCTACCTAAAGATATGTAGGCTTGCTCTTAAATAAAACCAATGCTTTTCTAGCCTTTGCAGACCACAAAATTCATAGGCCTACTTAACATTGACATTAGTGTTGCAAAAAGAAATCAAAACTAATGCACAAGACATTTGTTGAAATTTTTATACAATTTCATATTTTTAATGTAAGTTATTAATTACGCAGTACCTTTAAAAATAACTTCGTACCGCCTCTTGCAATATAACTTCCAGTTGGTTTTGACGTTTGTTTCCTGAATTAAAATTATGGGAACCAAATAGGGACTACTATATCATATATATGCCATAACGGAAAGCTTTGAAATAGTCAAAATTCGATGACTGCAAATCTACAAAGAAAGTTACATTATGAAATCATGTTGGGGGACTACAGGAAAATCTCTCTTCTGCTTTTTTGAGAAAAATTTTCTTACATAAAGAGGCACAAGGGAAATTACGCATTTTTTTATAACGATTAACTTTTTCTTTTCTATTTCAAGGTTATTCCAATTGGTTTAGTGGTGTTACATCACACATAATAACACATAAACAGTGGCAGTATAAACACACAATAAGGAATAATTATAAGTTTCAATCCTAAATAATTAACAAAATCTTTGCAAGATACCTATTTAGGAGGAAACTTAGCTGTGCTGTACACGGTACAGATCATCCTAATATCAGGAGTTATAATTATATCAACCACTGTATTTAACAGTACAAGAATGTATTTTGTATATATTGTTTTATATTGTATATATTTTGTATATTTTGTTATTCTATGAACAACTGCAAAATTGTGAAACGAACGAAGATCGAATTTAGTAGGAAATAATTAAAATTTATCACAAGTGTAAAGGGTAGCTTCAAAGTAATTAGTACTTATTACTAGGCACTTTCGTTGAAGTAAGTTAAGGAATGTGAATATATGAACAATAGTTTAATTTCCCTTTGTTCACTTTAAAGGACTCCATTATAAAATTACCAGCTAGAGTAAATATAATATGGGTAAGCTTCTTTATATAAGTTATTAGAGAACACTATCCACCAGTCTAGCTTTCTTCTTACTAATTTATAATGCATGACTCAATCTTGGTTTTTTGGATTTAGTTAAATATTTAAGTGTATATTTAAGTGTGCTCCAAGGAAGTCAAAACGGTTGTCAATTTGAAAGTCCCACACTTGCTTCTTCATTGTTTGATTCCCCTTTCTCTTTTTATTCACAAGTGTCACTTTTTCCATTTATCTCCCAAATTTGAATGACGATATTTATTTTATAAGACCTTGATTGTGCAAAATTTCTTTTGTTGCTTTAAGCCTTCAATGATTGGCAAATCATCCCAAAATATGTTAATAATATATTTGTCTGGTATATAGCAAACTGTGTTCATATAGCAAACCAAATTTTATGCCACGTAATTTTTGCAGCAGACTGACTAGATAACTACATGTTTAGGGTCCACTAATAAAAATATTCGCAATTGAAGTTGTTTGTTGTATACATATTAACTTCACTAATTATTTCATAAATACTTGTTTTTGTAAAACTAGTGAAATCTAAAGCTACTTACTGTACTGATGTGTTTCGAAAGTGTTGTTTCATTGACAAAACCTGATTGCCGAAGTACAGAACCACCCTTACACCACCGCACTGTTAAATCTCACACTGCAACCTTGAGTGAAAGCATTAGTAGCAAGTAAGCTTTTTTAATGATATGACATTTTGGAAAATTGGCAACACCGTAAGTGGCAATAGTTTTCTCGTAGTTTTTGGTCTGAAGATAGTAAACTTTTAATCTTACTTCTTATTTACTCACTAAGTAAGAAACAAAACATAACCTTTTCGTTTAAATAAATACGGTTAATTTGTGGTACCTGATTCCCAAATCAACCGTATCTATTTAATTAATAGCCTCTGTGATGGAAAAAATTTTAGACAAATTTAAATATAGGGTTTATATAAAAATGAAATAATACTGACTAACGTAAAGTTGAGTCTTTGTCCTAAAACAAAATATTTTCTTACTAAAGAACCTCCTAAATTATTCACACTATTTCAATGTATTATAAATTACTTCAATTGTTATGAATATTTTTCTAATAAAACAAACATATGAACTTTCTACATATGATAAAAAATTATTACTTTCAACTTTTGTGGATTTAGTTGCTTATGACAATTTTCAAAATATTTACGTTTGAACTTGAGAAATTAACAACCGGTCGAAATTAAAATTTAAGTCAGTTTTTGACAAACGTATTTAGATATAGTGGTTTTTATTGCAGTAAGCGATCTTCATTATTGTCTCATTGATGCATTTTAGCAGGTAGAAACTTTATAGAGATGGCTTTGTGCAATTAAAATTGTTATGTCTCAGTATGTGTTTTCATAAATTTACTCAAATAATAAGTTGAACAGTTCGTTAAGTTGAAACAAATAATATTACCTTCATGCACTTAAACAAAAATAGTTTTTATAGAATATCACTTACCTCCCAACTTGCATCTCCAAGATCTGTTATTTTAACATTGATGTTAAAAGTTTGAAATACAGGATCAGGATTAAGCTCTGGTTCTATTTGTGATAGTGAACATTGAAAATGTCCTGATAACAATAAAAATTATAGAAAAACAAATAAAATAACAGCTCCAGGTCATTGAGTGTATATTTTCATTACTGTTATAACAGCTACAATCCGTAATGGTGAAAGTTTGGTGAAAAATCAGAATAATAAATAATTAATGGAAAAATAAGACAAAACAAAAACAAGACAAAATAGTCAATCATAATAATATTTAAATAAGTTGTAGTACGTTGATATAAGCTGCAGATTTGATAAATGAAACATTTACTTCTCACTTTTGATAAATGAAATAATTTTCTACGTTTATGTTCATAGAAATTAAAAGTTAGTCTCTCGGTCTAATTGTATCTGTTTTCAATAACCCTAGTTTTAGATTGTAAGGTAGAGATAAGTTTGAGTAATAGGAACATATACATTATACATAGATACATTAATAGACACATTGATTCAGTTGGTAATATGACACATCTCCTGTAATGCCTATCCTGTATATAACAATCGGCCAGGGCTACTATAGACACACTTACGGATTCAGTTGGCAATATCACATATCTCCTGTAATGCCTGTCCTGTATATAACAAAGGGCCAAGGCTACTATAGCCACACTTACGGATTCAGCTGGCAATATGACACATCTCCTGTAATGTCTGTCCTGTATATAACAAACGGCCAGGGCTACTATAGACACACTTACGGATTCAGTTGGCAATATGACACATCTCCTGTAATGCCTGTCCTGTATATAACAAACGGCCATTGCTACTATAGACAAGAGTAAATACTAACGTATACACAAGTATTTTCAGTTAAAAAGTTGTAGCTCAAGGAAAGATGGAATCAAATAGATTTACTGGTATTTATATACATTTTACTGAAAGAAATGAAAGGAACTACCTGTCATAAACTATTATTCTAAAATTTCATTGAAAATGTTCATATGAATCAATTTATTGAAAACGTAGATACCTGGGAAGAAATTATTTTATTTTAAAATTAATTTCATTTTACACTGCAATTAATATTCCCCTCACTTTGTTTAAGCCACACAGAACTGCCTTGTCTATGACCTAAGTACAACCCTCAACTAATCTGAAGGCCGCATATTTTTTAGGGTAGGACAATTTTAAATTATACTCGTATTCTCAGAGTGTATAGAATACTTAATGGCCACATGTCTTCTATACAAGCTAAATCTTATATAGGCCTAGTAAAATATAGGCCTTATAAAATATAAAAATTATTTTTTTCTTAAGCAGGTTCAGTTTTTAATACTTTAGAATGCTTTCGGGCAAGCTTCGGCAGGCTTGACCGAGTTGGTGTTTTATTACAGTGGAAATAATTACAAGTGTGGCGAAATCCATAAAAAATTTAAAACAATAAGTCAATAAAGCATGAAAAGTATAATGTGCAATTATTTAAGTTTTTAATTAAAAACAATACTTATTAAATGAAACGTTCCATCCACAAAAAATTTAATCTCTTATTGCTGTAAACGAATGGCAGTTAATTTAAAAAATCCAATCACATAAAGATTAGATTCAGTAGGCCTAGTTGGTTTTATTGCGGTAACAATAACTGATTTATATTGTCCTACAAAACACAAGGTTAAATCGCGTTGGAAGTAATGATTTTTTTTTTTTTTTTTTCCTGGCGAAAAACCAATCGTGGTTATCATCGCCAAACAAAATCTAACACGGCACGCAATATTTTATAAAAAATAAAAATAAATTTAAATACAACAAAAATTACAAAACAAAAACAACAACAGTAAATAACAAAAAACAACAATAAACCTATAACAACGAAAAATTTCTTAAAAAACTAAATAACAAAATAACAACAAAGAACAATATAACAGTAAATAAATAATAACAATATTTAAGACAATAATAGGTAACAATTCACCAATAAATAAATCTCAATAACAATAACAAGAACACAAAATAAATTAAATTAGGATAAATAAAAGAAACAGAATTATATGTATAAATAAAAAAATATATTAATGTATTAAATTTTAAAAAATATTTTCAAGCGGTGCAAGAAAGCGATGACTCGGTCAATGGCCGAGGCATCGTCCCTTAGCACCACCTTCAAACTCCCTTTAAAATTAAAAAGGTCACGAATATTGCTTACATTAACACAATCTACTAAAATATGTTTTATTGTGAAGATATCACCGCAGTATTGGCATATTGGTGGATCTTCACGACGCATCAAATATCCATGAGTTGCAAAAGAGTGGCCAACGCGAAGGCGTGTAACCACCACTTCCTCCCTACGTTTTCAACGAATTGAAGATCTCCATGGACGGACGGTATCTTTAATTTCCCTCAGCTTATTCTGAATCACGGTATGCCACTCGTCATTCCAAGCAGCGAGCAATAAATGTTTCGCAAAACACACATAATCAGATGCCATAACCAGTTGAGTAAGAGGCACCAAACTTGTAGCTTTCTTCGCCGCTTCATCCGCTTTTGTGTTTCCAAGTATTCCGCAATGTCCAGGAACCCAACAGAAAGTTACCCCCACACCCCTGAATTGAAGCCTGTGTACAGCACACAAAATGTTCCCAACTAAAGGGTTGTTAGAGAAAATATCCTGAAGAGCCTGAAGAGCACTTTTGGAATCCGAACACAAAAGATAATGTGAGGATCGAGATTGAATGACGTCCAAAGCTTTAAAAATAGCAAATAGTTCCGCCGTAAAAACACTGCAAGCTGAGGGCAATCCGTACGTGTAGGTACATCCAGATGCATAGAACGCACACCCAACGCCATTGTCCAGTTTAGATCCATCAGTGAAAATAATTTCACTGTGTTGGTGAGATTTATAAATGGATAAAAATTCCTGGTGGTAGACCACAACAGGAGTATCGTGTTTTATATAACTGGACAATGAGAAATCGAAGTGCGGCGTTTTTATTATCCATGGAGGTAGATAGCACATTTGTCGTTCAAACATAGTTGGAAGTTGCAACTCAAGGTCATCCAATATTCGTAACGTTCGTATGCCAAATGGAGCGGTCGAACGTTGACGTGTATTGTACACTTGATTTAGCTTATTATTAAAGACTATTTCAAATGCCGGGTGGTTGGGTTTGCTTCGAAGAACAGAAACGTAAGATATTTGTAGCATCTGACGTCGTCTAGAAAGGGCAGGTTCTCCAGCTTCGACAAGAAGACTAGGGATTGGGCTAGTTCTAAATGCACCAGTAGCCAGTCTAAGTCCAGAGTGGTGGATGGTATCAAGAGTTTTCAGAACTGTAGGTCGTGCAGATGAGTAGACTTGACAACCATAATCTATGCGCGATCTAACGACTGCGCGATAAAATCGAAGCATACTAGTTCTGTCTGCTCCCCAATTCGTTCCACTAAGGACTCTTAACATATCCAATTTCTTGCTGCATCTCACCTTCAAATCACGAACATGTGGACCCCATGAGAGTCTTTTATCAAATAAAAAACCCAAAAATCGAACACTATCCGTGGTTTGAAGCTGAACCCCGTCAAGATAAAGGATCGGCTCCTGGTGTTGCCTACGACGACTAAATGCTACACATTGGGTCTTCGAAGCAGAGAATTTCAAAAAAACCTGTAGATTTAGACCATTCCTCTAACCTGTATATTGCTAACTGCAAAGATCTTTCCGCAGTTGCCATACTACGAGCTGGCACATATATACAAAAGTCATCTACAAAGAGTGAACAGTGAACCGGAGATCGTATATAACTCGTGATACTGTTTATTGCAACGGCAAATAGCGTGACGCTCAGCACGCTGCCCTGCGGTACACCATTCTCCTGTGTATAGCTGTTTGAATACGTGCCTCCAAGTCGAACGCGGAAAGATCTGTTTGAAAGAAAGTTAGCGATGAATGCTAGGATATTCCCTTGCATACCACATGATTTTAAAGTGTTCAGAATTCCTCTTTTCCATGCCATATCGTATGCCTTCTCAAGGTCGAAGAAAACAGCAACGAGTGTTTGACGCAAGAGAAAGGCATCTTGAATAGCGGATTCTAACAAAACCAATTGGTCAACGGATGATCGTCCATGTCTGAAACCACACTGTTCGTTGCAAATAAGGTCATTGGTTTCTAGGTACCAGACAAGACGGCGGTTGACCATCTTCTCCAGTAGTTTGCATAAGACGCTTGTAAGGGATATAGGTCTATAACTACTGGGATTGGTTTTTTCTTTACCTGGCTTCAAAAGAGGAATTACAGTCGATTCTAACCATGCATCGGGGAAAGAGCGCTCCTCGAATAAACGATTGTATACTCGAAGGAGGACAAGTTTCGCCGATGATGGTAGATGTTTTAGCATGGAGTACACAATGGAATCAGGACCTGGTGCAGAATCCTTCGTTGACGCAAGAGCTGACTCCAATTCCCCTATAGAGAAAGGAGTGTTTAAAGGAGAGTCCCCAGACGACCCAACAGTAAACGGTATTGCTTCTTCCTTCAGTTTATAAATCTGGAATAATCTATTATAGGCTGTAGTAGCAGAAAAGTTAGAAAATGATTTACCAAGTACATTAGCAATATCATCACGGTTTGAGATTATTCTTCCATCCGGTTGCTTCAGCGCAATGGCTGGCAACGGAGTGGAAGTACCACAAACTGATCTTAGTTTCCTCCACACTGTGGAAGACGGAGTTGTTCGTCTAATTGTGCTAATGTACTGTTCCCAAGAGTTCTTTCTACTCAGCCTAAATATCCTCCGTGCTTTCGCACGGAGTATTTTATATTCCTGAAGGTTTCCATTTGTTGGGTGTCGTTTAAATTTCCTAAGAGCTCTTCGTCGTAAACGGAGGATTTCTGTGCATTCATCGTTCCACCACGGCACAGGCGGTCGGCGTGGATGCGTAGAGGTTTTCGGAATGGTCTTTTCAGCGGCATTTAAAATCGCTTTCGTAATATTTTCTATATTTTCATCAATGGGTGTCAAATAATCCATGTCAAGTGATACAAGGTAATTCGAGTACGAGTTCCAGTTGGCTTTTCGCAAAATCCAACTGGGATTTCGAGCATAACAGGGTTGGGAGTCACATAAACTGATCTTAATAGGCACATGGTCGCTTCCATACAAATCATTGAGTACCGACCACGTGCATCTAGTAGCTAATTGAGGGCAGCAAATCGATAGGTCAACAGCTGTCCATCCACCAGTAGATGCTGCTAAATGGGTAAGCGAACCGTCATTTAGCAGACATAAGTCCAGTTCCGTTCTCACACTCTCAACAAGGTCACCTCGAGAGTTCCTAGTCGGAGATCCCCAAGACGAATGGTGGGCATTAAAATCCCCTACCAATAAGAAGGGAGTTGGTAACTGGCTTATTAAATTCACTAAATCACTGTGATGCAGGTTTTCTTGTGGTGGCAAGTAGACACAACACACAGTGATTTTATACGGGACAGCTGTTTGAACGGCTACTGCTTGTAAAGGAGTTATTAAGTTTAGAGAAACAGCATCGATACAGTCACGGGCTAGGATGGCTACGCCACCTCTAGCTCGATCTTCTGTAACGAATACTAAAAACTGAATACTCCCTCAAATGGAAATTATGCGATTCGTGGAGATGTGTCTCCTGTAGACATACAAACATTGGATACACATCTCGCACGAGTACTTTAAGTTCTTCTATGTGACTCCTAACACCATTGACGTTCCATTGTATCACTGACTTCCTAAGCAAAGACTTTTATTAGCTTAACAAAGGATTTATTTGACACCCATTGGTGCTCTCTCCTTTCTTGCCTGGGACGTTTTTAGACATCTCAGGCTTACATTTCTCAGATTCCATATCCACCCGTTCAGGGATGGAATCCGAGGAAGTTTTGGGTTTAGGAGGGGTAGTTTTAACATTCCCTCCTTTGTTAGCATTTTTCTTAATACCCGGTAACGACGGAGGCGATGTGGTCTGACGTAACACTGGTTTCCGTGGTTTGGATTTTTCCAACGTCTTCTGCACAGAAGGTTTATTACCCGTTGATAATATCTTCTGCACAGAAACACAAGGCTCACTTAATGACTTATTTCGTGCTCCAATCCCCCCAGTGGAAGGGATTGGTACAAGAGGCAAATCACTATCCGTCGCTGCAGTTTGTACTAAACTCAAAGTAGGAGGTCCATTCGTGACTATGGACAAAAGGCGAGAAACTTGTTCAGTTAGAACTTCAATTTTTTTCGACAGCTCGGCACAGTTGTTACAGGACGATTTGGAAGCGGTCAGAGTAGCGGCATAAGTCTTACTGTCTGCCTTTGGCTGAGTAGATCTATACATTTTTTTGGCGTCTGGAAACGACAGCTTGTCTTTCGCCATGATGCCTAGGATAGCTTTCTCTTCCTTAAAAGTAGGGCAGTTGTAGGATCGCGCTGGGTGGTCACCACCACAGTTGGCGCATTTCGGAGAATTGACACATTCCTTATCATCATGGCCTTCAACGCTACATATACCGCATACGTTCTGCTTCGAACAGGTAGAGCTGATATGCCCAAATCGCTGGCACTTGAAGCAGCGCCTAGGGTTAGCCACGTATGGTCTCACTGAGAGCCTGTATTCGGGTATTTCCGGCTTTCCAAAAGTGACGATAAAAGAAGCTGTTGCTACTTTTTCTCCTTTGTCCATTTTCGTTTTAGGGATAACGTCCGTAGCTAACTGAGAAGACAGTTCGGACTTTATTTCATCGATTGGAAGGTGCATTAAATCCCTACATGTGATGACCCCCCTTGAGTAATTCAAGGATCTGTGGGGAGCCACAGATACCATGACCTGGTCAAAGAAGGAGGCCATTTTTGATAGAGAACGAGTTTGTCTGTCGGTGGAAGTCGCAACTAACAGTGTTCCGTTTCTTAGTTTCTTAATAGAGGCTACTGGGCCTCCAGCACAAGCAGTAATAGCCTTGTTAATAAGGAAGGGAGAAACTTTGGAAAGATCTTTCCCTTCTTCGGCACTAGAAATAACTAAATACTTTGCTGATGGCAATGTCTGCGACGTTGCCACCATCAACTTTTTACTCAAATCCTTTTGAATATGATCGTCAGGAGAATCCTGGCGTGTCCTCTTCAGACTAGTCATATTTGACGTGGTTTTCGAATCCATAAATATTTTTTGCCAGCCATCGTGTCAAGCGTTACGGGCGAGACTATAGGAACGGGTACACCCTTGGATCACATTAAGATCATTTCCAATCCTCAGAACTCTGAGGCCTATAGCTTTTCTCCTTAGCTCGACTGGATGGGCATCAGTCGAGAACTCGTAATACTGTGCACAGGCTCCGACACCCATGCACCGCGGACACTCCCTGACCAAGGACCGAAGCGGCTTGTAGACCAGAAACCGCGCTTACGTCTTCGGCAGAGCAAGCTCACATCAGCGTCCCAGACCATAGTTTGTCACGCTCTGGACTTTTCAGCACTCCCAACGCGCAACGGTTCTGACCAGTCAAAATTCCCTAAGCGAAGATGTAAGTGTTGAAATGTGTATAGATTGTGTTGGTGTGTGTATGTGTGTGTGGATGTTTTTGTGAGTGGTGTAGTGTTAGGCTAGGGTACCGCGAGGGACGCCAAATCCCTCGTAGGTGCGGCTAGTCCGCACCCCCCTGCGGGATGGAAGTAATGAAAGAACCCGTACTCCTGTTTGCCCAGGGACCCGAAATTTCTCTGTTGGGGCTTGTCTAGAAATACAAAAGCGTCCCACCAATTCAATTTCTTAAAATATATCTTAATTCAGAGGCTCTCAAACTGGGTGATGTAGAGGGTTTTCAGGAAAGGATTTTATAAGTGTACTGAAACTGCTACAGACATAGGTGTGTGACTACAATTAGGTGTACCAGCGAGTAGACTGACGTGACATGTGCGTACTGCAGTACGTCGTTGTTCTCTGACGAATGTTTATTTAGTCTTGCTAGACTCTTGTTACTTGAGTTAGGGTCTCAAGCATAACCTCTCTGGAGCATAAGCAGGGGTCTTGATTTATTATATAGTCCTTATCTCTATTTGATTTTTAAAACTATATATATATATATATATATATATATATATATATATATGCATGTGTGTGTGTGTGTGTGTTGTTTACTCGTGCGCGTGAGCGTACTTGTGTGTGCGTGCGAGATGTGTTCACGTGCGCTCGCGCGCGTTTGGGTGCAGTTGTGTATGCACTTATACTTGTGCGCGCGTGTGTGTTTGTGTGTGTGTGTGTGTGTGTGTGTGTGTGTGACACACAGGTGTACCTGAGGTATGATTCTTTAACATTTTTTTAAGGTATAGCATATATTGTGCAAGGCTTGAATCAAGTTTATCATTGCAGGATTGCAGCCACGGAAGTTCAAAACCTTGAGCGATGGGGGATCCGTGAACCCCCAGATTACACAAATATTTAAAATACATAATAAATACCAAGGATTCTATAGAGATCAGTGGACGTTTTCGAGAATGTTATTTTAAAAGTTGGTGATTTGTGAGATATGACTTAGGACTGAAACATTTATATAAAGAAAAATGAGCGTTTTCCTTGGATATTCACGGGTTATTCTGCATTAATAAAAAGACCAAGTAATTTGTTTAATGTGTTTTTTCTTTGTATATTAGATACTGTGGTCTAGCACTTTATAGTGATAGGTTAAACAAGGTTAAAACTTGAAGTTTTTAGTAAGCATTGCCTTCACGTACCCCCCCCCCCCCCAATAACTTTTGATATGGGAGCCTATGAGCTTTATCAGTTTTATGGTGAAATATATTTATAATATATATTTGTTAATCAATTTATATTATATATTTGTTGATATATATTTGCTTAATATATTTATATTTAAGTTAAATAAAATATCTGAGGTTTTTATTGTCTTCATCAGCTTCAGTTTCATACTCAGATTGTAATTCTTGACCAAATGTAAATGGGAGGGACGACCTCATGTTAGTGTTATAGAGAGAGACGCAGAGCCTGGAATGTAGAGAATCCCGTTTTTAAACAATTATAACTATTTATCACATATATTTCCTTCAATAAACCAAACTTTCTTATTACATCTTTTTGCTTTGAGAGAAGATGGCATTTTAAGTTCTGAAAGCTTCTGTAGCTCTTTGCAACAAAAATTCTTTCAAGCAATTTATTAATAAGCATCACGTAGACTTACATACAATACGTCATATATTGCAAACTGTTATGCTATATGTTATATACGTTTCATAGCAAGATTGGCACGTTCTTCCGTTCAACCCTTCTTCCGATTCACCAATATTAACGTTTTCAAGAGTTTCTCACTACAACAGTTGGAAGAATCTAAATGTTTTCAGCTGTAGCACTATAAACATAGCGAAAGAGAATAAATTATGTCATTTTCTGTCTAGAATACAGTATAAACTTTGCTAAGAGTTGCTCCCTCTTAGCGGCCGTCCTTGTATTCTCGTGTCTTTAGTATACTTCAAAATGAAAACTTATTTTATTTATTCGTAGAAATACCAATAAGACTCTAGCTGCATTCAAAGGGGAGTAACAAATCTATTTTACTATATAAGAGCTGTTCATGGTTTGTATAGCTTGTTCATGGAGGTGCTTGTATAGCCATCTTGGCAGTTGCGAGGAGACGGGCTTCAATACTAGACGGGTTCGTGCCTGGCGATCCCCTTTGTTTCTCCTCTGTTTCTATATTCCTGTCGTGTTCACTGCCGCCAATTGTCTTCCGTTCCGTACCAGCCTTCTTGTAGGTTGTCAGTGGTGAAAATTCTTTCTCGGTGGTGTTTTTATGTTCGGACGGGGACGGGCTTCATTCGTTTTGACAACAGAGCAAACATAACTTCAGAAGTATTAGTGGCGAAGATAAACTTCAACTCCATCTGAAAAAAAAACAAAATGCGTTTCAACGTAAAGCTGATAGAAGAAAGGTGTCTGTTTTGGTTTTCCCAGCTTAAATGAAAAGCACTTGAACTATGTCCATGATTGTGGACAAATTGATCTAAATATTGTTTACTACAATGTTAGTCTACTTCTATTACAGCTATGTCGTTTTAACTTTTAAATAGCAATTAAAAGATTTTATGGAAGATAACGAATTTAGTTTGGGCAGAAGATTGAAATACTCTTTATGAAAAATAAAATAAAACTACACTGACCATAATAAACACTTGTAAAAGATACTAATTCAGAAAAGTAACTGATGACTTACAAAATACAGTTATTAATTGTATTGTGTGTAAATTTGAACAGTTTATACATTTATGAAATCGTGTTCCCACAATTTATTTTTATAACATGCAAAACCTAATATGCAAGTTTCTACATTTAATACTTAAAAGAAAACGAACTTGTGAAATTTAATTCTTTACGAAAGTGTGAAAACAATCACGAAAAGAATAATAGTTAATTTTATAAACCATAGGTTATAACTCAAGATAATAACAATTATTTGACATAAAAAGGTTTCAATAAATTAATGAATTTATAGGAAGCTTCTGTTTGCTTTATTTTTAAACAATTAGCTAAACTCACAAGCATTAACAATGCCTTACATAGAAGTCCTTTAGTAGACGTCTGAATAGTAGTACTGGTCTCTGTCATAGCTTAAGCACGACTTAATTTTAAAATCATATTTATAAGTCATGTTATAAATTTTCTTGGCGTAAATGAACTTTACCCATAACGGAAATTACGTTTAGTATTTTTGGAAAGTACAATCTGTGACTGTTGTAACGTACAAAGCCCTACCCACGATGGTGCGCCGCTTTACAAGTATGCAAGTTCTTTCATGCTTGAGCGGATACAACAGCTACATCGCCTAGTACCTTCTAGAAATAAAGCGAATAGAAATTACTGGTAGAAGCAAGAAGATATATAAAGGATGTCTTATGCATTAAGAATACTAGTGTTTACAATGTAGCGAAAATAGCAAATATTTAGTAACGGTGATTTTGTTAAAGGGACTGTTATTTATTATAAGACACTATTTATAAACACTGAGCTCTGGTTAAATATTAATAAATAAAACTCATAAACCTAGTTCTAGAGGCATAAAATATGCCTTGGAAGATGGTTACTTGGTCACCGAAACCTATGTTCATCAGATTAAAATAAAAATATTTGTGGTTACAGGTCGTTGTGTATTATATATTACTTATTATTATACCTAATTAAAACATTGTTTGGACGTCTGTGTAAGTGTTGAGTGTGTAAATAATAGCAGCCTCTAATGTGTGTGAATTATTAATTAGTTGTTTAGTCTTAATAGCCTTTATTGAATCCCTGTAAGGTAGGAAAGTATATAACAGTTCGACAGTCATATCTGTTCGCCTACCACCTGCTCGCCTATCTATCTCTAAAGTAACTAGTCCTCAACGTTAAAAAAACGTTTGGTTATAAATAAGTAAAATAATCGATATACTCCCAACAGCCAATAATATTACTAAAAAAATACCACATGCTGTTTATAAGAAATGTTAGTAAGATTTATATCTGTGGGAACACGAAATTTTGTTTCCTTCAAACATTGTTAAACGTATGCCCGCGTATACATTTTTATATGGATAAACAAGTAATATATGTTGACTTGGGTTTAATTGAGTTCTGGGCAATAGGAAGGAAATTTACCCTGAAATACTTGATACATGATATAAATTTATATGATACTTAAAAATTTTCTTCAGTATATTTTCAGCTGAAAAAAACATACATTGTAGTCAGAATAAATCATTGTTTTTGCATAAATGCATCTTATTGTTGAGTATCTGGCATTTTATGTATTGCTGTTTATTTTGTCACATTCTGTGAAGATTAAGGTTGTATATTAGACAGCACAATCGTTAAAGAAGATGGAGATCCCGTATAAATACCATGTAAACGCACTTAAAAGCCGAATATATAGAAATATAATTTCGCTTCGTACTGTTATTTTAGGTAGGACAAAACGAAAAAGAAGTTAAAGGACGAATAAAGAGTGTGTAAACACATTTATAAAAGGAATATATATATATATATATATATATATATATATATATATATATATATATATAAGAGTGTATTGTACCTGATTTACTCCCATTCTAATCTCTATTGCCCCTCAGTAAATGTGTTGTGTTAAATATAAATATAAACAAATTTACCGTCGCTAAAATACAAGTTGTTGTAGTTGAACATGGAAAATGTTCAAAATATTAGGTTTTCGGCTTGTATCTATTTGTGATTATTTGATTCCGAAATGTGTTTTCGTTAAAGTTTCAATAGCATATTTCGACTTGATTTTCGTAGACGTTTTTTACGCAGACGTTAATTTTGTGTGTTTTTAAAATAAAGAAACCCAACTTACATATACATTTTTACTACAAGTAATTTTACGGGGTACAAAATGAAATCATGGAGCAATTGGAAACCTATTTGTCTTTTTAATTTGAATTTATTGCCAATATATTTCCATATGAGTAAAATATAGTAAATTATTTATAAACTAAAAGAAAACATATTTATTTAATACTTTGATTAACTACAATATGCCTGATAACAGTTAACATAAAAAAATTACTTTAAGAAATATTACCAAAAGTTAATTGAATGGTATAATTGATAAATGGCATTTAATATTTGAGTCAAAACTTGAAAAATCATAAATATGTTTTAAAGAGGCAAGTAAAATAATAAACCAAAATATATATTGACAATCATGAAACATAGCCAAATTTACTCATTAAATTTTCTGTTTGCATAAGTTTACACTTAATAACGAGCCAATCATAAAGCTTTCGTGCGTACCTCTCGGTTTATTCAGCTGCAAGTGAGTATTTCTAATGGAAAATACGTTTCCATTGTGACCTGAGGAAGATGGAGTGTATTATATCAATCCTACAGTTTAAATAAGAAGATATATACTTGGGATCAAGAGAAGTACATTTTGTGACAATAACAAAGCATATCCATCTAACTCTTTTGCAAACAATCTAAAAATTAAAAATAAAGTTAAATTTTTTTTTATATTTCCAAGTTATGTTATTGGAAACATTTTATATTTACTTATAAAATAACATGATTGTATTTGACGCATTTTTAGGTATAACAGTCATCAATTAGGTATAAATATTCTTCACATACTATTTCCTCACTAAGCATTTATTATATTGGGAAATATTAAATGCGATATTACTGTAAGATACAAACACATAAGGTTACTGAGTTTTTTAAAGAATATTTATATTAGCCTTTCATTTTACACCCTTACACAAGAGTAGTGAAAACATTTTGTGTCCATATGTTCAATTATTTCATTTCATAAGAACACAAAACCGGCTTTCGTAATTAGGAAGAGGTAAAATGTTTATTTTTAACTTTTTGGCGTTGATAATTCAGGTGTCAATACCTACTAAGCAAAGAGTCAAAAACTATATTTTCTTGTTTAAATGCATACAACCCTAAATATTTTCTTAGACGCTTCTTAATAGACTTTTTAAAATTTTTCTCTTACTAAGATGCTTTTTTTACCTGGGGAAAAATCAAACTATGTAATACAATTCAAATTAAAAATATTTCAAAAGCAAGAATAAATAATAAAACTATTATTGTTTTTGAAATATTTTAAATTTATTAATAATATATAAATATATCTTGAGAAATTAGAAAAAATCGTTTTATTGAAATATCGGTTACATGTTAAGAATTGTAAAAGCACAAAACTTTCGCAGTGTGAATAATTTTAACTGATGTCATTAAATCAGAATTCAATAATCGCTATTATTCTATTTATTAGAATTCCTAATTCAATGGTTATATTGTATTAGGGCATGTCTAATGATAAGCCTAGCTCGTTAGGCCCGGCGGTCTATTCTGACTAGAGCTATATATACAGGTGTGGTGGCAGAAGAAGGCATCATTGATCTTCTAGAAACCATGGGTAAATTGTCGTTCATCTTACTTGCCGTTATTGTAGGGAGTGTGGCTGTAAGTACTACTTGTATTCTGGTTTAGATTAACAGCAGTTCATAATTTGAATTTAATAAAAATAAATAGAATAATTTATAGTTTTGAATAAAAATAATTATGGGAAAACCAGGTTTTTTAATTGTAATCGAATATATTTATATTTAATATAATTAGAAAAAATAAATATAAAGTTTAAAATATGTTAAAATCATTATTAAACACACACACACACACACACACACACACACACACACACACACACACACACACACACACACACACACACACACACACACACACACACACACACACACACACACACACACACACACACACACACACACACACACACACACACACACATACACACACACACACACACACACACTGACTGCTAGGGGCACTTGATTTTGTAAAGTAAATTGAGTAAATTAAAAATTTACCTGTATAATTTTACTAAATTTTGATTCCTTTGTTATTTATATAATTACGTATTTCTTTTTAAGTATATTTTACCCATATTAATACCTTATTTTACCCTATTATATCTAATTTAAACATTATAATATAACGCGGCCTGTACATATAGCCTATGTTTATACTAAATTAACGATGTAACCATTATTTAGTATATGTTTTATACATCTCATTTCTTAAATAACTATAGTGAAAATCAAATGAAATTATGTTAGTTACTTTTTATCAGATTAGTTTTATTTCTGCCACTTCTAAAGCCTTTTATGAACTTAAGTTGCTTTCAAATTATTCTCCTCTTGGAAATGAGTGTTCCAATAAGGGCAACTGTCCTTATTAGGGTAGTGTATACCTTTCACAAAAGTTTATTGAATAAAATCAAATAATTTCTTTATTCGATAAAAAAGATTTACTATTTATAACAATCTTTTATATTCAATTTCACCTAACAAATATCTTGTTTTAACGTCAAATTTAGTTATAAAATACATTTCCAATATTTTAAAACTGGTAATTACTTGATAAGATCTGTCTTTGTTTCAAATGTTCATTTATTGAGATCATACGAAATGCCCATAATGAAACACAAATAATTTTAGTTTAACGAACATTTCAAATTCTTATACTCGTACTTTGTCTATTTGTAATAATAATTATACTTTTACTTCTAAAACAGCTCTTCTTTATTACCTAAACTGAATTTATAATATATTTAACATCTTTTGTTAAAAAATTAGTATAATTGCTTAGGCCTACTATATCAAACTGTTGTTTAACAATATCCTACTCTAAATACGACACAACAAATATTTTATAGAGATTATTGTATGATTCATTCTTAATGATGTTGATACTGTTTACCAACAAAAAGCTTTGAATACAAATTAATAAACATATCTTGTATTTGAATAACCTCAGTTGTTCATTATTATTAAACAAACTAAAATATTTTATAGCTATATATATATATATATATATATATATATATATATATATATATATATATATATATATATATATATATATAAATATAAAATACGTTTTCTTGTTTAATAATTTAAAACAACTTAGGTTATTCAAATACAAGAATATTTATTAATTTATATCCTATATAATGGATAAAAATTAATAAATATTCTTGTATTTGGATAACCTATGTTGTTTTAATATATATATATATATATATATATATATATATATATTAATAAATTAAAAATATTTCAAAAACAAGAATACTTTTAATGCATATATTATTCAAAGCTTTTTGCCGATAAAATAGTACCAGCATCTTCAGGAAAATAATTATCTCTGATATTATTGTAACTATATATATAACTATATTACAAGAAAACATATCACCATATTTATAATATATATATATATATATATATATTTGTAAGACACTTTCGTTCATGATGACCTAACTATCCAAAAAATAAAATTTACCTGATTGTGTATTTCTGAAGTAGTGATGAGTAATTGTTTTTTGATTAAATTTTTTTCGACTACTAAGTCTATTTTTGTACTACAAGATATTACAGAAAACCACCTGAAAACTTTAAATATAATTGACATTAAGGGCTTCTAGCTTAAACTCCTATGACTGTGTCCTATGACTCCGCAATAAAATTAGGAATCGTTAAAATATTGCTGATTCAGGATCCCTTATCTACATACAGGTTCCTAGCTCTGGTGAAGCAAACTGTTTACCTCTTAGATGTCTGGTAAATAGACATTGCATTTTTGTCGCTTTCACATTTCATCTATATTTAGTCTCTTAGGTTTGGTCCTATGTTACCACTCCAGGATAACCTGCCGCCATCCAGGTTGTTCCTAAATCTGGTGAAGCAAACTGTTTACCTTTTAGACGGCACGTAAGAAGACATGGCCTTTTGGTCGCTTTCACGTTTCCTTTATATTTAGTCTCTTAGGTTTGGTCCTATGTTACCACTCCAGGATAACCTGCCGCCATCCAGGTTGTTCCTAAATCTGGTGAAGTAAACTGTTTACCTTTTAGACGGCACGTAAGAAGACATGGCCTTTTGGTCGCTTTCACGTTTCCTAAATTTAGTATCTTGGGTTTGGTCCTATGTTACCACTCCAGGATAACCTGTTGCTATCCAGTATGCTCATAACTTTGATGAAATGATTTGTTTACCCCTTACATGGCAAGTAAATAGACTTTATATTTCGTCAACTTGGATCATTTCGACCATTAGATCCTCTGTTGGAATCCAGCTTGTCCCTTACTTTGGTAAAAAGATCTGAGTACCGAGTACATGGTATGTAACTTTGCATTACATTTCGAGCATTTGTAGTTCTTGGGGTCGGGCCTACATTGATGCTCTAGGATTCCCCATCAGAATTCAGATATTTCTTTGTTTTCTGAAGATATGTGCTTAAATCTGACATGGCACATATCTTTGCATTATATTTCATACATCCGTAGTCCTTAAGGTTAGGTTCTTCGTTGCTGCTGCAGAATCCCCTGTCGGCATCCAGATTCTTAATAGCATTGGTGAGGAGATCTGCTAACCCCACATATGGCATCTACCCAAAATTACATTTGGTCCATTTCTAGTCCTTATGGATAGGTCCTACGTGGGTGGTCTATTATCATATTATAAATATATATATATATATATATATATATATATATATATATATATATATATATATAGTGTGTGTGTGTGTGTGGAAGAAAACAACGTTTCTCTACATTTGAAAGTAAGTATAATAGTTTAACAAATAAATAAACATCAACTTATATTTTTATTCTTTTATTGTTTTTAAAAATACTCAAGGTATTTTCTGTTTCAGCAATCTACTAATGTTTATTATATAGTTTCTCATTTTTCTGTGCAGTGATTTATAACTATTTTTACACGTTAATAATTTAATAATTGAATTATTAATAATGTGAATTTACAGTTGCAAACAGTCACACCAGATCCAAAGGGTGAAACTACTAGGAATTCTGAATATGGAAAGCCCGAACATTCGTCTTTGGAGTCATTGGTAAATATCGTACTTGGTTTAATTGCTATTGACTCTCTGTCTGCGTGCGTGCGTGTGTGTGTGTGTGTGTGTGTGTGTGTGTGTGTGTGTGTGTGTGTGTGTGTGTGTTTGTATGTGTGTATGTATGTATGTGTGTGTGTGTTTGTGTGTGTGTGTGTGTGTGTGTGTGTGTGTGTGTGTGTGTGTGTGTGTGTGTGTGTGTGTGTGTGTGTGTATGTAAGTGTGTGTGTATTTGTGTGAGTTTGTGTGTTGCGTGTTTATGAATTTACTTTTATTTGGGTGTGTGTGTGTGAATTTATGAGTGTGTGTGGGGGGGGGGGGTATTTGTGTGAGTGTGTGTGTTGCGTGTTTATGAATTTACTTTTATTTGGGTGTGTGTGTATTCTACTTCTAATATATCACAAAACCCCCTTTGAAACAGTGTGTTTCCTAATTAAAAATTGGTTTCGTTAATGCGTACATTTGTTTTGTTTCAGATGAGGAGAACCTTGTTCGAAAAAAATTAAGGAGTATTATATTAAGTTTAATACACACCTTAAAGATATTCGTGTTGAGTTGCTTGGAATAGCTCTTCTCTTACTAATAAGACAGTAAAAAACTTGCATAATATTTTAACCAAATCCAGTATTAATTTGAGAATTTTTTGTAGTTTTCAAGGCTTCACAAGTTATAAAATTGTCTGATATAAATTTTGTAAACGCTAAGCGACTAGCGAAACACTCGTCAATGAAAGTGACTGGTTTGTTTAACAAGATTAACAATAATATTGTTAATTGTCAAAGGTTTATCGATGTGTTCTTTAAAGGTCTCAAGAGGTACTATAATACTTCCTTAGAGAAAATTAAAATTCTGATAAAAACTGTCAAGGATTTGAGCAAAAAAATTAAGAATAATGACTCAGTCAAGTTGAGTCTTAAGAGAATCGATGTACTACAAGACTCCACCAACAAGATATTTACTGACTTTAGAAATACAAACAAGATGGACGTAGGACGCTTAGTAACAAATTGCAGAGCAAAAACCCAGATTGTCGAATTTTACTGCGTATGTCAGTTTATTCAAAAGTTTATTTTTATTAAATTTATATTATAAACAGCTTGTAATCCTAAACGGAATACAAATAGTACTTAGAGCCACATTCGCTACAAACACAGCAAGCAAGACGAACGACAAGTTACCCATATTGCTTAGAAGATCAATGCTGCGTCCTTCAGCCCCCACACGTTTATATATAGCTCTAGTCCTAAAGGTAAGAATAGACCACTGGGCCTAACGAAGTAGGTCTATCATTAGACACGCCTTAATACAATATAAACATTCGAATTTGTAACTTTATGTGTTTGTATCTTAGAGTAATATCGCATTCAATATTTCCTAATATAATAAATGTTAAATGAGGAAATATTACATAAAGAATATTCATGCCTAATTGATGACTGTTATTCCTAAAAATGCGACAAATTATTCTTGTTATTCTATAAGTTATTATAAAATCTTTTACAAAATATAACTTGGAAATAATTTTAAAAAAGTTTTATTAATTTTTTTTTTTGTTTTCAGAAGAGCTAGACGGATATGATTTATTATTCTGTCACAAAATATGCTTCTCTTGATCCCAAGTATATATCTTCTTATTTAAACTGTAAGATTGATATAATACACTCCATCTTCCTCAGGTCACAATGGAAACGTATTTTCCATTAGAAATACTCACTTGCAGCTGAATAAACCGAGAGATACGCACGAAAGTTTTATGATTGACTTGTTATTAAGTGTAAACCTATGCAAACAGAAAAATGAATAAACTAGGTTATGTTTCATGATTGTCATTTTATATTTTGTTTTAATATTTTACTCACCTCTTTAAAACCTATTTATGAATTGGTCAAATTTGACTCAAATATTAAATCCCATTTATCAATTAAACCATTCAATTTATTTGTAGTAGTATTTCTATATAATGTTTTTATTGGTAACTGTTATTCAGTCATATTGTAGGTCGACAAAATAATAAATAAATATGTATTCCTTAAATTTATAAATAATTTACTGTATATTACTCATATGGAAATTTATTGGCAGTAAATGGAAATTAAAAAGGCAAAATGCAGAAAATTATTTCGAAACATGCTATTTATTTTATTGAAAACGCAACGAAAACACGTTTCGGATTCTAATAATCGCAAATAAATACAAACTTAAAACATAATGTCTTCAGCATATTCCATGTACAACTTCAATAACTTGTACTTTAACGGTGGTGAATTTGTTTATATATATATATATATATATATATATAACACCATTTTTTTCGAGGTGCAATAGATATTAGAATCGGACTAAATCAGGTACAATACATTCTTATATATATATATATATATATATATATATATATATATATATATATATATATTTGGTTTATAAATACGTATACATACTCTCTGTACGTCCCTCTACTTCCATTTCCTATTGTTTTATCTAAAATACAATACGAAATGAGATTTTATATATATATATATATATATATATATATATATATATATTCGGCTTTTAAATGCGTTTACATGGTCTTTGTAAGGGATTTCCCTCTTCATTAACGTTTGTTCTGTCTAACATACAACCCTAATCTTCACAGACTGTAAAGAGAAAGTTGTATAAATAGTTTTACTTTTCTTTGGCAAAATAAACAGCAATACTTAAATGGCATGTATCCAACGATAAGAATGTGCTTTTATGCAAAAACAATAATTCATTCTGAGTACAATATATGTTTTTCAGCAGAAAATAAACTGAAGAAACATTTGGAAACATTATATAAATTTAGAACATGTATCAAATACTTCAGGGTAAAATTCCATTTCGTGGCTCAGAAAGTCACTTAAACCAAATACAGCTAAATACGCTATATTGTGGTTATTTAATTATTGTTTTACTCCAGCAATGGGCAATTATTCCTGATTACTGTTTACACATTCAACCAAAGTTTATTTTATATTATAACTTCACTGTAAATGTTGAATGTTATTTCAGTTTAAATTCAACAATAATTGGATTGATTAAGTACGAAATACATAATGTCTCCCTGCATTTAGTTATCTTCATCTAGGTTTTGGAAATTCGTTGATGGGTTCAGTTATAATTTCCTTTCACTTTAATTTTTAAGGTAATATATGAGAAATATTGCAAAATTCCAACTTTTTCGTTTTTATTTATGTTATTTAAAACAATAAAATTCACAAATGTTTGAAATACATCAAACCATAAAGTGCATAAAACTTACAGAACAAAAAAACATTACCTTGAATTACTTACACTTTGGACAAACTCCTTTATCAAAAAATTCTCCCGGGCCAGGGTAAATGTTATGTAACCGACACTGCCCCCACGAAGAAATAGTTGCCTCCCAATCCTTATTTTACAAATTCTTTTCACGGTGTTGTGACGTTCAGACACCTCTCTCCACCTTGGGGAGAACGGGTTATTAGGTAGCGACCTCGCCTTTACAAAGAAATAATTTCCTGCTAATCCCAATGGCAGGATTCATTTACATTTTTTTACACGGTATTGTGATGTTTAGATACCTGTCTTCACTTTCATGAAAACTGGTTATTAGGTAGCGACCAAGCCTCTACGAAGAAATAGTTGCCTCCTAATCCTAATGCCAGATTCTTTTACAATTACCTCACAACTTCTTTTTAGGGTGTTGTGACGGTATAAAAACTGCATAATAAAAGTACGATATATATATATATATATATTTGATATCATTTTGGATGATCTTTTTTTCAAAATGAAATTAGAAGGGTCATGATTTAGAAATAAAATTGTAGGAAACAGCAAAAAATTATGTGCAGTTACTAATAAGATGTAAAGGATAACGTTTTGTAAGATTTTGTTATATCATTGTTTTCCTGTAGAATCTAATACATAGTTCATTGGCGAAAAGCTTTGCATGATATATATATATATATATATATATATATATATATATATATATATATGTGTGTGTGTGTGTGTGTGTGTGTGTGTGTGTGTGTGTGTAACTATTCTTGTATTTGAAATATTTTTATTCCTTATCTATATTACAAGAAAACGTATTGCTATATTTAATATATATATATAATATAAATAAACATAATATAATATGTCCAATATAAATAAACACAGCTCAATTTTCCATGAGTCCTATCGGTCACACGTACCCTCTCACTTTTAGTTCTTGTGTTGCTGGAAGTGATTCACTGCTGCAACAGTGGCCTCCTTTCTCACGCTCTTTATCCTGAGGTCTCTGTGTCTGGCATAGAGTCTCGGATTTACCATGGAGCTCTTACATTGGATTGTAAAATACGTTTTTGGAAGCGCTTGATAACTTGCACATTGTTCTCTCTGTTCATCCTCTCTGAGCCACTATAACCTTTTGTACCGTATCCTAGTTCATTTATTTGTCTTTACGTGGGATGTCCAGTTCTGTTGAGCGCTAAACGTTAGACTTAGGTATTTTACCACTATGACATAAGGGATGAGTTACCCTTTCTATTGTGAGGTCGGTTTTGATTTTGCCTTTGTGGTAAGTATAACATGTGCTGACTTGCTATATGCGTCACTATCTGGTCCAGTAACTGACGATGTCCAGAGTATATTGGAATTTACCGGCTGCGTCTACTTCATTTTGTGCGACGGACAACGTAGTATTGTTTTCTCCGAATGTCACTATAATACTCCGTTGGCCGGTGTATGTCATATATAGAGAATATACAGAACTGGGCCGTGGTATTATCCTGACGCATTCCTTCGACGTTGTCTTAGAAACTGGAGTAATCCCTATATTGGTTAACGTAGAAAATTCTGTCCGCAAAGGTAGGACTTGAGCACGCCAGGCACAGTCAAAAACTTGGGACACGTCAAGGAAGATGTCACAGCATATCTTCTCCGTTTCCAAGGATCTCTCAATAGTTGACACAATTCCGTGCCCCTTTGTATAGTAAAGTGCTTACTCCGGAAGCCATATTGGTGGTTCGGAAACAAACCTCATTCTTCAATTATTGGTTTGAGTCGCTCCAGCAGCAGACTATCAAAAAATATTTATATTACTGAAAACAAAGATATTGGACGATAAGTTTATCGCTATTTGGTGGTGTTCCTGGCTTTGAAGTCTTTAGTAATTCAGATATATTCCACTTCCTCCGAAAGTATTATTGACAGTAGTAGCTTCAGGAATTTTGAGCCGTAATCAGATAGAGGTTTCACGAAAGCAATGCTTGGACACTCGGGATTTGTAAGGTGATTAGACCATTCGTTGTTGTTTATTTCGCCTCGAGAAGGCTTATGGTAGGGCGTGGAAAAGAAGATTATTGAACACTTTAAAATGAAAAAGGTTCTAGCACTCATCTTTACCTCCCCGTCAAATAGGTTTCTCGGCATTCGTCTTTGGAGGCGCATATTCAAAGTTATAAACAGGAGAATGGTGTTCCGCAGAGTAGCTAACTGAGCCTCACGCTGTTTTCCGTTGCAATTATTAGTATCACAAGTAATATACAATCTTCGATGCGTGTTCTCTTTTTGTAGATGACTTTTGTATTCTTGAGCCTTCTCAAAGTATGAAAACCGAGGAAAAAGTTCTTTGCAGTTAGTAATACACGAATTAGAGAAATCGTCATGAATTACATGCTTTAATTCTCTGCTTCAAAGATCAAATGCGTAGCATTTATCTTATTGGGATGCAGCTTCAAATCACGAATACTGTTAGATTTTTGAGTGTTTTATTTGATAAAAGACATTCATGGATTTGAAGATGAGTGTAACCAGATATTGACTTTGCTAAGAGTACTAATTGGGGAGTAGACAGAACTACTATGCTACACTTGTATCGCGCGGTCGTTATACTGCGCATAGATTATTTTATCTGCATGACCTGTTCTGAAAACTCTCTATGCAGTTCACCACTCTGGACTTATACAATCCACTGGTGCTTTTAGATGTAGCCTAATCCCTAGTCTTATTGTCGAGGCTGGGAAACTGTCCCTTTTAGGACGACGTCAGATGCTACATATTTCATACTTTTTTGATTTTCGAAGCAAACCTAATGATCCGGGATTCAAGAAGGCCTTTTATAACTTTTACGAGTAATATTATGATGCGACTCAACGTCCGACTGCTCCAGTTACCATAAGGATGTTGATACCCTGCAGTTACAACATCTTTACCATGTTCGATCGTTAAATGTGCTATCTGCCTCCATGCATACTTAAAACGTCATTTTGTATTGTCCAGTTACATCAATTCGAATACTCCTGATGTGGATTACCACCTGGAATTTTGGGTGGTTTACAGATCTCACCAGTTCAGTGAAATAATTTTCAGAGAGTGGTCTAAACTGGACAATGGCGTTTGGTATGCGTTTTATGAGTCGGGTCATAGGTTTACCTACACGTAAGGATTTCCCTCAACGGGACGTAGGCTTACCTACACGTAAGGATTCCCCTCAGCTTGTAGTGGTTTACAGCGGAACTTTTCACCACTTTGAAAGCTCTAACGTCACTAAATCTGGTTCGTCTCACTACGTTTTGTGTTCCGATTGTAACAGTGCTCTTCAGGCTCATTAAGGTATATCCTCTGCAAACCTCTGGTTGGAGATATTTTGTGCAGTACACAAACTTCAATTAGCGGGTGTGGAGGTAACATTGTGCTGGATTCCTGATTATTGTGGAGTTATCGGAAACACAAAAGCTGGTGAAAAGGCGAAGAATGCTTCTAGAGTGGTGCCAACTGCACAACGTGTTTTAACATCTGATTATATGTGTTTTGCAAAGCAAACATTATTAGCTGCTTGGAATGACGAATGGCAATGTGCGAATAACAATAGGTTGACAGAAGTCATGGATACCATCCGTCCATGAATGTTTTCTATTCGTTCGACACGTAGGTAGGAAGTGGTGGCTGCCCGCCTCCGTGTAGGCCTCTCTTGTCCAACTTATGGGTATCTGAGTACTAGTATTTTGTATATATAATTAAAAAACAATGTAAAATTGTTTTTAGCTTGATAAGGCAAGCTGCTTGACTAGTTGCTGAAACGTTGCATTACTAAAATAAATATCTATGATACTATTATGTTGATATGTCTTTATTTAATCGAGTGCTAAATAATCATGAATCGTATACATTTTATACTTACTTACTTTATCCAACGCCCACTCTAGGCATTTCAGCCATTCGGTGCAGTCCAGTAGAGGGAGGCGAGATGCTCTACGTCGGAGCTATATGCTTCATCGCGGACGTCCCGCAGTCCTTGGCATTCGAACAGATGTTGGGCGTTCAAAATTGCTTCATGGGCTGTGCAAAGCGGGCAGTCCGCGGAGGAGAGTACTCCTATTCTGGTCAGATGGGCAGGGAGGTAATCGTGTCCTGTCAGAGTTCGAAAGGCGGCCACACCAACGTGACGTGACAGGTTTCGGCTAAGTGGGTTGTTCTTGACGATAGATTCCGAGCTCTTCCCTTTTGCGGCGTACCTGTGTCTGGCAGATGTTCTTGCCCTCACTGCTTGATCAATCCTTGTCTTGGAGAAGGTCAGGAACAGAGGCATCATTGGCTGAGTGAGGGATAGGCCTGATTTCGCTAATTCGTCCACCTTTTCATTCCCTGGAATTCCAACGTGACTTGGAATCCACTGCAGAATAAGTTCCCAACCCCTTTCAGAGAGATCACTTAAGATAGCGCGACAGTTCAAAGTTCGCTTGCAATTGGTGTCAGTGTTGGTGGAGAGGAACGTGATTGCAGATTGAGAGTCAACAAAGAACATAGCTTTTCGGTAATCTCTCAATGAAGTTGGCTTTCGAAAGGCTTCATATACAGCCGCTATTTCCCCGTCATAGTTGCTCAGGGGAAAACCCACTGCGGCGCATCCTGTAAAGAGTGGGGAGTGGTAGCCAGCTCCTGTACGGCCAGTAGCAAGGTTACAGGATCTGTTAGTGTAAATGTGCAGCCAGTCGGAGGGTGGGCAACGCATGTTGATGGTTTCAAGATGTTTTTAGGATGTGTGGCCGGAAAGATACAGACTTTGCTGGGGAAGGTGGCTGAACGTGCGGGTTACGGAGAAGATTGGCTCTGAGGTACCTGCGAGGATGTTCAGTTCTTTAAGGAGTTCTTCTGCCTTCTTGAGAGGCGTGGTTTGAGTTTTTAATCTCGACGTCGGAGTTTTGTAAGCGTCCCAGAATAGATGAACTCGTTTGATTCTTTCCCAGGATTTGAGTGATGTCTTTACTCTTCTGTCATCAAGACGTTCAATCCCGGTTTGTGCTTCCATTGCCGCACAATGTATACATTTAATATTTCAGTAAAGTAAATAGAATTTATAAATATAACTGTACTGTGTATTGCGACGGCCCTTCCAGCCGTCACGCAGATAAACATTGGCAACGAAGTCGGCCCTGTGCTAATGCTTGCCAAAATCTGCCAGAGAACCAGTCATTGAACTTTATATTAAAAAACCTAACTCGATGATATTTATCCCTTTGGGAACTGTATTCCGGGAAATGAATTCTTTTTAGGCATCTGAGCTTAATGACCAGTGTGTCGGAGTGTATAAGAAAATGGTTTATGAATTAATTTCCACTCAATTTGCAAGTTAGTGAAAAACTCTGTTTTTTATTTATATATCAATTTCGGCTTTAGCACAGATTAATCAATTTTACAAAATTTAATTTCATACAAAACTACTTTCCATTTACAGGATTTCTAAAATACAATAAAACTTTTATAAATGAACGTATTATTCATTTCTTAATGACTTTGCCCTGGCTTAGTTAATTGAATATTTTAATGCTTTCTATGAAGCCTATGGTTCCAAATGTAACCCTTTGAAAAATATACCTAATTTTAGCATACATTTATATCATGAAAACTTACGATTTACAGTTAAATTTAAACTATAGAAAAGTACACAAAATTATCTCTGAAAAGAGAAATATATTAACATTTATAATTTCATAAGAAAAATCATGTGTGTAAATAAGACAAATTTTACCAGAATGTTTCAATTATTTAAAATAAATCAATATACCCTTTATTTTCACATATTAATATAGACAATTTATACAAAATCTATGCATGTTTAAGATTCCCTGTCCTTCAAAACAACCCCACATGATCAGAAAACAATTTAGCAAAAATTTACTTTATGATTTAGCATTAAACATTTCGAACGTTTTCCTATTATTTATATATATATTAAAAAAATTATAAAAGAAAAATCTCAAATATTAACATAACAATTTATAAAGACTATTCACATACTAAACATTCAAAATCATTAAATAAACCTCTTTTAATCAACAATCTTCTCGAGAATGTAACTCAAATTGACAACTAATACATTAGAAACATTTACCTATTTTTAAACAGCATATTTATATCCTAATTTTAACACACCATTTGTAAAATCAGCATTTATATATTAATAATCATACCCATCTTAATTTATCAAACAATATTAAAAAATTCCTTTTTTAAGAAATATTTATTTCCTTTCTGTAAATCTGAAATTACTTCAGCACTAATTATTGTCTTCTGACATTTTTGTATATTTATTTTAATTTGTTAATTTCAAACCAGCTTCACTTGAAACTCTTTGTGCTGGATTAATTCGTATATCTTTTCCTATTTTAGCATTCTAGCAAACATAAAAGTTCCTTAATCATAATCACGGTAACATATAAAACCCTTAGGCACTTTTGTATTAATTTTGACCTCTTTATTTGTTTTCAAACAACCTCGTTGTTTATCTATATATTAATTTTATTTCAGTATACCTTGTGAACAACTCTTGTAATTCATTTTCTCTAATTTTTTCTTAGTTTGCCAACATTTAGGTTTATATTTATTTTGTATACATTTAATTTCAATCTCCTACATCAACAAACACTAAACCGATTTTTTTCCAACATAATTTATTAAGAAAAAAACGTTTGTTTATATCTATGCTCGTTTGGACGCCATTTTGTCTTTGATGACGTCAAAGCAAAAATTCCCTAGTGCCATTCCCTGAATTCTGCTAGATTCCACCTAGTTTGGGGCTGCCCAGATTTTGTGGCGTGAAGTTTCTCTCCATGGTCTTCTTTCTCCAGTTCTTTTATCTGTCACGCGTCACCCAGAATTTAATTTTTATAAGTTTACAGTTCTTATCGCTGTTTTTTTACATGAGTGTCACTGATTTTATTCTCAATTTTAAAACAGTTTCTTGATAACTTGATGTTTATTTTTTATTGTTTTCACATTTACCGGTTTTTAAAATTTATTTTGTAGAATTTTTTTTGTTACTGTCTTCGAATAACAATTTACGGTTTATAAGCTTTAGAAACCTACACTTTTGATCTATTTGACACTCACCACATTTTGTTTAAATTTAGTCAATTTTAAGAACCGAAATCCCTAAAAAAAGGCTTGTTAATCTCCCCGTTACATTTTTGCAGTCCTGGCACTTAGCACATGATGTTGGAATTTGACACTTTTATATCATTAAACGCGGAATAAGTTGAAACTCCGTCCAGTGTCTACGATACTTTGAGACTCACTGAAAACTTTCCCCTCGCTTCATCTCCACACTCTACATACAATCTGTCTCACCTGTTGTCCCTGGTCCAATTAACATATTTGTTAAAAAATGACGTAATATGGTTCGATGCCACCCTTTAAAATCGCGCGATCCTTTACGTGTTCAGGGGCTTCTTTATTTTAGTACACAATTTTTTATTTGAACATAGCTTTGTAATATTGGATTTAGGCGATTTCCCTATTCTTGATGTTATTCATAATTTTTTTTCTACACATTTTCTATATGAACTCTCTACATGAATTTTGATTTTTCTTCTATTTTTCTTTGTCGCTTATCTCCTTCAAATCAGTAAAAAAACACTCCCCCCTTTAAAATGGCTTTAGTTTATAAGATTCTTTGAAATAGCTGCTCATGGCACTATATTTATATTTATTTTTATAATCGAAAATTAAATTTTATATTTTTCAAATTTAAAGTTTCCATTGTAACGCCTTAATTCCTAATTTAAACCCGTTACAATAAACCTATCGTTAACTACGACGAGAACATTAGCTGTCATTAAAAAATTTGTATTCCAGAAAATATATAAAGTGTATATTTCTTATATATTGTATGTCACAATTTAAGTTTCAACATATAACAATAAATAAAATCATTTTTAGGAGAAGAGTTTTTAATACTATCGCTACAATGTACGTACAAAATAATAAAATATTTTTAAAAAGTAAAATAATTATTACAGTTTAGTTTCTGCTCCAAAGAATGTTTAAAAAGCACACGAGGCTGGATAATTAGAATAAAACCATAATTTCTTTGTTTTGCAGGTGTGACGGATGTATAGAAAAGAACAATAACGCTTTTCCAAAGTAGTTTACAAATAAAAGACAGATATAATTAGTATTAACCGATATCTAATCACCGATTTGGCCAAAAAGTTCGAGGATATTGCACAATACTGCAATTAGGCTTACTGTATGTAAATGCTTCAATACAATTATTTTTCTAATTACTTTGTTTCCTAATTTTTTTTTATATTTAAATTCATCAAGCCTGTAAAATCTTTAGAAATATTCAACTGAATTGACGTAAAATTATAAAAAAATAAAATAGGCAGTCGCATGGATGACGGACGAAAGTGACTGTTTCTTACAACGTCTTTTCCTGAGTAAAATAAACTGAAATGTATCTTACGTTTAGCGTTATATATATTTTTTTAATAATAAAGCTTAATTTAAAGAGTGGGGGAAATATTTATTTTTTTTAGATAAAAATAATGTAAAACATCCAAATTCCTTTTACTAAATATTGGTTTTATTTGTTTTTACAATATTTATTCAAACGAAGATTTTTATCCTTGCAAAATATATAATCAGACCATATTTCCAAATCAGTCACTGGGACTGGCCTATAGAAGTGAATAATTTACTTTTATTACTCTAATTAATATTGCTCAGTACGGGAGCCTGTAACCCACACTAAGCGCGTCCCTAGGTGTAGATAAGGGAATAGGTATTCCCTAAGGTATAAGTGTATTCCGAGTAGGTATTTATGTTGGGATAAGCGCCTTCTAATTATATTATTTCAATTTTGTCTTCTTTGTTCTTATGTTTTAATCTAAATAAATTTTCATTAGTTGCCCTATTAAGGTTTCTAGGCTTGAGACAATTGATCGTTGGTTTAAATTCTTCTGTGGCATCCATTTGATATACATCAAAAGGGGTGACACTATAAGTTGTGTCTTCATTAGAATATATTATATAATTCGCTTCGAAAATGTCACAATTATTTAAAGATTCTTTAATGTGTATTTTACCGTCTATAAATTCTTTTAAGTAAGCAGTGTTATAACTTTTATTTGTTGCTAGTTTAACGACGTTTTTCCTTTTTTAGTTTACTTCTTTTTTCAGTCCTAGTAGTTGTTTATATTTATTATTATTACACTTCATCGTATTTCGTGTAGATTTAAGTTTGCATTTAATTCTTTTAGAGTCTCATGTCCTATTAAAATGTCGTATTTGTCTGAGAAGTCGAATATGTACATTTTTACTAATAGATCTATTCCAAATGTATTATCTAAACTAAAGAGAATATATTCGGAACTATGTTTTATGCCAGTTGGCGTTTTTATTGTGATTCCCTCTGCGTGAAGTGTTTGATTTACTAAGTTAGAATCTATATAATTTTTAGATGAACCTGTGTCTGCTAACCATGCCCTTTCTTTGCAATCCAAAAACTACGGTAGATTTCTATTAGTCACATTGAATTCGAATATTGATCCGGGACTTTGAGTGGATTTTTACTTACTCCCAATAAGTCATTTACTTGTTGTGTTAAATGTGATACTTGTTGCAAATCCTTAATCTCTTTACTCGCAAGATTTTCTATTCCCGTGATTTCATCTGCAGGTTTTTGGTGATATTCGACTGACCTCATAGAAACAGTTTTATTTGTTCGGTAATGTACACTGGATCGTTGTTGAAAGAAAGGTCTTGGATTGAAATAATTTTAAGGTCTTGTAATTTAGTATTTTGGTGATAGAAAAATGGTTTTGAGGTTGTTTTTGTGTGTTTGAGAACCTTTTTGTGGTTTTGGAGTCCACTGTCTCTAATGATAGTTATCTTCTTATGTTGGTGTTAATTTCAGACTGCAACCATAATATATCAAGACCACTCAAGTTGCGTATTTACGTGCGACCACTCACGTTACGTATTTACGTGCGACCACTCACGTTACGTATTTACGTACGACCACTCACGTTACGTATTTACGTGCGACCACTCACGTTACGTATTTACGTGCGATTACTCACGTTACATATTTACGTGCGACCACTCACGTTACGTATTTACGTGCGACCACTCACGTTACGTATTTACGTGCGACCACTCACGTTACGTATTTACGTGCGACCACTCACGTTACGTCTTTACGTGCGACCACTCACGTTACTAATTTACGTGCGACCACTGCAGTGTTAAGAAAACTCCCGAAGATAAGCTTCAGTTCTCGTGGTTAATTGGTTCTCTGTTTTAAATACTAGTATTGCCTGATTCTAAATAATTTTCCATTGGAGCATAAAAGCCCTAAATCTAAAAGGTTTAGGAGCTATATGTGTTTTAATTAACACATAAAAAAATACAAAAACCAAATCCTGATTTTTCTGGAGCAAAATAAGATGTTACAAATATGATTGAGACTAACAACACAAAAGTTTTGTCTGATTATAAGCTTAGTCATCAAAAGACTTAATTTACTTTGCAAAATATCTTATTCTGATACATGGCTGTAATAATAAGAGAAACTCTGTTCTTCCTCAAACATACATAAACTTAATCTTCTGATAACTAATCAGATGGTGGCTTATACACCATCACATCCAGAATATGACAAAATATCATTCTAAGTATTTTTCCTCTATTACTTAGAAATTAGATTATTGAAATAAGTTGATATTTAATAAAAATGCTATTAGTTATTAAAGTTTGTAAAGCAGTTTTCTACAAAAACTGACCAAGTAGGGAAAATGGCCACAATATAATTTAATAAAGAGCATTTTGAAATTACTGTACAAATAGTTCTCAACATATATAAACCATTAGGGGTTTAAAGCGAAATTATCTATACAACAAAATCTATTTCATTTTTTACTTTGCTAAATATTTGTAAGTATAAATAAAGTTTTATAATTAACTAATAACAAAAACTAAAGTAAAATATTTTACTAATGGAAATACGTGGTTTTTCAGTACTAAAATCTTATCAGGAAGGAAAGCAGGTATATTAATTAAAAGTTATAGCATTCCAGGCACATAGACAGGATTTTTTTTGGGGGGGGGGGTTAGTGTTAAAGTAAGGGAGAGTCTGCCCCATTACCACACCTAGTAGCCTATGGTGTTTGTATAGCTTTTATGAATAAACTACTATAATGTAGTTGATTTTAGTAATAGGGTAATGAAATGCAGGATATCCTCTACATTTATCCATGAAATGGTAATATTTTTTGTAAACCTACTACAAATTTGTATTTTACCCAGTAACTTTCAGGAGAGCTGAAGCTCCTTAAGCCCTCTGACTATGTGCCTGTAGCATACAAATATTTATTGTCCTATAGTTTGAAGAGGAAATGAATTATCCTGTATAATTTTGCGAATGTAGCACTTACTTATATTTGTTGAGGACGGCCGTTTCGGGAGATGTGTCCCATTGTCAACTCGGGCCGTAACTAGTAGCTCACGTGAAGATGGAATCAAAAAATATAATTTTGATTTCACATTTGCTATTACAGCCTTACCATCTTGTGCAATAATGATAATCTCTCTACATGAATGGTGGTTTGGTTTGTTATGACCATAGTGTACTTATTTTTTCACTATATCAACTTAAACATTATTCTATAATTATTTTGTCTTACTAAGAATAATAAACTCAGTAAGAGCATCTTCAGCGACGGTACAATTTCCCGAAATAGGAAACAATAGACTGAGACTAGCTTAGTTCATACTTGAATAGCTATAGCATTGTGCAGCATTATTTCCACATCGAATTAAAGTTAAAAGAAATACACTTCCATCATTTGCGTTTATAGTTTAGGAACATATTTTTGTATTGATATTTCTCTATGATCAGTTGTTTCTCGACATCTAACATGTCAACATGTATTCAAAAGGTGTAAAGTGCTTATGGCGGAAGAATATTAATCCTGGATTTTTGTGATAAGGCAAGGGAAAAACAAAACATTGTGTAGCAAATGGGGCTTATACAGTTGTACAGTGCGTGAGGTTTAACGTTGTCCCTCGTTCTGCTCTAGCATTTGACTACTAGCCTAACTAAAAACATACTACACTACATATTTCGTTTCTTTCGTAATCGTGTTTCTTTCTTTGCAGAAGCAGAGCAACACATTTAAAGATCATGTGTTACATGTGGCCCTACACTAGCAAGAACTTTATTACAACTAGCCTAAAAATCTTGTTAACCGTATTAAATCATACTGTTTACACTTTAAAAAGTGTTGCGTTTTGACCCTGCATTGCAGCCCAGTCCACCCTAGTGATCTCAAGGTCAGAGTCATGTATCACTTTTCAATCCTGTGGTTAAATCTGAAGTGAAAATTCTCAAAACGCATATACAAATTTTAATTAAAATGTAAATATTTAGGAGTGATCTTGGAAGCAAATGAACATTACAGAAACAAACTTTCAGAAAGCCCATCAGCAGTCAATTAAAATATCAACTTAATAAATCCATGTCTTACTAAGCCTAAGGATAAACCTTTCTGTAATTGGTAATGTGATATCAACACCGTTATCAGGGTTAAATCTCTTTTATATGCTCTCAAAGATAAATCATAACTTATGCTGTCTAAAAACATATTTAATATTTCATCACAGTGTTGCTAGATATATCAATGAATTTCTAATAATTAGGAAATAATTAGCATATGAGTTTTATACTAATAATGCTGTTGCTGCTGATACTTATTACTTCAGTTGCGTTTATTTACATAAGTGTGGTTTGTTGAATTTCCAGTAAAAATAATAGTTTTCTCAAAAATTCCAAAGAATTTAATTGGAGCTTAGCTACATAACAGTAAATATTAAAAGAGTTCACTCTAAATCTCACTAAACACTAGTTTATTAATACATACAGAATAGTAGTGAGGTTATGAGTGAACACTTTCAATATTTACCATTACTTAAAATGTATTAGTTGAATTTGTAAATTATATCGTCTTTCCTAGTTTTGAAACTTGTTTTTGCAATGGACAAAGCATGTTAAATTATTGGTAAAATATTAATCTAAGAGTAAATTGTGTACAAAATGTAGCTCGTACTACAACACTACAAAACAGATATTGATAAATGCTATTAATTTTGATTACATAAAGAAGTAGTATAATTTATTTATTGTACGTTACTTTCCATCATCTTAGATTCACAATTGTCTGTTCTATGGTATTTTTGAATTGAAAATTGAAATATTTATTTACACAAATATAAGGTATTGAAAAGAAAAATTGACTACATTAATAATTTAAGAATGAGAACAGGGAGGTTTTTAAATCTTACACATTAAGGTATCGATACTGATTTTATGCACAACACATCTAATCAACCCACACAACACAAACATGCTGCATTTAAACTGTATGTTACAGTACCTAATCAACATACCAATGCAAAAAAAATGTGGCTGTGATCTAATTTACCTATTAAAAAGACTGTAATAAAGAATTTAATACAATAAAATACACTACTAAACAAAATGGCTACCAACATACACAAAAATAGATAATACACTCAAGAATAATAAATATAAACAACACAGCCACACATAAACAATAAATACATATCCATCACTTACCACAAAAACACACACACAAAATGGCTTTCACCTTCAGAAAACTCAATTACCAAATATCATACAAAACAACAAACACTTTAAAAAACACATACAACCCTTTCAACAACAAACAGACAAATACAATCTATATTTTCTTGCTTTCCTAGAAGATACAGAACAAATTTCATGACCTCACGTTCCATAATTTAAAATAAATTTGATATTAACTGTAAAAAATCCCACCAAGCTACTATACATCCCATCAAACAACAAACGCTAAAATACATAAATAAACTCATTATATATTTTTGGAGTTAAGTACAACCAACCCTACAAGTTTCAAGAGAAATAGATTCTGTACCCGGTGTCTTTATATACATATTCAATTGGTTAATTAAAAATGAATGTCTTGTCTGACAAAAAGGATTGAACAATGAAGTATAATAGGTTACAAAACACTGATGCACATATTTCAAGCTTAATATAACACGTAACTTATATTAAATGACTGACTACAATTCGTAAACTACTTGACTGGAAGGTTCAGGATATCTTATATGCATTGCTATTTGAGGTGGAATGGGAGAAGGACTTGAAAACTCATATGCTTTATATGTTGATATATTTAACAGCTCCATAATAATGTGATTTTACCTTGTATAGATATAAAAAACAAAATAACATTTCCCTTACGTCACCATTATCTAGTTACTATCGTCAATTTCAATACAGATGTTCAGACAACAATATAAAGAAATATTTTTTTCTCCAAATAACTGACTTGCCTCTCTCTCTCTCTCTTTCTCTCTCTCAGGGCTATGAGCTTTTGCAAAACCATTACACCTAATGTATGAAAGAAGGTAAAAACTATAATTTGAATAAAACTAGATTTCTAAGAAAGAGACATAATGCTAATCTGCTGTGAAGAGTATGAGGAAATTATGACACTCTTGTATATGCTGCTTATGTGATATTAAGCTACTTTATATCAGAGTATGTTTTTCCAAAATGTGTTGTACATTGTGCTTTAATATGTTACCATAATCAAAACAAAGTAGAGAATAAGTCCAGAAAACCTAATCAGTAGTTACTTGAAAATGTTAAGAGAATAAGAGTTGAATTTTGGAAAAAATATATAATTTTAACACCATATGGTACAGACGAGTATTTGGTTTAGCAACCAAATATTCAACCACTTCATAAGAAAATACAGAAATTATTCTCTTTATTAGTGTTACATAAAAGCTTTACAAGAACTTAATATCCATAATGAAGATATCCTAGGGAGTAGCCATTTCAAAGATACACTCACAATGATCAAGATTTGTAATATAAATTCTTGAATTTTGTAGTCCATTACGTTCGGTGAATCTTATTAATCACTTAAACAGTAGTTTATGACTATCCGAACTTTAAATTTTGTAAATTTGTTAAAACTTACTGAGACAGAACGTTTTCGATCGCTATGTAGCGATCTTCACCAGTGTCTTCTGATTGGAGATATCGGGTCGAGCGGTGACGGTTTTAAAGGTAGGTTTTCGATAGTATCAAAGAGTATGTGTGATTTATGTTGTGTTTGTTCATTTGACACTTTTAGCACGGCTAACACTCCGACAAGCTCTGGGTTCTTTTACGAGGTACCGAGAGCGTGCCGATGCGCTCCTAGCTTATTTTCTTCGATACGGCGAGTTCACCGGCACTTTCACACTCAGGCTAATTGAAACTTCTCTACGGTCGATGCGCGTTTGTATAAAGGTTTTATTTTTACGTCAATGCTTCAGAAGAGTTTGGAGAATATTGCGCCTGAGTCATTTTTAAATTCGGCAATCCAAATTTAACTTTTGATGCTTCAACTGTAACAATGGTTCAGTTAGTTTTATGTACAGATATAATTTGGTTAAACTTTTATATTTTATTGTTTTTTTTATAGTTTGAACCATTTAACGCGGCAAAATATTCGGTAAAAACAACGATCGTAAAAATTATTTTGGATACATTATTTAATGGTTACAACACCACAATAATAGACAAACTATGGTACAAAATACAAAAAAACACTAAAATTAACACTGCAGTCAGGGAAAACAAATACATCACATTAACATACATAAACAAAACAACAAACAAAATAGCCCACAAATTTCAAAAAATAGGATACAAAATAGCATACAAAACTAATAACAAATTACAATATAAAATACAACACAACACCAACAACAAAGATAAACTACAAACACCAGGCGTATACAAACTGAACTGCGACGAATGTAAAAAATTCCACATTGGACGTACAGGTAGCAGCTTTAAATAAAGAGTCGAGGAACACAAACAGAACACCAACTCAGCATTTTACAATCACATAAAGAAACGGGACACAAATACACAGACATTTACCATAACCTAGAAATCCTACACATCAACAAAAAGGATCACATCTCAACACACTAGAACAATATGAAATTTATAGACACACAAAAACACAAAGTACAAACATATTAAACGAACAAACACAACACAAATCCCACATACTCATTGATACTATCGAAAACCTACCTTTAAAACTGTCACCGCTTGACCCAACATCTCCAAGCAGAAGACACCGATGAAGATCGCTACATAGCGATCGAAAACGTTTTCGCAGTAAGATTTAACAAATTTACAAAATTTAAAGTTCGGATAGTCATGAATGGCTATTTTGCTTGTATGTCTTGGAAATGGTCAGACAGATTTTTTACCTTAAAAATGTAGATTAGGGAATAATTCGTTCATGAATTCGAAGAAATATATTTTGACAATGTAACTGTCTTCATACTCTGTCTGCATCCTTGGGTTCTTGATGTTAGTTAACCATACATTAAAAAATTATTTTAAAAACATTCATACACAGGTGTTTTAGAACAGAAATAATATAAAAATTGTTTTTTGTTATCGTCATGAATTCACTGATTAAACTATGATTATACAATTTGTAACAATTGTTTCAAAACACTTCAGCAATTAAGCCTTAAGTATTCACTTGGCTAAGTATCATTTAATTATAGAAATAATATAATAAAATTATCATAGCGATGAACTAAATGCTATTGGAAGTAATAAGCAGGATTGGTGAATTGAGAATAAAGACGTTTAGAAAATAAAATAAATATATTTAGATGTTTGTTATCCAAGTTTTACTAACTAAAAGTTTTTTACATGAAAATAAAACAATGTAATTTTCACGTTTATTGTAGCCGGGATACCTATTTACAATATTGTTGTACAAGAGAAACAATACGCTTACACTTTAGTTTGTGTCTCATATAAAATATTTACAAACCCGCTTATCACTTACTCTCTTATGACAGGTCTTTTTGGTGTGGGCAAACTAAACCCATGATTGTGCTTTGTATTGTTTTAGCTTTGCATACAAGAAACAAAAAGACGAAGGAAATGTAAAAAATGAATGAATTAATAGCCAAGGAACACCCTTGGTAATTGAGCTATTTAGCAATGAGTTGACCACTAGAGATGAGCTTTGTTGAAGGTGGGAACGTGTTAATCCTAGGCCTAGTCCAGAGTTGTGCAATCCTGAAGGTGCTCGGCATTCGAGATTCCATGGTCATACAGACATTCCGGGCATGGCAGCACATGCATACGGTGGATGTGTGCAGCAAAGTAATCATGACAGTTCTTCATTCTTATTGCTGCAACACTAACTGCTCGGCGACCAATGCATCGGATTCGATACATCCTCACTCAGTGTGCAGACAATCTCAATTTTGTCTTTTCAGGTTTGAATACAATACTATAGAAAGTTTTTAGTGTTTATACTACATAAGGTTTTAGTAACTTAGTGGAATCGAATGACAAAAGATTTATTAAACATCCCCTAGGAAATCACCTAAGGATCCAAAAGGGTAGTTTTGGTATTTAATAGAACGATGAGAAAGATGAAAACTCCGAAATCACCTACAAAATACTATAAGAACATCCTGAGCAATCATCCTTGGTACTCAATAACTCACACGATACAGTTATTGTCAAAATCTTCTTGTATTAATTCTTGCCTATTAATTAGCTAACCCCAACTTTGTATTTAAGGAAAGGCATTTAATATAAAGGCCTAACATTGCTTTAGAATAATGTTACCTTCGCTGTAGTTAAATTTTTTAAAAAATAATTTTTTTAACTTGAATGAAGTAATGCCATGAAAAAAATGTATTTATGCATTTTTTGAGCTATGATCTCTAATTCCTATCTACATTATAATCTAATATAGTTTCATATTGTGAGTCATGTTGGCAACACTGCCAATATTTACCCATACATATTTCCAATGGGTATATCCTACTAATCATTTTGCTTTAACGCTTCCAAATAATTTACATATCCTTGAAGAGTACGATAAACATATCAGTTTGTCAGCCGAATACATTGTGTAATTTATATTTGAAATTCCCTCAACGAATTATCTTAAAATCCTGCATTAGAATTCTTAGGCAAGGTTTCAAAGACAAATAAATTTATTTTAAAACTCGATTAAAATTATACAGTTTTGTTAAGATTCAACAAAACCATCTATGTTGTTTAATTGAGGAAACCTGAAGTCGGTTAGATTTTTATGAAACCAGAAAAAAGATTTGTTCTAATACCATTGAAGTACCTCGTTAAGTAATATTTAATAAAGTTTTTAGTTAGTTCACCTAAGCCTGGGGTTCTCTATATTTTAGGCCCTGCACCCAGCTTGTAACAGGTACATAAGTTCGCCCTCCTCCTATTTATATTAAGTCAAGAATGACAATCGAAGTATGTAACCGAATTTGATTAGAAGTTGTTTACAATGTTGTTAAACTTGTAATATAAATATTTATAATATATAGATGTACTTAAACCTATAACTGATAATGCTGCAATCATATAGTGATAGACGTGATTTAGGAATTGCATATATAAATAAATAACAGGTTAATAACATATATCTTTTTTTAAAAAATATTAAAAATGCTTAACTTAGGTATATATATATATATATATATATATATATATATATATATATATATATAATAAATAAAAAAAAAAATATATATATATATATAATTAATAAATTAAAAATATTTCAAAAACAAGTATACTTTTAATGAATATATTTATTCAAAGCTTTGAGTATTAAAAGTATTCTTGTTTTTGAAATATTTTTAATTTATTAACTATATTACAAGAAAACATATCAACATATTTAATATATTAATATATATATATATATATATATATATATATATATATATATATATATATATATATTATAAATTATAATGAATATATTAAAATATATATAAAATTATAGCCTAAATTAAATATGGTGATACATTTTATGGTACATTTTAAGTACAAGAGTAGTTTTAAATTATATATTATTTAAAGCTTTTCGCCAGTAAAATTGTATTAGCATCTTCAGGAAAAACAATGATCTTGAAATATTTTTATTGATTAATTAAACACACACATATATACAGAGACTATAACTCAATATCAAATGTTTATAAAGTAAAATAAACATTTTAAAAAGTATTAATTAAGTTACGCGAATGTCAAGTCAGTCTACCCTCTGGAACGCAAACCCCTCGTATTTAGGCAATCTTAGTACACTTATCCATGATCTGAGAATTTTTTATTTTTATTGTTCTATATTGTATTTGCATAGAAATCTAAAAATTTGGATAGTTTACTAATTTGTTTATTAAAGTTTATTAATTTATTATTTCTTTATTGGTATTAATTTAACATTTTTTTTAACAAGTTCAAAAAAACCACTGATAACTTTTTAAGAAAATAACTTTTAAGATCTCATTTGTTTAGTAACTTGTTTAATAAAAATCGTCCATATCGAATAATTCTTGCCATGTTAGGTATTCAATGATTAGATGCTTAAAACAAAAAGAAACATGCAATATAATATAACACATTTGTAAATATTTTTAATCGAATATTTCGCAGTATTGTTCATATAGGCAGCCCATAGACATATGTTACAACTTTTAACAATAGTAAATATAATTATTGTTTATGAAACTGAAAAGGGTTATGGTAATTACCATTGGTAATGTCTAAGTTTTGGTAAGATTTTGAGTTGACCAATTTGTTTTTTGACCGTTGTGAATAGTTTCACAAGCTGCTCTAGTTAGTCAGAAAAAACTTTATCTTGTGTTAGGTCTACTGGGTTCTGATAGTTTAAATGATTTTGCAAGGTTTAAAGATGATCAAAGTCTTACTCACACAATGCTCACTTCCCCTATATACTCAGCCCTAAATTATCTAATCCACTGTAACTTATTCCTTATAAGGGGTTGTAAAGGATGGACACCCCTATAGGTCCACTTCAGTTTACTATCATGCTCACACAACGCTCACTTCCCCTATATACTTAGTCCTACATTATCTAATCCGCCCTAACTTATTCCTCGTCTTATAAGGGGTTGTAAAGGATGGACACCCCTATAGGACCACTTCAGTTTACTATTATGCTCACCTAATGCTCACTTCTCCTATATACTTAGTCCTACATTATCCAAACTGCCCTAACTTATTCCTCGTCTTATAAAGGGTTCTAAATGATGGACACCCTTATAGGTTCACTTCAGGCTGCCATCTTTTTCTCGCAATGCTCACTTCCCTTATATAAGTAGTCCTAGAATATCCAATCCGCCCTAACATATTCGTCGTCTTATAGGGGTTGTAAAGGATGGACAGACCTATAGGTCCACTTCAGGTTGCCATCTTGCTCTCCCAATGCTCACTTCCCCTATAGGCCTATACTCAGTAATATATTATACATTCCGCCCTAACTTATTCCTAGTCTTATAAGAGGTTGTAAGTGATGGACAACCCTATAGGTCTACTTCAGGTTGACATCTTGCTCACCTATTGCTCACTTCCCCTACTTACTCAGTCCTATATTATCCAATCTCCCTAAACTATTCCTCGTCTTATAAAGGGTAAAGGATGGACACCCCTATAGGTCCACTTCAGTCTGCCATCTTGCTCACGCAATGCTAGAACCTCCCTTGTAACCTTTGTCCTATATTATCCCATCCACCCTAACGTATTCGTCTCATAAGCGATTGTAATGGATGGACATCCATTCAGGTCCACTTTAGTTTCGCTATCTTACCCACGCAACGCCAGCACCTCCCCTACATCTTTAGTCCTATATAACCCAACCCACCCTAACTCATTCTTCTTCTTATATGGGGTTGTAAAGGATGGACACCCCTATAGGTCCACTTCAAGCTGCCATCTTACTCACGCAATACTCACTTCCCCAATATACTTAGTCCTATATTATCCCATCTACCCTAACGTATTCGTCTCATAAGCGATTGTAATGGATGGACGTCTATTCAGGTCCACTTTAGTTTCACTATCTTACCCACGCAATGCCAGCACCTCCCCTATATCTTTACTCCTATATAACCCAATCCACCCTACTCATTCATCTTCTTATATGGGGTTGTAAAGGATGGACACCCCTATAGGTCCACTTCAAGCTGCCATCTTACTCACGCAATACTCACTTCCCCAATATACTTAGTCCTATATTATCCCATCTACCCTAACGTACTCGTCTCATAAGCGATTGTAATGGATGGACGTCTATTCAGGTCCACTTTAGTTTCACTATCTTACCCACGCAATGCCAGCACCTCCCCTATATCTTTACTCCTATATAACCCAATCCACCCTACTCATTCATCTTCTTATATGGGGTTGTAAAGGATGGACACCCCTATAGGTCCACTTCAAGCTGCCATCTTACTCACGCAATACTCACTTCCCCTATATACTTACTCCTGTATTATCCCATCCACCCTAACGTATTCGTCTCATAAGCGATTGTAATGGATGGACATCTATTCAGGTCCACTTTAGTTTCACTATCTTACCCACGCAATGCCAGCACCTC
>JBAIZL010000010.1:1132500-1202500 GCA_036971475.1 Prosapia bicincta
AGAGGCAAAAGCCATCGCACTGTTGTAATGTCTAATGCATTTAAACAGTTGCAAATTATTTTCAAACCGACACCTAAGTCCTACATGAGTTTGTGGCTGTGGTAGATAAACTAAGCCATTGTGGCAACATGACATGAAATGATTGTTTGTCGATTCGGCGTGAAAATGGAGTCCATTTTGTATGGCCCGACAATGCATGCATTCTTCATTCATCAAGCCTATATTAAGTGAATCTATTATTCTCAAGTATTAATATTCTTCTGATGGGTGGGATATTGTCGACGTCATTCTGTCGAGCAATGTTATTTGTTTCACAAACAGCTCTTCTTCTCTCTTCATTGTTTCTGAAGACCACCCCTCTCCTACGTAGCCTCCCCCTTACGCTCATACTTAAACTACACAATAAAATAAATAATGTAAACACAAATACTATAAAGGTTATTAGCAAAAACCTATACACATAACCTTTAAAACTGTTTAAACACAAAAACTATAAAGGCTATTAGTAAAAACCTATTACACATAACCTTTAAAACTGTTTAAACACAAAAACTATAAAGGTTATTAGCAAAAACCTATACACATAACCTTTAAAACTGTTTAAACACAAAAACTATAAAGGCTATTAGTAAAAACCTATTACACATAATCTTTAATACTGTTTAAAATCAAAAACTATATAGGTTAATTGGAAAATCTTATACAAATAACCTTTAATACTGTTTAAACACAAAAACTGTAAATGCTCTGGCAAAATTCTATACACATAACCTTTAATACTGTTAACATATTTGGTAATATATTTGGTTTAGATTCGCAAACCCGGCTAGATATTAGTATGTAGCCATACCTAAACATGCCCTAAGGATATTTTCATTAATATTTGTGTGTGTGTGTTTAGATTACTGAAACAATTACAGTTGTAACGTTACTGCATCACTCCGCAGAAGTACACTACAGTTGCACAACTTAATACTGCTCACTGAAATTTAGTACCCAACTAAAAATTGATAATAAAAACAACTTTCGGACACACAAAAGAAATATGAATGAAACTAACCTTAGGACATGTTTAGGCATTCCTATAATAGTATCTAGCCGGGTTTATCAATCCAAACATATTTGTTTGTTTACAAACCATACTTAGCTGTTTTTCATTCCAATGTATTTCTTATGGAGATTTTGGGTATTTCAAGTTTCTCAAAAGCCTATAAATGTTGTAAATTGCCCTATATTTTTCCCCTTTTTTTCGTATCAATACTTTTAATTTGAGTCATCTCCAAGCTCTGTACGACCTTCGAATCTCCTACAATTTTTCTCTCAAAATTCGGCTCACCAAATTATATATGTGGATTGAAAATTATCCGAACTAAGTGAATACATAGGACTTACTAGCTGACGCGTTTCGAAACAATCGTTCCTTTTACGAAGCAAAGACTCTACTCGAGCTTTTTGGGTTTTATATAAAACAGGAAATGCTGACGCTGAAATGTTTTCGGGACTAGTAATTTCGAGATTCTACTTTATTTTAACCGTAATTAAAAATTATCTAAAAAAGGAATGAGTAAAAAATATAAATGTCCATGAATGCTGTAAGGTAAAGTCAACCAAAATAATTAATAATGTTAGCAAAGTACAATTAGTCGGTAAGGTGAGAGAACATAACAAAAAATCAAAGTCGACGTAAGATGTGGAATGACATTTCATTTTAAAGAGAATGGACTTCAAATTCTAGAACAATAAACAAAATTTTAATTAAAACAGTGACTAAAATATTAAAAGAAAACGTCAACTTCTTTGAATTTCCAGCCTAAGGCAAAATGATATAATATAGCGGCGTGCAAAGTTCGGTTCAAGATTAGTTTCCACAACCGACTTATAAGGTATAAGGTCGTCATTTACAAGGATGAAATATAAAGACAGAAAGTTTAAAAAGTTAGTTATTGGTCGTCAAAATAAAAATGTTGCAGCCCACTTCAGGAATCCATAAAACTCCGTGCTGGGATCACATCGAGGCATATCTTAATAAAATTTTCGGAGTGTCACTTCAAATCTGAACGAAAAGTCTAAAACGTAAGGCTAAGTCCATAGATCTAGCGCTTGCCGCACTATCATGAAGGACGTTTTCTGTGAGATTCTCTATAGATTTCCTAGGTGCCGGCATTACCAGAACGGTTTCTATTTTGTAATAAAATGTAACTTATAACGATCTCTAAATATAATAAGGTAAACGTTTGCGTCACCAGAAAAGTTCACCAGACATCACCAAAGAGGAATTCCAGGGTGCTAGGATATTTTCCGGAAGGGTGACTTCTTCTAGCCAGGATAGTAGCGGTCTAAAGGAGATATAAAGGCGAGATGCCAGTGAAGGAACTGATTACAAAAAACACAAGTCAACGGTCCGTAATTCTTTACCTGATTTTTAATAAATAATAAACGTTTTAAAAGATTGTTATCACAAAGAATACAAGTAATTCTGAAATCAAAAATAACTAAAAGATTTGAAAAGTAACTATTATAGATTGGGTTTGAACAAAAAATAGTTGTAAGAAATGATTCAAGTTTATATAAAATAGATAGGTAGGTGAGTGACGTCGGTCCCGTTGTAATAGTAGGCCTTCCAAACGCGGGGCATGGCCTCAAGCTTGAGGTTCATAATTGCTTCCAAAACACATTGGGCATAGCATGCCTTTCGTACTGGAAGACTGCGCCCACACATTGTTGACACTAATTGATACTCTCACAGGTATTCAACTTGTGTCTTTTAAGAAAGGAAACAAGGCGAGTGTAAGCTTTATTGCACACCCTAAAAAAATTGTTCTATTATTACACGGGGTGACTTATAAACCTAAAGAAGTCTGAGAAAATGTCAAACCAATGCAAATCAAATTAAACACAATACAAGTAGGGCAAAATGAATAATTGAAAGGTACTGTTCAGTAAAAAAACATACCTTAGACTGATAACATTAAAATAATATATAAAAAAAATGTAAGCAGTATAATTATAATTACAACAGGATCTGTTGTTCCAGTAAGGGAGGAAAGGTACATGACAGCGTGATGAATAGGAGCTACAATATTTAATGAAATAAAAAATATTAGAAAATTAAATAGAAAATACTTTAAAAATAAAAAGGTAGTTCATAACTTACAAAAATGACGAAGGAGATAGGAAAGTTTGAATAAAAAGGAATTCTACAGATGTGAAAGGCGGAAACGAGAAAGTTAAGAAGGAAAAAGATAAAGAGGAAGTGGAGAATATGTGAAAAAGGGAGAAACAGGAAGCAAGGGCTGAAAAGGAACGCGATAAAACTGAAGCAAAGGTGAAAAGGAAAAAAGATAAAGCAGAAGCAAAGGCGGAAAGGGAAAGAGACAGAGAGGAAGCAGGAGAAAGGTAGAGAGAAGAGAAAATACAAACAAGACTGCAAGAGATAGAGGAAAGGAAACAGTATACGGAAACTTTAAGGGCAAGCCCTAAGATCCATCAAGTATCTGTCACCCAGGAGACAGGAGAAATGAAAAAAAGAAATTGGGGGACTCGACAATAGCCTTTAGAAGTGGACGGACGTGTTCTGTTAGAGATCAAGAAACAGAGTCCAGGATGCTGTTCCGTGCCAGAGGAGAACACCAAGCCCAGATGGACGTGTAGATGACCTGCTGTCGAACACCCGCGAAACGAACTACAATTTTTTAACAGTGTAAAATGTAATAATAACATAAGTAATAATACGGCTCTAAAATCGATCGGTGACGATGAATGCAGAAAGAAGACTCCAGCATAACCAGGACAATCACAGCCATCCCAGTGAGAGTTTTTATGGCAAGTCTTAATTTTAATATCATTAACCATTTATTAAATATAGTGAAAATTTTTCTAATTCATGTAATAAAATTTCAAAATATGTAAAAAATTTATTGGTTGACTTTTATTAAACAAGTTGTTACGCAAATGTGGACTTAAAAGTAATTTTATTAAAAAGTGTTCTAGAGCTTTAAGAAAAGTCGAAAACAAAAATGTAAAATGATTAACCAATAGACAAATAATAAATAACTTTAATAAACAAATTAGTAAACAATACAAAATGTTAGATTTTTATACAATTACAATATAGAACAATACAAATAGAATATTCTCAGAAGAGCGTGGAAAAGTGCTCTAATATTGCCTGCATACGACGAGTGTGCGTTTCAGTGGGTAGACTGACGTAATCTGCATAATTTATTCTTTTTTTTTAATGTTTAGACTTGATAAACCCTTGGCATTGAGTTATGGTCCCTGTATAAGTTCAATTGTCGGCAGCGCCTAAAACGGTCAAGTCAAGAGCGAAGGCAGAGGGGGGGGGGATAACCAACCCAAGCCAGTGCTGGGGAAAGGTCGCCGCTGTACCATATATTTCGCCAAGATCACAAGGACCGGGAATCTGCTCGAGCTACAAAGGGTTAGAGCATTTTTCTCTCTTTCAAGCATGTACAAATTGAAATTAAATGTTTGGGGTAAATTGGTCAATTAAAATATTTCTTTTAAAACAAATTTTAATGAAAATGTCATGTTTTTAATGCAGTTTATTTATCTTGTAAAAATGAATATAACATGAAGACAAATACGACGCCATGTTGAAATACTTCATAAAGCCAAAATGGCGGGCATGGAATTAGTGAGGTGTAAATAAATGCTAAGAAATGAAATCAAAATTGTGAAAAGTATCACAACCTTAAATAAAGATAATTTTAAAAGAGTACTAAGATTTATAACGAGTGAAAATGTTTATAAAATGCTGCTAGTTGAGAAGTAAAATAAATAAATGGGATTTCACAGGAGTCCAGGATTCAGAATTAACATAAACATATTAAATTGGGTTACTCGGCCACAAGTAGAATGATGGGTATTTACTTTAATAATTAATATGTTTAAATGTTTTTACTTTAGAAAAACACTTTGTTGAAAATTTTTATTAAAACTACGTAATAAATAAAATTATAAAATATTAAGTTATTAATAGGAAATAGGGAAGAGTTAAATCAGTTGAAAATTCAAAATATTCAATGCCAGTTAGAAATAAACAAATAGTCAAGTGATACAGAAATACCAGGCAATCGAAATGAGATGTTTTGAAATAATTTTCAGAGATTTTAAATAAGATTGGAATGAAATAGATACTGGGTTAACTTAATCTGTTTTCAAAAATTGTTTCATTGTTAGGATTAAAGACAAGAAATTACAAAAAATTGAGGACAAAATTAAAAATAGTTTTGCTAGACATTTTGGTAATTATCTAGGACAACCTAGAAAAAGTAAGATGTTTAAGGTTAAATAATTCATAGTCTTTGAAAATTTAAACATGTGATTTTGTGAATTAATTCTCATTTTTAAGTATGCTTTTTTAATTTTTAAATATTTTTAGTTTTATGATTTAATTTTAAATTTCGAAAATATATTTTTTTTAAAATTAGTTTTATTCTTAAATATTATTTTGTTTTACTGGGTAAACTTTTCGTTCTCAGGGTAAACTATGAATTATGGGTTTAAATAAATCCTTTTAAATTAATAATAATTATTCAATTAGGTATTTTTTACTAAAAGGTTAAATGAGAAATCATAGAGATTTTTTAAAGGTTAATATTGGGTTTAATTAGTTAAAATGTTCAGCTATAAAACTCGAAAAAAGGTTATAATTTTTCATGGAAATCTTTACTTTGGGTAAAACGAGAAATGAATTGAAATTACAAACGTATTAAACAGTTTTTAAACTTGTTATTTGTAAACTGTGCTAGTTAGTTTTTTTTTGAAAAAATCAAAAAAATTACTAACTTACAAATTGACATCAAATTTTATTTTATAAAGCTATTTTCTTGAACAATCCTCTACCATGGTAATTAAGCTAGATATATTCAACTAATTCATTCCACGGGGAACAAAACCAAAAAGGATTAAAAGGATTAAATCTACAAGAGCAAGGTTTTTAAATTCAGTGACTGCTTCTCTGACAGATTTTGATAAGCATTAACACAGGTTCTGTGTTAGAACAGAAATGCTTCCTCAAAATGCACATATACACATACACACACACACACACACACACACACACACACACACACACACTCACTCACTCACTCACACACACAAACACACACACACTACAATGGACCCGCTCTTTAATCTCGTCGCGCACTTCGTGCCGCGCACAACGCATAACCACCTGCCTACTGTTTTATATGCGCTTAAACGCATGCAATGACACGCCGACCTGACTTGTTGTTCTTAAACACCCCCTAATGTTGATTAATAGTGTGAGTGCTATATAGTCATATATGTCAGCAGAAAAGATACATATTAGCATTAACAATCATCACATACATTATATCTTACCATGTGCTATTATTAACAGGTGATCCAGGTTGGGCCGTGTAAAATATGATCCTGCTTTATTTTAACTTTTTGTAGGCTCCTGTTTTACACTTCAGCAGCGTCTGCCAGTGGCACTTGTCCCTGGACTGCGATTTAAAAACCAACTATCTTTTGATATGGCTCTAATATTTAAAATAATTTACGTTCATGAATAACTCTCCTGTTGTAACATTAAACTTTATTTTATTGAATTTACTGTATTATGAATTTAACCACATTTTATATTTAACTTTGCAACATTTAATTTCATAGTTGGAAAAATCTTTAAGTTTTTATTTATTTATTAACACAGGATATTTTTTAATAGATTAAGAAGATTTTGTATATTAATTTTATTGATAACAGAAAATAATAAAATTTAACATCATTTTACACTTATTAATTTCTCCTGCTTTTATCTATATGCAAACAATATTTAGCATCACATACTTAATTAAATATTTACATAATAAATTTTACATATATTTAATTTTTATGACGATTTTAATATTTATTTCTTGAAAAATAAATTAATATTTTGTTTTGTATTTCACTGTCAATCATATTTTGATTCTTTCCATAAATTTTAAATCTGAAGTTAATTTAGCTCTAGTGTTAACATATCGTTCTGTGATATTATTAATTAGTTAATCATTTCTAAATTATTTACTACCATTATATGAAATTATTTATGATATTTAATACTCAAATTATTCGAACTTTTTGTATACCAATTTTCCCTTTTGATCTTATTGAAAATGACCAAGTTTATAGTTGAAACCTCTTTAATAAATTTAATTAATTATTCTTTCGTTGATTCCTTCCTGATTAAGCTGGTCAAGAGACTTTAAAATGAAATTTGAATAATTTATATGTAAAATGTTTCCCTTTTTTGAAAACTGGTTTAGTTCATTGAATTTTAACTACTTTACACAATTCAATATCACATATATTTGATATTAGAAAAATGTTTTACTTTTTTAAATATCATTTAACCAGTTTATTAAGAGTGAAGCCATTGATTATTTTGTTATTAATAAAAATTTAACCTAGTAATTTCTGAAAAGTTGATTAAAATTTTAACTTATAAATTTCACATTAAAAAAATGATTTGCCCAAATCGTCACTTCCAGTCATTCCCGGTTCCTGGTCCTTAGATCTTGTTGAGGCGGATGTCTTCTTTCTTCTCCCTGGATCATTTGGAATTCTTGGACAGCGACACCTTAGTAAGTCGTAGCAATTGAGTTACATTTTACGCGAAATGGAAGTACTGATTGCTAAAACCCGCTTTATAACTGGCTTTATAAAACTTACGATAGAAAAGTTCCTGTAGCCGCCATCTGGCCCGTCGATTGGTTTGCCTAGCTGAAAACCGGCATAGTTTCCTTCGGCATCTTTTAAAATTTTGTTTTTTCGTACTCCTCGAGAACGCCGTGCGTTACCGTTTATATTCCTGCTAGTAACGTCCTCCTCCAGCCGCTTGGTCATATGATTTTACCGGTCTGTTTTGTTGTAGAAGTCTGTTTACTCGGTTGCATGATTCATTTTGCCTGAAAGCCCCTTATCGTTCTTTTAATTTCTAAATGTCCATTTTATTTAATTTTGCTCTACTTTTTGTCTCAATAAAGTTTTATGGTTTTTTATTTCACTTATTATTCATTTTTTACATTTTACTCGTTATTTAAAAATGACAATGGTGGTTGTAGGTGGTCTGGCTCACTAGTTATGATTTTTTTAGTTATTTTCTTTCACTTAATTGTCGAACTACACTCCCGGTTGGTCAAATTTATTCGTTAATTACAATTTTTTATTACTTACTTAGCTTTTGCACTCTGTAATTATATGCTTTGCTTTACTTAAATTTTAATTTAAAAATTTTAACATCTTCTATGAATAATTTTCTTTGTGAAAACCAAATTTATAAAAACTCTAACTTCTGTAGATTGCAAGGGCAAACTGTCGGTTGCAACACACACACACACACACACACACACACACACACACACACACACACACACACACACACACACACACACACACACACACACATAAACAAGCGCGCGCGCACACACACACACACACACACACACACACACACACACACACACACAGGCTTACGCTCTCAGAAAATCTATTTTTAAGTTACTGTAAAACTTAAAGTTTTTCATATTGGTAAATCTTTAGGTTACCTAGTAAAACGTAAACTTTATACACTATTCGTTTTAAATGCCTTCTGTGATCATCGTTCATTTCGAACGTTACTATCATTCACTCGTTAAATATTAGATTTAACCTTAGAGACAATGTAAATATTACCCAACTAAACCTTACCTAACATAACCTCAATCGAGACGATCTTTATTTACATAGAAAATGATTAAGCAATACTGCTTTGTTATTCCCAAAACCCCCATTTTCTAACCGTCATTAGTAAAATCTCTACATCTCCATTTTGAAAAATTTTCCATCTTTAAAATCTAGTGGTAAATGCAAAAAAACTACATTGGTTTTCATTATGTAGGCAAAATCCTAACATTTACCACTTTGTGTTTATTAATAAAAGATTTACTAGTTAAACTAAAGGTTTACAATGAAGTTAATCTTAAGTTAAGGTTTACAATTTCCTAAAACTACAATTTTTTTTCAAGCCCTGCCTTTAAAAGTTACTTTTCAAATCTTTAATTAATTTAGACTTAAGAATTAGTAGTATTCTTTGTGACAAAAATCTATTAATACTTTTATTATTTATTAAAAATTCGGTCAAGAATTACTGTCCGTGCACTTGCCTTTTTTGTAATCAGTTCCTTCGCTGGCATTTCTCCTTGGATCTATTTTGACTGCTACTAACCTGGCTGGAAGAGGTCGCCCCACCGGAAAAGGTCCTAGGACCCTGGAACTCCACTTTGGCGATGTCTGGTGACCTTTTCATAATTCTGACACAAAATTTTACCTTATTATATTTAGCGGTCGTTATAAGTTACATTTTTTACAAAGTATAAACCATTCTGGTAGTTCCGGAAGAAGAAAATCTATGGATAATTACTGAAAACGCCCTTTATGATAGTTTCTCCAAGCCATAGATCTATGGACATAGCCTTTTATTTTAAACTAATCTTTCAGATTTGATGACACAGCCTGCTGGCGATAATCCGAAATATTTAAAGAAACCTCGATGGGTTTCCATCACGGAGTTTTATAGATTTCTCAAGAGTGCTCCAAATATTTTTGTGACGATCAATGACAGTGTCTTTAAACTTTCGTTTTTGCCGTTTAGGTCGGTTGTGGGAACTAGTCTTAAGCATAACTTTACACCCCGCTATAACATATCATTTTTTTAAAGCTGGAAACTCAACGAAATTAACGTTTTCTCTATTACAATTACACCACTGTTTTAACTAAAATTTCATTTATTGTTCTATGATTTACGGGTCATCCTCCTTAAAGTGATACGTCATTCCACTGTTTAGAACGACTTTGAGTTTTGTCTTGTTATGATCTCTCACTTTATCAATGATTCACGATAATTACACTTTGCTAACATTATTAATTATTATGTTTAGCTTTACCTTACAGTATTCACGGACATTTATATTTTTTAGTAATTATTTTCTTTAGAAAATGTTTAATTGCTGTTTATAATATTATATACTTTTTGCTCTATCCTCTTTTTTAATTACTATTATTTATTAATAGACTATCCCCTTTATATTTCGTTCGTGAATATTTATTTGTAACATTTTATTTATTATAACTAATTTTTATATTGTAATTAATTTATATATTAGCATACTAGCAACGGCTTGTGACCTAAAGTGCTTGGTTCGAACCTGTACAATCTGATCAAATATTGCTTACTTGTCCAGACTCGAGGCTACCTGCAAGCTACTGCTTTTACATAAAATATTGCTTTTAAATTTATTTGAGCATAATTTGCTACAAACCAATAATAGCATGCTAAAAACTGAAATATTTACTTTTTTTGTTTTAAGTATTCAACTTGGGTTAAAACTCCGTTTATGCAGGTGCATGTACAAATAACAGGCGGCCTACGATACACATATGCACGTGTATGCGCACACAAATAACTGCACAATTCCTACAAATATTTTTTGAAATTCGAGCAAATGTTATATAGAACTAGATTAGAATACAGTAATAAATTATTAATTTAGGATATTTGGTGTTAAAAAACTAACGCTCTAGGGAAACAGTTGGTAACCGTTACACATGGTCTCCTTGCTCCATCACTTCACTTGTCAACAAATTAGTCACTTAGAAAAAATCAACGTAGAGTCGAAACTATAAAAGGTAGAGTAGTAAATTTTCAGGTTATATTCCGTTAATAACATCGACGCACACCAAGGAAGAATTTTGCAAAACGTTGATTATAAGGGCTAAAAGTTGCAAAAATAGCAATATAATGCATGATTGCTTCAATCATCTGTATACCATTGCATGTATTTTCGCTTAATTAATACGCTATTATACCTTTGTATTCCCATCCCATAACCCCTATCAATTATTAGTTGTTTTAAAATTGGTTATATAAAGTGACCATTTTAAACGAGTGCGTCCGAAAACAAAGAGGGGTGTGAGTGTATTAATATTTTTTGAACGAGTCCATCCTAAAGTGATAAAAAAGGATTTTAAAAAGTTGTATTACTTATTACAGTAAGTAATTTTGAACTTTGGGTGTTAGCGCGTCGTCAACATGTCTTGTTTTTTCGAGTACCTGAAGACTTTTTACTTAACCAGATATAATTGTTTTATCAATATCGGTTATGTACAGAAGTATTTACAAAGTTTTAAAAATGAAATTAGCCTAAACATAGCCATGTCTAAATAGAAATTTCAAGGCTTTGTCAATATAAAATGACTCAATCATTTTATTAATCTGGTACAATAGATCAATTCGAAACAATTTTCACGGATGATTTTTACAAAACAATTAGGTATTTCTTCAATTATCTTGAAATAAAAATCTGATGTATATATATATATATATATATATATATATATATATAAAGTACAATAGGTAATAAAATTCTTTAAAACAATGACCAAATTGTTAATTGGAGCGTTTAACTTTAAAAACACAACAGGCCCAGCACAAGGTTACTGCATTTATAACTAAATTAATTATATGCACTGATTTTCTACAATCCCACTTAAACACTGCAGATGTAATATGAAGCAAATATAAACAGTTTAGATTTCTTTGTTTACACATAACATAATCATGAATTAAAATTATTTGTCAATAATTAAGTATGGCCATTGCTAGACGTATAATGAGTGACCGATGTCCGCTCTCTATACCACGACACCAAGCTGGCCGTCTTGCCAATACAATGCCAGAACTTCCCCTATATCCTTATTCCTATATAATCCAATCCATCGTTCCTCATTTCTCGTCCTTAAGAGACTGTAAAAGATGAACAACTCTTTCGGTTTACTTCAGGATCGCCATCTTGATCACGTTAAGCCAACACTTCCCCTATATCCTTTGTCCTATATAATCCCATTCATCGTTCCTTATTTCTCGTCTTTAAGAGACTGTAAAAGATAAACAATTCTTTAGGTTTACTTCAGGCTTGCCATCTTGCCCACGTGAAGCCAACACGTCCCCTATATCTTATGTCCTATATAATCCCAACTCGGTTTTCCAGGCGGAGGTGTTCACAAGTTGTGTGCTGAGGAAATTATAGGGTCTTCAAAGATGGCTAAGACCATCTTGATTTTCTCGGACAGTCAGGCAGCGCTGAAGGCTTTAGGTAAGGCTTGTGCCAGCTCCGGCTGGTAGATGGGACTATAGCTTCTCTAGCAGAGCTGGGTAAGTATAATTCGCTCAAACTAACCAGGATTCCTGAACATTCTGGCTGGATAAGGAATGAGGGAGAGGACGTCTTAACAAAACAAGGGTGTATAACTCCAGGATCGTTGCTGAAGGCAGTGGAATGCCACCTCAGGAGGGGTGCAAGAGGATCACGGCTGGGGTTACTTTGTAACCTCAGATTTGTAGGGCAAAGAACTACTCTCCTTAAGTAGGCATCAAATCAGAGTTACTGTTGTAGAGCTGGTCACTGATCATGGGAGTCTGAGGGGACTCCAATGCAAACGTCGAAGTTCTAGGTCCAACCCTTGCAAAAGATGCGACGAGGGCGAAGAGGAAAGCCCAATCCACGTACACTGCCCTACTTTGGGAGCTACAAGGAGAAAGTGGTTAGGCTGGCAGGTATGTACACCATATGATATCAGAAGATTTAGCATTAGGTGGGTACTTGGTTTCTGCAAAAAGGTAGGTATCCACTAAGCTAGTCCTGTGGTAATGATGGGAAGAGAGTACAAATGCCATAGCTAAGTGCTCTACACCGATAAGGTCCCTCCGAGTTTTAATAATAATAAATAATAATATATGGAACCAGAGCTTTTACTTATATTTTTATTATTATATTGTTTATGAATAGTAAGATATATATATCTTGAAAATTATTTTTTTCTTTTGTATACAAATGCATTAGTTTTATTAGTCTATATATACATTTAGAGGCTTTTACTAATATACTGGCCTTAGTACCTGTGAGTGTGCGTGCGTGCGCTTGTGTATATGTGTGTGTATATATAATTTTCAGGGTGAGAAGTAAATTATAATTTCCAACTTCCAAGACGTTTACATTTTCAATTAAACCTAAAAGAATATTGTATAAATGAGGTTAGCTCACATGTGGTGTTTATTAAGAGAAATGTTTTTCAAGTTTTTGTTTAATACAATCTCGTTATTGCTTAACGGTTCATTCTCTAGGTTTTCTGGGTTCGTTAATAGTAATCTAAATAAACACACCAATTTGTTAATTTGAAGCTCAATTGAAACACAAAATTTTCTTGTAAAACATTATAATAAAGGTTTTTATTTATACTGATTCGTTGTTAGAGGCAGAAATGCCGGGAATATTTTATGAACTGAGGTAGTCAGTACGGCTCTTTTTGATAATATCTCTGCATGTGTATCTTCTGAAAGACTTGCTTGTTCACATATAAACGTTTGAAGCTGCTATCACGTTATACCTTTGCTGTAAATGTCTTAGGATTGATTTTTATCTGGGAAAATTGATATGAAGCATTCCTTAAAAATCTTGTGTGGAATGAAGGAAGATTTAAAATGAATGCCTGAAACTAAATACGGTGGTAGATAATAAAACCTATATTTTTAGAACTAAAAAGAATGTACAATATGTTTTTACCGGCTATTAGTGTCTACAATTTAATTATAAACTCTTGTTTCAGTAGATTATAGCCAGTCTAGATCAGGTAATATTTTATACTGCTTAATAAATAAGTTGGGAAAGTTTCCTCCAAGAAACTAAAGTTGTAACTATTATTAGGTCTAACGAAAATTTTGGCAGCACTTTTTCTTAACGATTTTTCATCTAAACATTCTATGATATATATATATATATATATATATATATATATATATATATATATATATGTATATTAACCTAACTGTATTTAAAAGTAATCATAATAAAAGATAATATTATAATTCCTTACCTTTCTATAGTCACACCTTCAGGTTTTTAAATAATTAACAATCATACAAATTTAACATCATCTACATTTAGACGTCTGATATCCAATTATTACAATTTATACCAAATTACATTAATACGGTGCAGTAACAAAGATCGATTGTTTAACTACTTCTACAATTACTAAAAAGGTGGACTATTGGGGCTTTAGGTTTTTTTATACAATGAAGTTAATAAATCCAGTGTTAAATTGCTCCTTCTCTCGGGTCGTTATTACGGGATCATCTATAAATTAGAAGGTTTTGAAAAAAAACTGGATTAATTTTTATAAATACATTGAAATTAAATTGGTTCTGAATTTACTAATTTATAAATCTCTGTTGGCTAAATCTAATATAAGAAAGACTGTACTTATTGTTGAGCTCCTGGAATCCTGACCGTTGCGTTAACTGCTTCACTGCACTTTTACACTTAAATAACGTACTTTCCACGTAGCACTTTTTAAGTTTTTACACATAAATAACTAACAATTTCCTTAACTCGTCTCAACAAATTTACCCCTTTTTCGAACAACCACCTCAAAACAACGCTAGTCGATTTATAAGTCAGAACTATGTACAAAACCCAACAGCACTTATATCGAATCAAAATTATCAACACAGACCAAATTATCAATTCACACCGCTGAGCATATCAACTTGTCTAACAGGAAACCCGATCACACAGAATAAATTCTACAAAATTACAGAAAAGTCGGTCGGTAAAGAAAACGAGAGTAATTCGATACATCAGATGTAAAATACATCTAAGTCGCAACAGACGGGAAATAATGGTAACTTCGAGGAATATTGCGAATAAACCCAAGACGAATACGATGCTTGTAATAACTTTATCGAGGTATTGTAATACCTTTCAATACCACCTGTCTTCTGCTATCCTCTTTAGGGCCCAAACCATGCCTATTGCCTTCTATCTATCTCATCCCTTATACTTTTATTCAATTAAATTTTGTTACTAATGGCAGCCGACGAGAGAAGGTGAAAATCTGGCCCTTAAAAGCTAAGGGAATAAACTCCTACAGAAAATTCAGGTATTCCTAGGAGGGGTTCAAGCTTACGGCCGGTAGGGTACCTGTGGAATACCAATCAGTCTACTAGAGTAAATACAGCTTACTCCCAACCCCGACTACACTGGGCTAGGAGAGACCGAGGTACTATGGCACAATTTATTGTTTTTACGCCTATATGTAGACCTATAAATCAAAAGCAATAGTACAATCATAAACATTGAACTTAAAGACACACGCGAATTTTTTCAATCAGTTATTAAGATGCTAAGTATACATGTTTTTACTTTATCTAGACCAGGGGTTCTCAAACTAGGGCGCGTTTTCTCCTTTGGGGGCGTTAAGGCAAGTTAGGGGACACGCGAGACTAATTGGAGAATGATAAGATAAATACTCATTTAGTTGAAATTCAAGTACAAAATGTATTTAAATATAAAACTAAATTTACACATCAGATTTTTTTCACATTGGTAGTTTTATTGACCATGATGCTTAGAAAATTTTAATGAAATCTATCTATTTATAAGGAAATATAGGTAAAGGCTACGGCACATTTCGTACACTTGAAATTAAACCAACATTACAGTTTGAAAGGAAATATAGTAGACTACAAGAGTGTCGCGAAACGAATGTTTGTCGTGTAATATAGTATCAGCCCATTTACTACCACCCGCTACGACACGGAATAGAAGTCTAGTGTACTCAAGGTCATCATTGAGCGCAGGCACGAAACACACTTGGCATTTTTTTGTATGGACGGTATATTTACCGTTGTCGCTCTAAAATAATGTCGCGTTTACACACTGGAGGGTAAAATATCCGATGCCGTCTAACCGTCACTCCGACTCATTATCAGTCGATCACTGGTCATTGTGCAACAATTGTCTATTTGTCTATTTGATAGTAGTTTTAAAATATTATAAATACTATTTTGTATAACATGAATGGACAAAAACCTCTACCATTATTGTTATTTCGTCGATTGAAGATAAAGTGAACAAATCGAGTTATTTGGGTTCATGTGATTAATCAGATGACTGTCTTCCAGGTTATCAAAATCATCCCTAAGTTGAAGACAAATAGCATGCCACTCATTCCTTGTGGTGTTCTAATCTTCAAAATATCTAAGGATGAAAAGTTGAAAGCATAGGCCTTTTTTGTACCAATTGAATTAACAATTCACTGTCAATTACAACTACTTCAGTAATGATGAAATCACACCACTACACTCCAACACAACAGGAGTCGACGGCAGCCTGGACGGCGACTGTGTAATCGCATATTTAGTCAAGTATGTCACATTTCATGAGGAACGGTAAACATTCCGTCGATTGTACTGGCAGCGGGCGGCTGCATTGATGCCGTCGGCTTTAAATTATTCGATCGTTTTTTTTCTCTTCATGTGCGAATAGCCGTACCAACCTACCCGCCACTACTGTTACAGCGTCGACGGTAAAAACGATCGGAGAAAAATATGCCGAGTGTGTTTCCAGCCTAGGGCGTCTGTATGACACTTTAGTCAGTCTGAGAGAGTTTTTGCGTTTACAGTTATGTATCCCAGAGTATCGCAGGCAGCTCTTCCATTAAACTTGCCTGTTTCAAGGACCTAATTGTGCGAAAAATAATTTTCCTAACTTCTTGCAATAAAAACAAAATATAGGAACAAACTTGATGTTGGTAATGACTTGCGTTGTGCCCTTAATAAAATACAACCTCAAATGGCATGCTAGTGAAAAAAATGCAAGCTTATCCATCTCGCTAGCAGAAAGTTTGTATAAATAAATTGTTTTCAGAAAAAAAAAAAAAAAAAAAAAAAAAAAAAATATATATATATATATATATATATATATAAATATATATATATATATAATTATATATATATATATATATATATATATACATATATATTTGTTTCTCTTTCATATGCCAATACCATTTATTTATAGTGTTAAGTGGAGGGGATGTGGGAGGCTTTCATTTCAAGACGAGGGGGCGTAGTACCAACATATTTGAGAACCCCTGCATTGCAAGGATGACAAGTAGTGCGTGTGTGGGTTACTTTGTCTTAGTGCAAGGGAAACGTTGTCACATGTGTGTTATAAATGGAGTTTATTTAGAGGAATATAAAAGAACTTTTCAAAATGTAGTTATCGTTTAGTTACACACTCAACATAATAATCAAAGTCAATACAACCACCATGAACGTCTCTTACGAAGTGTCCTTTACAAGTCACAATAGGAAAACCAAAAAGTGTCCTCACACAAAACAATAGTCATCAGCGCTTCGCTTTCTCCCGAGGTCAGAGAACAGATATTTTAAACCCTTTGCGAGTAATGGTATGGTTCGGTCTTTCTACCATCACAAGTCTAGTTTTATCTGTGTTGTAGGTATCTATGTCAAAAGTCCAGTTCCACCTATGTTATAGATATCTGTTGGCCCAAACTTGTGGCGTTGCATCACCGACTACAGGTTATCAAAGTTACGTGTCCAAGCTTGTATCTTGTTGTTTGCCTGAGTAACGTTTTAGGAATCCAGTAAACCAATTTGGCCCCACCATATAAGTATCACACTCCCTTGATGGTAGTTTTTAGTTAAAGCTCTCCCGTAGCTGTGAACTAAATGTCGTACTTCTTTTAGCGATAAACTAAAATAAACATCAGACGCAGGTTTTAGGTAAACTGTACTATAAACACCGCTTCCTCACTGTCAATCAAGGCCCTATTGCCTTTTGCATGACCGAAACTACTGCAGGCCCCTGTTTGTATTTGGCCTGGAGTAAGTTTCTTAGGAAATATTTCGAGAGCCTTTTAGTAATCAATTAACTCCGTAGCTGCTTCTCGGAATTACAGACAGTTTCCGACTGTTTTGAGTGATCATTCAGCCCTCATCACAAGTTGAACTTTTACCTTAACACTGGCTGTCTTTCCTTAATGCCTTACCATCTAAAAACAAACGTAAAAAGATAAATTGCAATTCAACATATTTAATCATTGTTACACACCTCCGAAATACCCCAATGAATCTCTGTCAAATTGTCCCGCGCGACGATTTAAGGTTGTGTTTATACATTTAACGAATATAAATTAGCTGAACTGAAACAAACAAAAGTTATTCTACAGCTAATAAAGTACACTTTGGGATAGTACAATATAGACGTACCATAGTCTTATGGGTGAACCGGGAAAAAACAGAACAAAACGGTGAAAAAGTCTACTTTGTTTGCTCAAAAACACACACAAGCACTTAACTATCGACACATACACATAATGATTTTCATACTGTCTACATGGGCTCATGGCAACTTGCAGGTCCTTAGGTTGGTAGTTAAATTTACATCCGTAAACTAGACATCCCATTGAACTCGTTACCAATCATCCCACTCTTCCCTATACGTTTTTTTCTATTTTCACCGTTTTCGTTTGAAGTGAAAACTTCTACAGCAACACCCACATTAACCTAATGCAGGGACATAAACATACAATTTCGCGTCAGTATAATATCCGTCAGATTAATAGCGTCAGTATAAATTCTGTCAGGTTACGTGGAGTCACCTCAAAGACTTCTAATGATAAAATATGACAACAGATGATTTTATATTATAGGTTATGTTGCAGAACAGCAGTTTTATTACTTAGGTTATGTTACATCATTTATTGAACAATGTTAAGGTAAAAGGTTAAATAGTTTATTATAGTTTAATTTATTTAAAATTTGATAAATCCTAATACTGGTATTTCAATATAACGGTAATAATAAGCTATGTATTATTTATCCAATAGTTTTAATGAAAACACACTTAAGCGCATCTGATACGTTTTAAAAATTATTTCAACTAAATTTATTTAATAAAATTGTATTCAGTAAACATCTAGTAAATGTTTTTTCTTACCTACATTATTTTATTAATAAATACAGTCAATATTAGTCTTTAATTAATATATTATTTAAATAAAGATATAGAAATTGAATAAAAAGTGTAATAATTCATATTTCGGCAATTTTCGTTGAACCTTTTTCAAAACTATTAGCTATAATTTGTTATTTGTTGCTCCAAAATCTGTGTTTTTGTTTCGTATGCTATAAAAAAAATGCTTAGGTAATTTATCATTACACAAAATTAAATGTTTCTCAATTCTAAATTTCTGTAGACGTCGTTACTAAGTTTTCACTTCTGTCGACAATCCCCCGAATGCCAAAACATTTTCCCACCTTTTGTTACATTGTTTTTTTCCAATTAACCCATCGGTATGTAAACAATTTGTTCTCACTACAAACTTCTGTTCACGTTTTTTGTTTTTCTCAAAACATTTAATAAAAACAACAGACAGCACAGTGGCATAATTATGATTCATAAATAATAATAAACCCTTAATGCAAATATAGTCTACACACGATCTTTATATAAATGTCTCTAGCACAGTTAGCACTATTAGAAGATTTCAGGTAAACTAAACTAAGTTTATTTCATACTAGATAGTAATATGTAATTTTTATTACAGATTTTTATTTTGATTACTTAAAGGTTTATGTAAAATATTACTAAAAAAATATTACACAGTAGAAACTCCTTACAAGTAAATATCTAAGTATTCTGGTTTCATTTAATAAACATTCAAAAATAAGTAACATGCGTCAAAATATCAATATAAGCTACCTGATACAAAATTCGATTTCTTCTAACACCAAAATAAGATTTTGAATTATATTTAAAACGCCAAATCATATTCGAGGAAGTTAAAAGCGTTCGCAGAAGCTCAGGGGAGATGTCAAGATAGCAAAGGATAGGCATTTTAAATAAGATAGTACTAGGGGAACAATCTTTGGGCGGTATTAAGGCCTAGAACATTTATGGTACAGACAAACCTTGAATGTTCCAGAGCGGAGACTTCACACACACACACACACACACACACACACACACACACACACAAATGCGCGCGCGCACACACACAACAGAACATATAATTTACAAACAAATATATACTATAGAGAAACAGACAGAGAGAGATAGAGACAGACAGAAAAACAGACAGACAGACAGAGAGAGAAGTTGCAAAAATTGAGGACGAGAGAGAGAAATAGACGGAGACTAAGATTTACATTCAGATAAGCAAGCAGGCATATGTGTAGAGATAGAGAAAAACAGAATTTTAGAATCGTAGCAAAGCCACAACGAACGATTGGCAGGTCAATCTTATACACATTACGTCTGTTGAAAAATAATCTTATTGGATGCCTTCAGTCTGGGTCACTGCTCGACGATTCGCATGGCGTTCAACTTTACTACTTGTGGGAATGCGTTTTTAATACTTCGGGACCGATCGATAGATCGCAGGTTAGGCACGTCCTGGTAGTTAATAACAAGCGAGTTATGTGACAACATTAATGAAGTAATAATGACGAGTCTCGCACACGGTGGTATCAATATATTAAACGGATGAGAAGTTCGATGTCGTATGTTCGTAAATACTCTTGTTATTTAAATGTGTGTGATTAAATAAATAAATATTTATATCAAGCAAAAAATCATCTATAAATCACACAACCCACACACACATATGTATATATATATATATATATATATATATATATATATATATATATATTAAACACTTGAACAATAGTTTATGACTATCCGAACTTAGAATTTAGTAAATTTGTTAAAACTTACTGAGACAGAACGTTTTCGATCGCTATGTGCCGATCTTCATCAGTGTCTTCTGCTTGGAGATGTTGGGTCAAGCGGTGACGGTTTTAAAGGTAGGTTTTCGATAGTGTCAAAGAGTACGTGTGATTTGTATTGTGTTTGTTCGTTTAATATGTTTGTACTTTGTGTTTTTGTGTGTCAGTAAATTTTATATTGTTCTAGTGTGTTGAGATGTGGTCCTTTTTTGTTGATGTGTAGGATATATATATTATATACATTATATATATATATATATATATATATATATATATATATATATATATAAATATATATATATATATATAATGTGTTCTCTTGTTTAATAATCTAAAACAATATAGATTATTCAAATACAAGAATATTTATTAATTTATATTCAAATTTTTCGTTGGTAAACAGTACCAACAACATCAAATGGATAAGACCTATGTTGCTTTATATATCTATATCTATATCTATATATATATCTATCTATCTATCTGTCTATATATATATATATATATATATATATATATATATATATATATATATATATATATTACAACCTTTCGTTGTCGTATGTTCGTAAATACTCTTGTTATTTAATTGTGTGTGATTAAACTAATAAATATTTATATCAAGCAAAAAATCATCTATAAATCACACACACACATACACACACAGATATATATATATATATATATATATATATATATATAATGTTTTCTTGTTTAATAATCTAAAATAATATAGATTATTCAAAATACAAGAATATTTATGAATTTATATTCAATGTTTTTCGTTGGTAAACAGTACCAACAACATCAAAAGGATAAGACCTATGTTGTTTTATATACCTATATATCTAATATATATATATATATATATATATATATATATATATATATATATATTTATATATTAATATTATAACCTAAGTCATTTAAAATATATCTTTCTCTTAGGTTATGTATTTAATTACCTTAACACTCCTCAGGATTCTAATTAATTATCACCACTATCAATTTTAACATAACTTGCATTTATTCTTGACACTTAATTAATACATATTATACCCATTGTTCTTAATACTATTTGTGACAAGATTGTATTCTTTACAAATATTACAATTGCAAGAAAAAACAAAAAACAAATGGTGGACTCTTAAGGCTTTAGGTTATTACAATAGAGTTTTAAAATGACAGTGTTAATTTCTATTTCTCTGGGGTCATTATTATGGATTATATATTATTATAAATTAGAGCGTGGACAAATTTAGATTATTATTTTATACTAAAGAATTTAAAATTGTTCTGAATTTAATGTTTTTAACGTTCTGTTGGCTAAATGTAATGAAAAAATAAAAAGGTACTTATTGTTTGTTGATTCCTTGGGTCTTGACAGTTGATACTGCTTTGCTGTACTTTCACATAACTCACTTATATTTTCCTAACTCTTTACTAACTCATTTACGTCGAACTTTTTTTTTAAATTATACAAATACAAAAAATTACATTTCCCTTAATTCTATTATCAAAATTCTACTCCTTTTTAACATTACTGACACTTGGCCCCCCCCCACAATAGGTCTGACCTCTTCTGAAGTTCTTCCCTTTTCATCCTCGCGTCATCTCTTCCCCCTCTCGTATTTTCAGTTAATTTAGTTATTCCCATAACCATCTACAAAGACCTTGTCGTAACGGTACATTATTATAACCTATTAATTTGAAAAGTCCTCTCTTATAATAGTTGAACATTTCTTTTGTTAAGGATTCCCCAGCCTCTTTATGACTACTTTGAAATAGAACAATGGTTAACCTTGTCCGTAAGTTTAGGAACCATCTTTGTCGCTTTGGCTTAATATTTTCTTTTTGGATATAGGCTGAATTTATTCTTTAGCCTCACACGTTATGTTATAATACACACATATATATATATATATATATAATTATTTATTTATTTATATATATATATATATATATATATATATATATATATGAAGTTATTATTATTACTTGTAAAAGTTTTTTTCCACCACTAAGTGCAATAACTTTACCTTAGTGGTGTAAAAAGATTATTTACAAGTAATAATAATAACTTCATAAAGTCGTGAAATATTACGATATATATATATATATATATATATATATATATATATATATATATATATATTTATATTTATATTTATATATGTATGTATATTTAATTAGTTTCTTTTTAATATGTCCATACCATTTATTTATAGTGTAAAGTGGAGGGGGTATGGCAGGATTTCAATTTAAAAAGTAGGAGTTGTGCCAAAACGTTTAGGATCCCATGTTCTAGAGTAAGCAAAATTTCAAACGCGCACTGTATCTTGAGGCTCCATTGAGCACTCCATTGAGGCCCTTGCACCGCATGGTAGGGCAATTGGTCACCTATGGTATTTATATTCGAGTGCATTTTTGTGTTTTTCCTAATATTACAACATGTCCCGTTTGACTCCATTTTCAAAACTATAATAGTACATTTTATTTTAGTTTTAGGCGAACTCAATATGTCTCTAAAGACAAGCTCAATATTTTGACTCACTGTGCTATTTAAGTTTTTAAAATAGAGTCATTACGAAACGCGTTAAGAAAGCAAAATATTGTAATGTTAGGAAAGGCAGAAAATTGGTTTCAAATACTATAATGTTAGGAAAGCCAGAAAAATGTACTTGAATATATACAAATATTACAATTTGACTTCAAATTTTATTTTATAAAGCTATTTTCATGAACAATCTCTGCCATGGTAATTAAGCTAGATATATTCAACTAATTCATTTTCCGGGGAACAAAACCAAAAAGGATTAAATCTACAAGAGCAAGGTTTTTTAAATTCAGTGACTGCTTCTCTGACAGATTTTGGTAAGCATTGTCACAGGTTCTGTGTTAGAACAGAAATGCTTCCTCAAAATGCACACACACACACACACACACACACACACACACACGCGCGCGCGCGCGCGCGTTGTAACGGTCTGGCCGTCCAAATTGGGAAATTAATAATTTCCTATTTTTTAAATAACAATTTTAATATTTAAATAATAAGGTTTTAATTTATGGTATAAGGAAACGTTGTAAAGGTTCAAGAAGTCAGTAAAATTTTGAATAAGTATTATTAAGACAAATTAAAAATTATAATAGCATGAATCTGTAATAACTAACTACATTTGACAAAAGGGAGTGCAGTGAAAATTGTCTAAGTGCCGAAAAATGCTAACTTGAGAACTAGGCCACGTTCTTGAGAACTATAGAACTATCACTGACCATTTGAAATGATCAGCAAAATCCAAAATGAACAATAGTGAAAACTAAATTTAAAAAACTCAAATAACAAAAAGGTTACGGCCATTTTAAAATAATAGACATTTTTCAGTGTTCTAAAGCAGATAACAAAATTATGCAGTTGAAATCGAATACGTTGTCCAACCCGCCCGTACAAGAAAAGATATAGCGACGAGCTTAGAGCAGGGGGGAAGGGTGACACAGACGCAATAAATACAGGAACTTAGGGACCTGTAAAACTTTTTAATACGAGGTGCTAACGGCCGTAGCATCGGATCGGGCTTAGGACCACCACCATCGGCCAGATGGAACAAAACCACCACGTTTCCGCCGTCTACTTCCATCCATGGATGAAGGCTTCAGACTCAGCCTCCGGGACGTGAAAATGGAGAAGGACTTCCACCGACTGACCAGGGATGGCAACTTCCGATGTCCAGGGACCAGGGAATCCAGACGAGAGGACTCTAGGACCGGCAGGGAAATCCTTGGCAAGTCATTTTCTCTATTATATACAAATTAACGTCAAATTTAGTCAGTTAAATTTATTAAATTCAAATTACCAATTAAACTTAAACAATGACTTCACTCTATGTTGAAAAATTAAATAAATCTTAAAAGTAGTAAAATTAACTAGTATAACAAAAATTTTTAAATAATAAATATTAAATTTACATAGTGGTTTTGGCCATAAGCCAATCATTTTCAAGAAGACCAGATTTATTGAATCATATAAATTTTAAAATTATTTATAATAAAATGTGAATTTACCAATTCAATCTTGAAATGAGAAGATAACATTTTTTATTGTTAAATGTGGAAATAATTTTGTTTAAATATGTGTAAATGTAATTAATGAATTATATATGAAATGTAGGATTTAAATATGTTAAAAATATCACACTTTTAATTAATTATTTGTGAAGATAAAGAGAGAGTTAAATGTATTTTATTTGAAAAATTAATTATTTTAGTTTAAAATCAGTAATTAAATGCATTATAAAAACTTACAGTATTTGAATTTATCCTGTGTTGAACAACCAATAAAAAATTTTAGTTTTTTCCAAGTGATAAATAATAATTATAAAGTCAAAGTACAGTTTTAATTAAATTTCATTAATTAATAAATATATATAAAATTCAGAACCGAATGTTTCTTCAAACGAGTTCTCTCCTGAGAACCAATTTATTGAGCTATTCTAAATATTAGTTGGTTTTTTGTATTGAAGCCCAGAGACGATGTCTACTGGCAGATCATGTTTAAAGAACACAGGAGCCTTTAAAAAGGTATCTTAAACATGATCATATTTTGCACGTCCCCTTGCTGTGCCTGCAGATCTCATGAAGTGGTAAGATTCTTTGAAAATTTTGTGTGTTCATATAATTGTTGTTTCTTTCTAGCTGACAATTTTACTGACATGTGTGACTATATACAGACCCAACAAACTTTCCAACCATCTTAGGGGAGGTCATACAAACGTTAAGGTATGAAGTCAGCGGGAATAGGCTTGCATTTAGGCGTGGCCCATTACGCGGGAACACAAGATAAAAATTAGGGATTTTAACACGGTACACAAAAAGTGTGAGCAGCAGATATATAAATATATAATAAATATGTAATTGTGCCAACAAAGAGGCGTTGCAACACACACACTCACACACACACGCATACACACGCACACACACGCGCGCACAAACACACAAGCACATACACACACACACACACACACACATATATATATATATATATATATATATATATATATATATATATATATATATAGGTATGTTCTATGTATCTATGTACGTGCGCAATTTGTTTGGGCAAACTTGTGCGCCTTCAGGCGGACAAGGTTCAGTATCTTTGGATGGGCGAGCTTTACTGCCATTGGCAAGCTTCACTGCCTTTGAATGAAACGCTACATAGTCCATCGATAATTCTTTTGTTCTCTAATATCTAGTAGACGTCATTCGTTACTAATGTGTAAGCTTCCTTCACTAGTCACCCAATATAGGCTTTAAACTCTCAAAACATTTCATTAGAATTTTGAAAGGATTTGTCCATTTAGAGTCAGTCTTGGCCAAGGGTTCTGCTAAAGCCTGCTGTCATATTAAACTAGCAGCTAGCCTATTCCCCAAGTCACTTACCTCCAAACAACTTACTTCACCTTACCCCACACCTGACACTATTTGTTACGTTCGTTCTTATGTTGCACTAATAAAATATATAGCAATTTTGGACTAAATAGCTCTTTATTAGTTGTATAAACTTTTATGTCTACTATTACTTACACACTTAACATTTACAAAAGCGTCAAAACACTCAACGGCCACTACAACTGTGAGGAGGTCTACAACGTGTGTCCGTTAGACTAACTTGAACATTTTTATTTGAATTTAACAATATTTATCGTGAAACTAATTTCTCACTGAGCTCCTTTGTAATCAACATGGGGGGGATATATACTTTATGCAGATTTGGAAGTCATAATTTAATGCAGATTTGCATAGGTGTCCCTACGAAGAGCATTTTAAATAGACCTAGATCGTGTTCTGGGCTTAATTAAAGCAAGTTTATATTTATTTCGTGAATTTTGTTTTCAATCACTTTCAAATGGATCTTTAAAGTTGAAGTTTTTGAACATCACAACTTACACCAACCTATAACTTACTAAAATTCTAAAAACAAACTAATACATAACGTTTCAAACTACATTAAAATGTTTATAAATTATAAAAATACAAAGTAGTGCACCTCGGGATATTACCAAGTTCTAACTTTTATTTTGATCTAAATATATCATCTTTAAAAATACCCCACATTTCATCAGTTAATTGTTTAGTCAAAATAGGTTCAACTATAACTTCTTAATACTTAGGAACGGTATGTGCTTTGAGAAACGTGATCAGAAGGTATTTTGTTATGTGAAAGTAGTTTCAAAACCATCGGTCACGCCTTCCTTTAAACATTTATGGGATGGCACCCTTCCATATGTGGCCAATACATGTATAAGAGGTCACCCCTCCACATATGGCCAATAAATGTATAAAATGGCACCCTTCCATATGTGGCCAATACATGTATAAGAGGTCACCCCTCCACATATGGCCAATACATGTTTAAAATGGCACCCTTCCATATGTGGCCAATACACGTGTAAGAAGGCACCCCCTCCATATGAGGCCAATACACGTATAAGAGGCCACCCCTCCATATGTGGCTAATAAACGTATGAGAGGCCACCCCTCCATATGTGACCAATACAAGTATAAAGAAGGCACCCCACCATATGTGGCCAATATACGTATAAGAGAGCACCCCTCCATAGTAGGCCAATACATGCATAAGAATGCACCCCTCCATATGCGGCCATTAGTTGATTTCTAGTCGTAATGCCAGGATTATTTTACAATTATCTTACACGATATTGGACGTATAGACATCTTCCAATCAAAAGACACTCCTAAATACTTACAAAACACTCATCAGACCAATCCATGAATATGCCGCACCAATCTGGGCTCCAGCATCTTCATCCTCGAAAATCGACTCCGTCCAGTACAGAGCCTCCAAACCCATCATTGGAGCCGTCTCATCTACAAATAATTTAAAAGCTGAAACTGAATGTGGCCTAACCCTATTGGAAAATCGGAGAAAATTCGCCACAGTGAAATTCACAAACAAGATCAGGAGCAATCACGAACAACATATCTCAAAAGTCACCTTTCGGAACTGGTCGGAAAAAACCAGGCTAAAAAGATTTTCTACTCTCCAGTACGACAATAACATCAGACAGGACATCAACCTACAGCACACGAGCCTAGTAATCTTTCAAGAACCCAGGTTCCCGGTCAAACCACCCTCATTTGTGAATATAAACTTGAATCTCCACGAACCCTACTCCAAAAAAGCGCCTCAAGAAACAATCAAGAGGAAAGGAATGGAAACTATCGCCAAGATTTTAAAACCACACTTGGTCGCTGCTTACACCGAAGGCTCTTCGAATTCTGACGGCGATAGAGGTGGAATCTTTATAACCTACCCTGATGGCTCAACGTCCAGACACAAAATTGCAGCAGGCAAAACTTCATAAGCGAACTCGTCGCATTCAAAGAAGCTCTGAGTATTTACCTCACTTGGACAACACCCAACCCCTCTGACGACACGAACTGCAGATCTGCTCTTGTGGACCTCCAAAAAGGAAATACAAACCTCGCCCAAAAGATCAATACTCTCCTGTCCTTAATTGAGGAAAAGAAGAAGCTTTGTAGGCTTCAATGCATCCCGGCACACGTCAATATCAAAGGGAACGAAGAGGCCGATTCTCTGGCCAAGGAAGCGAGGACCATCGAACCAGCCCCCGTGATTACAACATCTTCCGACGTCAATGCCGTTGCAAAACAAAAGCTCTGTCATAACAACCGAAGAAAATCATCCCTTCCCGAGCTTAACTTGGCAGGGAAATAACAAAAACAATTGCCAGACTGAGACATGCACCTCAAAGACATGAAAATCTTGCCTGATGGATCAAGAACATACCCTGAATGTAGGCACTGCCAAGGATACAGCTTAATCCCGATCACCTCTTCACCTGCCCGTCCATCATTGCAGCACTATTAAAAATTGACTTAAACTGTTCTAGGGAGACCCTTTATACGGACAAAGCTGCAGATGTAGCCAGTGCAGTGCTTCACGCCTTTGGTATTACACTTGTCACACGACAACAACAACAACATCATAATGTGACGATTAGACAGCCTCTTCCGTTTGAGGAGAACGGGTTTTAGGTAGCGACTCTGCCTCTACAAAGAAATAGATGCCTCCTAATCCTCTTTCCAGGATTCTTTTACAATTTTATTACACGGTATTGTGACGTTTAGACATCTCTCTTCACCTTTGGGAGTTTGGGTTATTAGGTAGCTACATACTGCCTCTACAAACAAATAGTTGCCTCCTAATCCTCTTGCCAGGATTCTTTTACAATTTCATTACACGGTATTGTGACGTTTAGACATCTCTCTTCACCTTTGGGAGTTTGGGTTATTAGGTAGCTACACCCTGCCTCTACAAACAAATAGTTGCCTCCTAATCCTCTTGCCAGGATTCTTTTACAATTTTATTACACGGTATTGTGACGTTTAGACATCTCTCTTCACCTTTGGGAGTTTGGGATATTAGGTAGCTACACCCTGTCTCTACAAACAAATAGTTGCCTCCTAATCCTCTTGCCAGGATTCTTTTACAATTTCATTACACGGTATTGTGACGTTTATACAGCTCTATTCACTTTGGGTAGAACAGGTTATTAAGTAGCTACCTTGCTTCTAGAAAGAAATAATTTTCTCCTAATCCTAATGCCAAGATTCTATTACAATGTCTGTTCACGGGGGTTGTGACGGTGTAAGAAAAGCCTAGTAAAAGTAAGATCAAAATTTGAAAATATTTGGATGATCTTTTTCAAAATTAATTTAGAAAGATAATGGTTTACAAATAAAATCATACGAAGCATCACTTAATTGTATACACTTACCAATGAGATGTGAAGGATAATGTATGTCGCAGACAAAGATTTAAAAAAAAATAATAGGAATTTAGTAAGGAAATCATCCCTTGAGTTTATTTAGAAGAAGGTATGTTTAGAAATGTTTCGGAGCTTTTAACAATTCAAGAACAAAAAGTTGTGTTAATAAAATCATTGATCAAAAATAAATCTGATTTGGCTTCATAAATAAAAGTAGTTTAACTGTGGTAGATTTTAAAGTGTCAAATATTTTTGTGATGATTCCAGAATATTTGTAATTTTCTTGAAAGTTAAAACGTTTTTGTAAAGACAAGTAATATAACAAAAAAAAAAAAAAAAATAATAATAAGACAGTTCTTACTTAGGCTAACAAACAAAAATCTTATTTTAGTTAATTTTTACAGTCATTAGAAGCAATATAAATAAAATGACATAACCTATGCTTTGAAACAGCTGTTCCACCACTTAACCTATAACTTAAAATCAATTTATTTATAAAATCATTAATATGCTATCACGTATTTTAAACCAAATTAATTGTTGTATCTATATTGCACACCCTGCCCCTTTTTAATCGAGTTAAAATAAAATGAGGTTCTGTATTTTTCTCTTTGTTCCACAATAACTTTCAAAGTATTTAACCGGGCTATGGGTTTTTGCTTGCAATTGAAAAAGAAAACGTTTGCGGCGGTCCCATTGTAGGTTAATCCTAATCCATCTGATTTGGAGACAGTAAAACGATATTTGAATTTAAAAGATTTTTGAGTGAATTTTTTTCTAGTAAGGATCATGAATTATAAGTTAACTAATAAGCAAAATAAACAGTGACAGCATTTTTGTTATGTAGAATATGTAAAAATAACGTAGACTAACATAAGTATAAAACAAATAGATTTTTTTATATCTTGCTGGATAAAGCTGCTTAGAACTAAGGTCATGCGATAGTATTGAATGATAGCAGCTTTTTCGATTTTCTACCCATATTGATATATAGCTTGGTATAACTCGAATGAGATATGTCATAATAAATACACTGAACATACGATTTAGTTTATTTACTATAATCAAGATATTCAACATCCACAGGTGAAAACTTCACTACTTCATTAAATATTAAGAGATAAACTCATTAAATATAACTTTACTATCAATTTTCACTTTATTTTTTTGTTTATATGATATGTGTACGAAATTTATTTCCTAATAATTATTAAAGATATTATTCTATAGGAAAAATTATTTTTTGCTTTTTAGTTAGCAAAAGCTAACCCATAGCTTTTGAGTAAAAAATATATATTCGGGTTCTTTTTTTTCAAATCGGTTCTGTTTTTTTCAATTTTATGTGAAACCTTTTCTCCCATATGAAACTAAAATTAATTAATTAATTAAATTTAATTATTGAACTAATATTTCAAAAAACTGTTTTAATGTCGTGTCAACCACTACTAGTTTTAACAAAAATGTATTTGAATTTGAGTGGATGAAAAGTATTTTATAAAAAACTGAAAATTTGAACAAGTATATCTAAAGAGAGTGTGGACTAATAAAATTCGAACATGTTGATGTCGGACGCCTTCGGTGGGGTTTTTGTGTCCTATGTGATACCATAAATAGGTAATAACGTTAAGAATAAAATCGTAAAATATAATTTCCAAATAATAAAACCGTAGAATGGGGGCAATAAATTTATAGGCACCAGGAAAGGAAACCCAGCTTAGAGTCTGTTTGAAAGTCTCTAAAGTCAGTTGGCGATTTTATAAAGATAAGACTATATATATTTAAAAAAGTAATTTGATCAGTTTACTTAAAAAAATATATTACTTTAAAAATGGAATCGGATTAAAATTTATATTTTAAATTATCAGTTTTTTAGATTAATATGTTAGATAGCTTAGAGTGGAATAATTAGCCTGCACAGTCACAAGGAGCCCGGTTAGAGAAGATGGATGCTTGAGGTTTGCAGCAATTGAGTTTTTATAACACCAGTTGCAAGTTTTGTTGATTAAGAAATGGGAAATAGAAAATTTGGAAGCGGCAATGATAAATATTACTCATCATACATTTATTTCACACACTTATAACTAAACATGTCCATATGTATGTGTGTAGGGAGGAGGCTGGACATGAGGGCATTTGATACTAACAGTTGGCAGCTAAAAATTCATGTTTTAACCTTGTTTAATGTATTTTTACCTATAAAGTACTAGGTCATGGTACTTAATAGCTTAGGAAAGTAAACACATTCATCTAATTACTCGTACTTTTGTCATGACCTACATTTCACTAATCGTTAAAATTACTTTCTTGAAAAACCCACTGGTCTTACAAGGACGCCTGTATATTTATTTTGTTTTTTTATATCTGGGGCTGAAGTAGAAGACCGCGGCGTCCCTTGCCTCCGGGTTAGGCCCCTACGAATTGCCTCATAACTAAAAGTAGACTATGATTGGATAGTTATATATTTGAGCCGCGGCTCCCCTTGCCTCCGGGTTGGGCACCTACGAATTGCCTAATAACTAAAAGTAGACTATGATTGGATAGTTATATATTTGGACCACGGCTCCCCCTGCTTCCGGGTTGGGCACCTATGACTTGGCTCATAATTAAAAGTAGACTATGATTGGATAGTTATATATTTGGACCACGGCTCCCCCTGCTTCTGGGTTGGGCACCTATGACTTGGCTCATAATTAAAAGTAGACTATGATTGGATAGTTATATATTTGGACCACGGCTCCCCCTGCTTCTGGGTTGGGCACCTATGACTTGGCTCATAATTAAAAGTAGACTATCATTAGATAGTTATATATTGGGGCCACGGCTCGCCTTGCTTCCGGGTTGGGCACCTATGATTTGCCTCCTAATTAAAAGTAGACAATCATTGGATAGTTATATATTATATCAAGAGTATATTTTAATATTCCCACCAAGTTTAATTTTAAATAAAGTAATATTTTTCCTTTCCTTATTTATTATATTACATATAAAAAAAATATATATATTTACCACTATTTACCCATGTTTAGCATTACTTTCAACGATAATATTAAGAGAATTTACTCAAAATCTCACTCCACACTAGTTTATAAATACATACATGCTAGTTTCAAAGACGATATCGCCTTCATCAGTAATTGATTAATACCATATTTATTAGTAACCGAGCACTGATGAAGATAATACCGTCGTTAAAATTAGTTTGTATAATAAAGTTGTGTCTAGTGAGATTTTTCAGTGAACTTTTCTAATATTTAGAGTAGTGAATTGTTTTCACTAGCTAAGCTCTAATTAACTTAATCCACTATTTTATTGCAATTGCTTTCCAATGCAATAGGTGTTTATGGTATCGCTGAAGAGCTACAAACGCTTGCTGAAGGGTCGCACTTGGTTAAACAATTTAAATCTTTGCGCAATTTAAAAGCACTTGCTTTTATATCCCCTAACATATTTTCATGAGTGTACTGATTTTTTTCTATAAACCATAATATATTGGCAATAATATTGACCGTGTGGGTCAGCCAAGTGCGGTCGAATTGCACAAGGTTGTTCTCAGAATCCAAGTTCGATTGATCAAAGTGCGCAAGTGGTTAAATTGAGGGTAGAGTGGAACTGCGCAGCCTAAATATCGTATCGCATGGCAAAACTGTAAAGTAAAAGTAAAAATGTGAAACAGAAGTTATGGCTTAAAATGAACGTAAAAATTTCAAAAAAAAGCTGTCAATGATAATTCAAATACAGTTTTAATATAGCTTAAATATAAATAAGGCCTGTATCATAAATTTGCATAGTGACAAAGCAGACGCCAGGAACACATACCAGAAATAAATTAACAGTATAAAATATTTTCCAATCTCGAGTCGATGTGATTAACCTTTCTGAACTATAAAATTTGATCTTTCTAAATATTGACCAAACATAACCTAACAAAAGTTGTCATTAGGTCGATGATTAACTTGAAACCATAAATTATCTTGTATTTAATAGATTACACATTTAGGTAAGGTTATGCTAAATAATGTTTTTTTACGTAATTAACAATGATATTTTGTCCATAACAATTGGCAAAAATATATAAAATTTTTGACCAAATCCCTTCTCGTCAAAATAAATAGCTTAAACTGTCGACTAATAGTAAACTTGTTATTACTGTATGAAATGAAAATCCTTGCAGACCTTATCATTTGCAATCTAGTACTTTCTTCCTCAGAGTTTACTAAAATACGGCAGTAGGACTACGCTATTAAGTGCGATCAACCGTGCCTAACTGTCCTAGGTACTGTTCCACTGCTCGACCAAACATCTGGGGTCCAGAAGTATTCTGCTTACTGATTTCTTGACCACTTGCGCAGTTCCACCCTGTCCCGCCAAGTAGTAATATAGAACAAGATATTGTGAGAGCAACATCTCTCACAATATCCATCGTCTGAGGGTACTGCGTCTCCCGACTCAGTCTATTCAAAGTATATGTAGATATAGTACTCCGTAACGGGAAATGGAAATACAGTTTGATGGGGTTACAAATAAACAATACAAATGATTTTACACTACACTTTGAGGATGGCCAAGTCATTACAGTTCAAGAAAAAGAATACTTGGCATACTTGGTACGGTAAATACAAAAAATGCAAAAAAAGATGACTGCAAATCTATACATATATGACAAAATACATGTGCGTTGGGAACCCCATGGAGACCAATTTGGTGTTTTAAGAGGGTGAAGAAATCAAAATCTGCGACAAATACAAATACCTATGAGTGGAAATAGGAAAACATGGTAAAAAAAATATTAAGTAAACTTATAGTAAGACAGGGATGAAAAGCAGTAAAAACACTGAACGGAATATGGTAGAACTAAGAAGTAAAAAAAGAACGAAAAGTTTTGGCGTACGTATCGAAACGTGGATAACGTATCAAGATAAACTCAGAAAAATGGACTCTCTTAGGTGTTCGTTTCAAATCTCTTTAGAGAGACCTTATATAGAGACAATTGAGAATTTGAGTTCAAAATTTTAAACATTATGTGGTATTATCATTTGGTAAAAGAATATTTAGGCTACTCCTTCTTTTAATTCTAGACAATGGCACATATAGCACCCTGTGCATTAAAATAGAGGTTCTTAAATCGATACCGAGATAATAAAAAGTGTGCCTCTGTAACTTATGGGTTGTCTTGGCAAATACTGGTCTAACTGGGAATTGATCTATTTGCATATATATCCAAAAGTCCAATGTAATTCTAGGAATATGAACTTCATAAAAATTTTCGCAAACTCGATGATAAGGATTTTCAGAAAAATACCAATTAGTCAGTTGGATGGTGACGTTACCCTCAATATACCAATGTTGGTGTAAATTCTTACAATAGTTTTAGATGTTAAAAGATTTTATAAAACTTGATAATGATTTTTCAGAAAATTTTCACCTATCCCATTGGATTGCTAAGGTAAAATTCCCCTACATACTAACCTTAGAGTAGTTCCCGAAAAGAAATTTACAAATACATATATATATACTTTCGAAAACTGATGATGACGATTTTACATTATATTTTCACTTAGCCTAGTGCATTCCAGAGGTTAAAAACCTTCTATATACCAACTTTGGTGAAGATACTTAGAGTAGTTTACGCGAAAAAATATACAAATACGTATATAAATATATATATATATATATATATATATATATATATATATATTTATTTATTTATTTATTTATAAACATTCTTTCAAAGACTATATTACAGAAAATTTTGACTTAGTTCATTGGATTCCTGAGGTTAAAAACCCTCCATATACACATTTTGGTGAAAAGTATTACAGTAGTTTCCGAGAAAAAAATTACATATATACAAATTATTTCAAAACTAATGATGAAAACAATTGTTCACTTAGTCCATTGGATTTCTGATGTTAGGAACCCCTATACAGCAATTTTTGTGAAAATCCTTAGAGTTGTTTCAGAGAAAGATTTACACATATACATATTTATATGTATACAATTATTAAGCATTATAAGAATATAATATGTATATATATGTATATATATATATATATATATGTGTGTGTGTGTGTGTGTGTGTGTTGCAACGGTCTGATTGCCCGTTCAATCTACAGAAATTAATATTTTGTATTTATTTGAATTTCACAAAGAAACTTGTACATATAAATTGTTAAAAATGTTATATTAAAATTTAAGAAACAAATCATATAATTACAGAGTGAAAAGGCCAACATTTTATTGTCAGTAATAAAAAATTGTAATTAACGAATACATTTGACCAACTGGGAGTGCAGTGCCGACAATTAAATGAAATAAAATAACTGAACAATACTAACTTGTGAACCAGACCACCTACAAACCCCCTTAACATTTCGTAATAGCGATCAAAGTGTAAAAAAGTAAATAGTGCAATAATAAACCATAAAACGTTATTAAGACAAAAGTTAGAGCTAAAGTTATTAAAATGGACATTTAGAAATTAAAAGAACGATAAGGAGTGTTCAGGTAAGTTAAATCAAGCCGCCTAGTAACAGACTTCGACAAGAAGACAGGCCAAATAAAATCATATGACCCAGCGGCTGGAGGGGGAAGTTACGAACAGCAATATAAACGGTAACGCAAGGTGTTGTCGGGGAGTCCGAAAAAATAAAAATTAAGAAGTGGCGGGAGAAACTATGCCGGTTTGCAGCTAGGCAAAACCGTCGACAGGCCAGATGGCGGCTACAGGAACTTCTCTATTGTAATTCTTATAACGCCAGTTATAAGGCGGGATTCGGCAATCGGTACTTCCATTTCGTGTAAAATGTAACTCAATCGCTACAACTTGCCAAGATTTCGCTATCCTAGAACTCGATAGGATCCAGGGAGAAAAAAGAAGACATCCGCCTCAACAAGATCCAAGAACCAGGAACCAGGGATGACGGGATGTGACAACTTGGGCAAGTCATTTTTTTTAATGTACAATTTGTAAGTTGAAATTTTAATCAAATTTTCAGAAATAACTAAGTTGAATTTTTATTAATAACAAAATAATCAATGGCTTCACTCTTAATAAACTGGTTAAATAATATTTAAAAAAGTAAAACATTTTTCTAATATCAAATATATGTGATATTGAATTGTGTAAAGTAGTTAAAATTAAATGAACTAAGCCAGTTTTCCAAATCATCATTTAGAGGTGGAAAATGCAGGTGCCCAAGTCTACGAAGATGAAAGTGTATTATGAGGATGAGTTTGTGAAGGTAATTCAGGTTATTAACGTAGGAGACCGAGTGCGTTGTGTATAATGTATTGTGGACAGTATGATAAAGGATATCGGGTAGCCGAGGGCTGGTACGAGTGTAAATCGGGTCGGTTGGGTCCATAATGTCCATCACAACTCCTTTGAAATTAGAATAATGGCTTAGAAGAGTTAACTCATTTACTTACTACGATATCCAAGAAAGGTGAAGTGGCCCTACGCTTCAATAGCTTATTATTGCCATAGGTTTAAAACAGGTTAACCGAAGTTGGGGCTTGAAGAAGCAAAAAAATATTGTGTCACTACTAAAAATCGATCCTAGACTTTACAATCGTAAATAAAATATTTCTCATTCATCCAATCAAGTTCAATTACATTTTTTTAAACTTGTAGCGGATGACACTTGATTTTAATATAGATTTTGTCAAATAATAATTCACAAATTAAATATAATGAGTTAATTTTAGTTTTACATGGGAGAAAACCCATGTAAAAATAGATATTAAAAAAAGAAATTGATACCAATTTCATTACAAATGCGACGGAACGGAGGACAATTGGCGGCGGTGAACGCGACTTGTGTATAGAAACAAGAGGAGAAACGAGTTGGATCGCCAGGCACGAACCCGTCTAACAATGGTGTCTGTCTTAGTCTAACCATAAACGACACCATCAAAAAAATCTTCATCACTGACACCCGACAAGAAGGCTGACACGTAACGGAGAACAATTGGCTGCAGTGATCGCGACAGGGATATAGAAACAAGAGGAGAAACATGGGATCGCCAGGCACGAACCCGTCTAGCATTGAAGCCCGTCTCAGTCTTAACACAAAACACCACCACCGAAAAAGAATCTTCATCACTCACAACTCACAATAAATCTGATTTTGAAGCATCGCAGTCGACGGCTGTATGGAGAGACATTAACGCGGCATCGTTCAGGGGCTCCATCCGACAATGCTACCTAAGCTGCCGAGATCCACCAAATCGCCGACAGTTTCTCTAATTCCACAACCAAAGGAGGCAGAGGGATTGACGAAGGAAGAACTAGTGGACTACGAGATGGTCATTACAACTTAAGCCAGTGAGGAGATTGTCAAAAAAAAAAAAGATGTCACACACACCGACCTAGATACAGCGTGTTTTACATACGCTGCAAAATCTACTAACTCTCCTCGCAACTGCGAAGAGTTCTATACAAACACCACAGAATGGGTCCTTCCGGCAAAGAGTCTATGGAAACGACTTCAATATTTACCTTGAAACATTATAAAAATATTCACAAATCACAACACAAGACTAATAAAAGTGCTCTTTCTAAATGATAGTTTAGATGACAAGAAGATAGAATGGGCAACCCAAAACGTTGAGCGCCAAATTGAAATTTAGTAATACAGATGAATTACCCAAAATCCAAAATGGTTTTAATTGCTTAGTAAAATAAATAATAATATTCCCCCTACGTAATGTCTATTTCTTTATAACAGTAAATATTATAATGTAATTAAATATATTCTATTTATATTTACTATCTGGTAAATTTATTATAATCTTTAAAGCAATCCGGTTTTAAATACTGACGATCGATATCCAAAAATGTATGTCTAGAGCACGGGTTCCCAAACTGGGGGCGCGCCTCCCTTGGGGGGCTTGAAGGTAAGTCAAGGGGGTGCGTCAAAAGTATTCTCATATAGTTATATTTTTCACGTACACAAATTATGACATTGAAACTAACTTTACATCTCAGATTTTTTTACATAGGTAATCTTATTTACTATGAAGTTTCGAAAATTTAACATGTATGCAAAAATTATTCATCTGTCAAATATGATTTTGACATTATGGACAATTCTTCATTTTGGATGAAACGCTTAAAAGTGTGTCCCGGAGTATCGCAGGCAGCTCTTTGATTATACTTGTTTTTTTCAAGCACCTACGTGTGAGAAACAGCATTTTCAGCACATGTTTCAATGAAAACTAAATATAGAAACCAAGTTGATGTTGATAATGACTTGGGATCATGTTTATTGTTTATACAAAGTGTTGTTAAAATTTATTCATTAAAGGGCGACTTGACACAACAATTCTGCATAGCATGTCGTATCGCTTACATATACATGTACATCTGCAAAACTATTTATGAACGGCTATCACCTGTCTCACAAGTGTTTTTGTAAGTAATAGCGGCTAGAAATTGTTGTGAACTAACGATCCGATCGCGAGTTAAGTTTCCACTGTTTTTCTTCATCCGACGGTTTTTATCTCTTGAAATCCCTTACATTTGTGACTTAAAAGCAAATAACTAAGGGCAGTAGGGTTTGCCCTTCAAAACCTCAAAAATCTTGAAAATATTGAGCCTCAAATAATATCGTATTAGCAGCTTTGTCCGATGTAAAATAATGTACTTTTCTTCTTACAATAAATAAAGAGAAATAGTCATTTATTTCTCCTGTGATTTTTGACCATGGTCATTCTCTCCCATTGTAAAAATAGTGATATAAAAATTCACAGACTATTTGCTTCTATATTCGTGCTGAGCCGTTACTATATCTGTTTATCTATATGTTTAGTATATACAAATAAATAACATTAAGTATTAATTTATTACAGTAAATGTTTTACACTAAACGTGTTTATATTGGATTTTAGTGACCATATGTGTGTACATGTGTACATATTTTTATACATGGGTAAACATATAGGCCTATGCAATGTTAAAATATTGTAAAAATATACGATAACTCAATATTGTATATTGTAATATACTAACCGTCTATTTTACTTTAATAATAAATATGTAAACTAATCCCTACTTCCATTTTATGCTTTAATAAACTCAAGACGTTTTTACGGTTTGAGATGACAAAGAAACACTTTTCCCAAAACAGCCTTCCTCATTTATAGAAAAATGTGTTCTATTATATAAATTGTTTATATATCACTATATGTTAATGTGTACAAAATATTACAATTCTCAGCAACTAGACCCATTCTTATAAAATTTTGGTAATTTATTCTGAGAAAGAAAGGTCAAAACGAGAAAAATGTATAGATTAGAAAATAAGATCCAATAAGATAATGATCACAACCGACGACAGTACAGAGGCATTGTTTAGTGAGTCGGGTTAATCTTATTCATACCACTGCTCAATCTACTTAAAATAATTTAAAAATAATTTTTGAAGATTATATTAGCAATTTCAAATTGTTTAAAATAAAAAACAAATGCTATTGGCATTTTCAATAAATTGAATTTTTAAACTGTTCCCCATATTCTTTGTTTAGATAAGTATAAAAACGTTTTAGGTAGCTAATCGGGGGAACGATAATACAAAAATTATCCCTATTTACGCACTCTAAATATGAAAAGACATTTACTTGGTCCACTTAAACATATAACATGGTCGAGCCTAACCTAATCCTCTTTTCTTGTTCACGTAGGCTTATTCTACGCTTATTTTATACATTTACAAACAATTCAAAACTGTCTTTCCTAATAAAAAATTAATAATAGTATTTCTATAACTACAATAGCCATATATAACTATAAAAATTTTTCCGTTTTTGAGAATATGCTCAGAAGGGAGCACATTTTCGCAGGGTCCCCAGTAGCTATGGTTTATCAGTACACATATTTTGACAACATATGTGTTACAAACAACATAAATGTTGAATTATTAACATTAATTTTTTTTTATATGTGTCTTAAAATTAGGTTGATTAGAGCTTAGCTAGTGAGAACTTAATTCACTCTAAATCTCATTACACACTAGTTTAGTAAAACATATCGACTAGTTTCGACGATGATACCGTTTTCATCAGTGATAGACTACTACTAACACATTGCATCACGTCATTATAAATTGTGTATAGGCTTCGTATCGTACAACTATAAAACAAACAAATCAATACATTTAAAACTCCAACAATAAAGATATTCTAACCTACAGAACACCAAACTCCTTACTCATGAGAGCTATCTATTTTAAATTAGTATTTTTTGTATCACCAATATACAGGCAATACTATTCCTCACGTGGACCTCTCTGTGGTAAATTCATCAAGGGAAAGAATCCATTAAGTTCTAAACACATAGTCGACATACAGGGTACAAATCAGTGGAAAAAATTTCTTTGTCTCTTTAGCATTGCTCTTAAACTTGCTCATAAAGAAAAAAGCTAACAAATCCGCATGTGAGAAATCGGGAATTTACATCGTGAGATGTGCGATGGAGTATATATTGGCCAAACCCGTGTGAGTATTAAGACAAGGAGCAGGAAGAAGCACTTTAAAAACTAAAAACCTGAATACTCAGCGATGACCAAACATTGCCTGGACAATCAGCATATATTTATGTCTGACCATCCTAGGGTAAACAAGTTATTAGCTACAACACTCATGGTGCTTGGTAAAGTTGGATAATAAACTAATTTCGAGATGTCTCAGCCATCAACGAGTCTGCCCGGCTCAGGATTTCTCTCCTTTTTCTGATTACTGTATTGTTTCGCAAAACATTTGAGGTTTATCAGTTTTGTGTTTCCTTGATACATTTTGGCGTTTTTTGTCGTTATTTTTCTGATTAATTTAAGTTAATTATTGTGCTTTCTGTTTAAGACTTAATAAGTATTAAAAAGGTTGCTACCACTAGTTTATTTAAACATTTGTTTTAAGTAATGTATAAATTTTAATAATTATATAATAATCCCTAACTTGATTTTCTGTTGATTTCTGTCCTTAAATACACGACCGAAATACATAGACATTGCTTCTCGTGATTTAAAGATTAGGTATAGTTGACACCGATAAATGAACTCGTTGGACTGGATATAGAAGAGTTGACAGTTTATGTTATCATATCAATCACATATTTGTAAATACTAATGGTCATACTTCTCTTCAATATAATATCGCGTACCCAATAATTATGGATTATGGTTTAACGTCGCAAGGTTAGGCCATAGTCAATACAAATTAAAATAAAGTAATGCTTTATAAAATAGATTTTAGTTGAGACCATCAAAATATAGATAAATATTTTAAGTTTATATATGAAAAGACTGAACTAACTCTAACAATTCTCCAACAGTATCTCCGCGCCGCCGGGAACCGTGACATAATGTTACATGAGCTGAACTATCTATGTAATATATTGAATGTAATTCCATACTAAGAGGTGTATTTATAGTGGGTTGTTTATTTTTCATATCGTTTTACTTCGTTTTTAGGGAGTGTTTATTTTAAAACTGCTCTATAAGAAACATAAAATTATAAATACCCCAATACAACATGAACGTGTAACAGTTTAGGGTTAATAGAATAATTTCAAGAACATATATGTAAAAGCCCGAAGCAGCATTAGGTAACTCTATCATTCTTTTCCAATTAAATCCTCAAAACTAGACAGCAATAATGAATCGCCCATTGACCCGCAACATTTAGAGCCACAAATGCCTACAGTATTTTTCAAATATGAAAGGATGAATTGTATCAACTAATTAATAGTATAATACCACTTTACTGAGCCCCTCCTTACAGAACTCAGGCTTCTGTATAAGTATTTCCCAGTAACGGAAAAGAGAAAAATACTGTTTATATCTATACGTCCTTCTCAGATAAAACTGAACCTTGTCATATTGTGAAATGTAGAATAACAAAGAAATAATGGAGGGTAATTTAAATAGGGTAATAGTTTTTTTTCAAAGGTTTTTCCAAAATAAAATTTACGTATTATTTTATATTGATCGGTGAAGACATTTAAATAATAAAACAATACAAATAGATATTAGTGGATCTGTTTCTAAGTTAGCGAAATCCGCTTAGCTTACCATAGTTTTCACTTCTAGGATAAGGTGAAAATGTCGAAATTAGGTTCAAAAAAATAATAATGATTGCAGAACACACAACAGTAAGATTCTGTGTTTATTTTACCACGGGATTCAAGTAGAGTTTTCAGTTTCTGTGAGTGCACTAATACCACAGTATGTCCAGAGTCATCCCCAGCTTATGAAAAAAGGAAGCGAAGTTAGTTTTATCACAACTATTTCCATATATATGGAAATATTTATATAAAAATGAAAACAGTAATTGTTTCTGAATTCGACTTCAGCCTCTGATTCCCTATGTTTGTTTATTTATCTCTTTAGTGCAAATATAGAAATTAACACGTAGTACACATACGTTGGTCATATTAAATTGCGACTTGTATACAATGCTGCGATATTGTAATAATATACTATTGGTTTCTATTGCATATTGCAACATATTAACCACATAGAACATTAGTATTGCAAGTTAGGATTGTGGAAACCTTTCCATACTCCCGTCCTATTCTTATAAAACAGGGCGTATTGGACTATTGAAATGCAACCTAAGATTTACTATAGCGTTTTAGTTGTGGCAGTTGTAGGTATGCCTTATATAGATGACCGAAGTACATAAACACTCCTTCTCGTCGTTTAAACATTATGTATAGTTGACATGGATTATACCAATTCGTTGGATTGGCTATAGAAGCGTTGACAGTCTATGTTATCTTATCAATCGCATACTTGTAAATACACATGGTTTCTCTTCAATATAATATCGCAAACCCAACAATTATGGATTATGGTTTAACGTCGAAAGGTTATACCACAATCAATACAAATGTAGAAGAAAATAACGCTTTATAAAGTAGATTTTAGTTTAGGCCATCATATTATGGGCTAAATATTTTAAGTTTATGTATAAAAAGTCAGAATTCTACTAACAAAATCTCAACAGTATCTCCACGCCGACGAGAACCGTGACATAATGTTACATGAGCTGAACTATCTATGTATTCCATTGAATGTAAATCCATAGTAAAAGCTATTTTTATAGTTGGTTGTTTATTTTCCATATTATATCAATTCGTTTTAAACAAGTGATTATTTTAAAATTTTGTTTAAGCAACACAAACTCATGTAATAACCTATTATAACATGAACGGTTTAGTAAACAGTAATGGTTAATTTCAACAATATACGGAAAATTCTGAATCAGCTTTAAGTAACTTTATCATATTTTCCAATTAAATCCCCAGCACTAGACAGCAATAATGAATCGCCCATTGCCCGCAACGTCTAAAGCCACAAATGCTTACAGTAGTTTTCAAATATGAAATGATGAATGGTGGCGATTAAGTAGTAGTATAATAGCCATCAAATGCAAGGCTTTAAAATGGTACATGAAGATTTTGTCAAAGTCTTGAAATGAGCTGCTAAACTCTTACTTATTGCTTAAATAGAATTATAGAAATGGTCTACAGAGAACAAATAGAAACTTGTTATTATATAACCGAAGGCTACTGTAGAAGTATTTCACAGTAAACGGAAAGGAGAAAAATACTGTTTATATCTGTTTTTAATTTGAGCATAACTATTTGAGAAACTAGTGTGTAGTGAGATTTAGAGTGAACTCATATAATTTTTACCGATGTATCGTGATTCTGTCGAATAAATTAGACAGGAGTTCAAAGGACAACTAGGCTAAGGTAAACGCAGTATTTAAAACTCCTGTGCTTCCAAATCTTTCAAGTTAATATCAAGGATAAAGTGACATAATGTTACATAAGCTGAACTATCTATGTAATCCATTGAATGTAATTCCATAGTAAAAGCTATATTTATAGTTGGTTGTTTATTTTCCATATTGTTTCAATTCGTTTTAAACAAGTGATTATTTTAAAACTTTGCTTTAGGAAATATAAGCTTTTAAATATCCCATTACAACATGAATGGTTTAGTAAACAGTAATGGTTTAAGCATAATAAATTAATTTCAAGAATATACGTAAAATCCAGAATCAGCATTAGGTAACTCTATCATTTTTTCCAATTAAATCCCCAGAACTAAACAGGAATAATAAGTCGCCCATGGGCCCGCAACGTCTAGAACCACAAATGCCTATAGTATTTTTAAAATATGAAAGGATGAATTGTGGCGAATAAGTAGTAGTATAATAGCCATCAAATCGTAAGACGAAAATGGTACTTGTAGGTTTTGTCAAAAAATCTTGAAATGAGCTGCTAAACTCTTACTTCTTGTTTAAATAGAATTCTACAAATAGTTTTCAGAGAACAAATGAAATCATGTTTTTATATAACTGAAGGCTACTGTAGAAATATTTCACAGTAAACGGATCAGAGAAAAGTACAGTTTATATCTGTGCATCCTTCTCAGATAAAACTGAACCTTGTCATATTGTGAGTTTTACGAAAACAAATAAAATATCGAGGTTAATTTAAATAGAGTAATAGTTTTTCTTTAAAGGTGTTCCTAAAATTAAATTATATATATTATTTTAATATTAATCAGTGAAGATATCTAAATAATAAAACAATACAAATATATAATACTGGATCTGTCTCTAGGTTCGCAAAATCCGTTTGGCGAATCATCGATTTCGCCTTTAGGATTAGGTAAAAAGAGTAAAAATAAGGTTCAACAAATTTAAAATGATTTCGGAATACATAAAAGTAAGATTCTGATAAGTTTATATTACCACGATAGTTAAGTCACGTTTCCAGTTGCTGTGAGTTTACTAATACTACGGTATGTCCAGAGTCATCCCCAGCTTATGAAAAAAGTGAGCCAAGTTAGTTTTATCACAACTATTTCCATTATTACCCTAAAATTACCACCCACGTTTTCAAACGCGCAATTTGAAGACCTATGTTACATTGCTTATAATGATGTTTTAGTTGCTTGGTCGAATAGTGAAACTGTTCGTGAGAGGAGGCTCTAAACTTTTAAATATATGCAATCGGCAATTTCATACATTTTTAAACATCGTGTTAAAATTGTATACATGTTGTAAATATTAAATCTAACACATTAACTTTAGTTGTTCGAATTTCAAACACAAAACGGAAGATTAAAAAAAAATCATTTTGATATTTCATTTAGTTGTAAGCAACTGGTGTTATAACTAATTAATAATTTCACATCTATCAAAACGACTACATAGCTATAAAATTATTTTTTCAATTGTTTAGGCCAGGCCATTCAGTCACACTTGCCTAACTTTTTTTGCAGTATCCGTTTGTATTTTGCTATGTTTTTAGGAACGAGTTTGTGTTCTATTTTACAAACAAATACAATCAATCTATATATTTTGGGAGGTATAAATAATATTTGCAATATCCTATAAACCTTGGATTTTTTATATGGTTAGATTTAAAGTTTGTATAGATAGATAGAACTTGAATTTATTTATGCTTTTATTTGTCAGTAATAAGACATCTATAATTTTAGCAATGATACAAGATATATATATATATATATATATATATATATATATATATATATATACCGTCAATTCATACATATACAATTATATGGTAATGTAGACTAGGATTTTAGATTTTTCTTCTACAAAATAATCTATATTTCATGTTCTACGTGTAGGCAGGCATTTTGCATGGTTTAAACAGATAAAAATAGATGTTTTCATTTTTTTTCAATAATTTTAATAGAATTTCATACCTCCTTGTATTTATAAGTCAAGAAAAAATATTTTTAACGGTTTATATATGTAACTTCTCTTAATAAATTATTTTTTTTATAAAAGAGTTTAAATGTAAAACTTTGTAATACATATAGAACAAAATTTCGTTAATAATTAAACTTGGCAGAGTGAAGAAAACTTGAATAAATTTTTTAAAATGCGTTAATTGTTTTGTTAATATTGCAGAATTTAATAGTGTCTGAAACCAAAAACATTCAATGTAATGGTCTACCGTTTAAATTGATCACAATTTGATCACAAAAGGTGCCTTGGCTTCATCTGAAAGCGTTGCAAATCAGACTTATCTAGCATACTCCTTTTATCACACAACTAGGCCTTATCTCAACTTCTTATGATCGTAGACGTAAACATAGGTGGAACAGGCATACGGATGTGATGACAGATCGATAATAGTCAGGCAGAGAGCCCCCAACATACCATGCACTAGTACCTGTGCACACTATAACTGCGTCCTCCGAAGGAATGTATTAAACGTAAATGTAAATTTCAAGTTACATAAAAGAACAAGTTGTGCGTTTACTAATAACCATTTGTAACAACTATATCCAAAATTTCACGTTTATTACTTCATTAGATCTAAGAGGACCCACAAGAGGCGTGTAGTGTTTGCGTCCGGCCAAGTGTCCACAAACACGTATAGATGTATGTGTGTGTGTGTGTGTGTGTGTGTGTGTGTGTGTGTGTGTGTGTGTGTGTGTGCGTGTGTGTGTGTGTGTGTGTGTGTGCGAGCGCGCGCGTGTGTCTGTCTGTCTGTGTGTGATCTAAGGGCATACAAATACAAAATTTTTTATTAATTTTTAATATTAAAATTTTTTAACAAATAATTCTTGAATTTGTATATCTTGAGTCGTTTTGATTATTATACAAGGAAACATAATTTCTGACGATTTCATTACCGACGAAAAAATCCTCTCAGGGGAGTGTGGTCTTGCTGCACCTACTAACACAAACACGTAGGCCTATAGGTGTGTGTGTGTGTGTGTGTGTGTGTGGGTGTGTGTGTGTGTGTGTGTGCGTGTGTGTGTGTGTGTGTTTGTGTGCGCGCGCGCGTGTGTCTGTCTGTCTGTGTGTGATCTAAGGGCATACAAATACAAGATTTTTTATTAATTTTTAATATTTAAATTTTTTAACAAATAATTCTTGAATTTGTATATCTTGAGTCGTTTTGATTATTATACAAGGAAACATAATTTCTGACGATTTCATTACTGACGAAAAACTCCTCTCAGGGGAGTGTGGTCTTGCCGCACCTACTAAGAAGCGTTTCATCGCCCTCACGGTAACCCAGTCTAACATTAATACTACTGACAACACTCACTTCACGAGTACACACGCTTTACACTTACCAAAAACACATCATTAACAACACAATCTTTATTTATAATCACTCACTCCTGACCTTAAATATTTTTAACTAATCAGAATCGTTGCGTTTTGGAAATGCCGAAAAGACCATAGCTTGACAAACTCTGCCCCGGAGGTCCTAACCGATACATTTAACAAAGGCAAATAATCATGGCGAAGGAGAAGGGTAACACAATTGAGGTACAAACCGGTCACAAACCAAAAAACAATTTTGATTTTTATTATTCAAACAACACTACTTAGCATTAACATCAGGGCTGCAAACATTGTGTCGTACTATCACAAAAGTAATGGAAAATTGGTGAAGCAAGCAAATTCTCGTCATCGCAATATCATACTCCATATACAACTCTACAAACACGTCATTTAGCTATATCAATGGTTAGCTCGCTGGATTTCTAACTCAAACATTCGCGGTTTGATCCCAACAAATGACACTTCAGTTTTTTAAAATTTAAATTAACCTCCAGGACTGGCAAGGCCACAAAGTTCGAAAACCCTTCGCCACTGGCATCCGTAGACAGGACGCTTGAAGAACCAACTTTAATGTTCAAGGGCAAATTTGTTCTACACCCTCGGACTAACTACTTGAGGGGTATTCTTTTGTATCGTATATTCGTGAATAGTTAGTACATATTCTTGCACATAAAATTATAGCTCTTGAATGCAAATGTAAATGCTCTTGCACGTTGAGTGCGTTTTCTTACATGTTCAGTATTTTTGTGTTTAAAATAAATTATATTACACGTTTGTAGTAGCTAGTAACGACTCAATACTAAGGACGTCTCCCAAGGTTCAAATTTAATTTTGCGAAAATAAATTTTAGAATTATCAAATGATAACCTTAAATACCTTGGTTTAAATTAGTTCCTCTTCCCCAAGGAAGTAAATACGTAACCTACTTAAAATTGAATTCAACTAAACTGGACGCTGTAGCTGATGTCTCATTGGCTAGGTCATAAAACCAACATAAATCACCGCAGAAACTATATTAATCGGCACCCAATCAGATCTTGGCGAAACACAAAGAGTGGTGGCAAATGCCACATATCGGTCAGCTACGCGGTTTTAGCCAGTTCGTTGTCGCCCGCCAATGACCAAGGTGCCTACACAGCTTTATTCCTGAGAAAGGTAGGATGATTTTATTCAAATTTATAAATATCAAATGCAATCTTAGAACATTTATTTGTGTTATAATATTCAAATAATTGATTCATATAACGATTTCTAGAATTCAGATATTGTCTTCAGTTACATAAGTCCATAGTTAAAAATTTTAGCTTTTTTGTGATTTCGGGCCTTGTCTCTTCTTCTACATACCACAACTAATTTCAGATGCCAAGTTCTGCTGCTCGTAAACGCCTTTTATCCTTAGATGCAATAACTTCATTGCCTTACGACTATAAAGCTTGGAAGTGGCTGGTTTCTTAGTTGTATTATTTATGGTATTCAGGAGTTAAAAGTAAAGCTATTACGTTTACTATAAAAATTATACAAAGGGATCTAACTAACTCTTCCGGTGCTCGTCACTGAATTATTAGAAGTAAGCAATGTCAAGCAAAATAGAATGTTGTATATATTATTCAAAATAGATTTATATCGTTTTAATTGATGTTTTTATTTGTTGGAGTATTTTTGTATAATTAAATCCCTCGATACAATTCTTAACCCGTTTTGAGTTTTACGAAGAAATTTTTAAAAGAAATCATTGCAAAAAGATAATATTAAAAAAAAATTAATTTCTACTTTTTAAATTTGTTGCTAAATTTATAAACGGTTTCCGTAATAAATAATCTTATTAGTTCAAGTACCAATAGAGTTATCGAATAGCTGTGATATTAGAAGAAAGAAATGTCACAATATAATGTTGTATATATTATTGAAAATAGATTTATTCATTTTAATAGAGGTTATTATTTGTTGGAGTGTTTTTGTATAATTACATCCCCCAATACGATTCTTACCCTGTTTTGAGTTTTACGAAGAACTGAATTCATGAATTCTAACCATGTACTTATTTACACTAAATCTCAGTTGTATAGTATATTACAATAGAAGCCATATATTTTATATTATTTCATTATAATATGTTAAGTTATTGTAATAGTATAAGTAAGTCTATTATAATATTGCACATTATTATAATAACTTATTATTATTATTATTATTATTATATTTTTATTTTAATATATTTTACCACTGTTCTCTTGATACTGTAAATTATAATGACTTCCCGGTTAACTGAGCAATACGTTTTTAGTAAGTTAAGTTTCAAATTAAGATCATTGCAAGTAGATATAATTTTGTTTTTATTTCTACGTTTTAACTTTTTTGATAAATATTTAAATGGTTTCCTTAATGAGCTTAATAATTCACGAACCAAGAGAGTTATCGAATCGCTGTCATATTAGAAGAAAGGAATGTCGAGCAAAATAGAATGTTGTATATATTATTGAAAATAGATTTATGTCATTTTAATACGATTCTTAACCTGTTTTGAGTTTTACGAAGAACTGAATTCATGAATTCTATCCATGCACTTACTAACACCAAGAGCACAATGGTAAAGTAAATTACAATAGAAATAATAAATTCCTGTTATTTAATTATAATATATTAAGGTACTGTATTATTAAAAGTAAAAGTTTATTATAATATTATATATTAATATAATAACATATTATTATTACTGTTATTTTTATTATAATATATTGTACCACTGTTTTCGTGATTTACAAATTATAATGTCTTCCCGGTCTAGTAGGTAAAAAGTTTTTAGTAAGTTAATTTTTGAAAAGGGATCATTGCAAAAAGATATAATTTTGTTTTTATTTCTACGTTTTAACTTTTTTGCTAAATATTTAAATGGTTTACGTAATGAGCTTAATAATTCACGTAACAAGAGAGTTATCGAATCGCTGTTATATTAGAAGAAAGGAATGTCGTGCAAAATAGAATGTTGTATATATTATTGAAAATAGAGTTATGTCATTTTAATACGATTCTTAACCTGTTTTGAGTTTTACGAAAAACTGAATCATAAATTCTAACCATGTACTTATTTGCACTAAGTCTCAGTTGTATAGTATGTTACAATAGAAGCCATATATTTTATATTATTTCATTATAATATATTAAGTTATTGTAATAATATAAGTAAGTCTATTATAATATTATACATTATTATAATAACTTATTATTATTATTATTATATTTTTATTTTAATATATTTTACCACTGTTCTCTTGATACTGTAAATTATAATGACACCCCGGTCAACTGAGCAATACGTTTTTAGTAAATTAAGTTTCAAATTAAGATCATTGCAAATAGATATAATTTTGTTTTTATTTCTACGTTTTAACTTTTTTGATAAATATTTAAATGGTTTACGTAATGAGCTTAATAATTCACGTAACAAGAGTTATCGAATCGCTGTCATAATAGAAGAAAGGAATGTCGAGCAAAATATAATGTTGTATATATTATTGAAAATAGAGTTATGTCATTTTAATACGATTCTTAACCTGTTTTGAGTTTGACGAAGAACTGAATTCATAAATTCTAACTATGTACTTATTTGCACTAAGTCTTCAGTGGTATAGTATATTACAATAGAAATAATATATTTTATATTATTTCATTATAATATATTAGGTTATTGTAATAATATAAATAAGTATAATAAATATTATATATTACTCTAATAACGTATTATTATTATTATGTTTTATTGTAATATATTGTACCATTGATCTCTGGATATTGTAAATTATAATGTCTTCCCCGTGTAATGGGCAATACGTTTTTAGTAAGTTAAGTTTAAAATTAAGATCGTTGCTAGTAGATATTATTTTTTTTGAAAAAAATGTCAACGTTTTAAAGGTTTTGCCAAATTTAGAAAAGGTTTCCGCAATAAACCTAATAATTAAGTTGCCAAGATAGTTATCGAATCGCTTTAATATTAGAAGAAACAATGTTAAGTAAAATAGAATTTTGTATATATTATTGAAAATAGATTTAATTTATTCATATAGATAGATTAATTTACTCATAATTGAAGTTTTTATTTGTCGGAGTGTTTTTGTATAATTACATCCCCCGATACGATTCTTAAACTCTTTTGAGTTTCACGAAAAACTGAATTCATGAATTTTCTCCGTGCACTTATTTACACCAATAGCACAGTGGTAAAGTAAATTACAATAGAGATAATTAATTCTTATTATTTTATTATAATATTTTAAGGTACTGTATTAATAAAAGTAAAAGTTTATTATAATATTGTATATTGCTCTAACAACGTATTATTAATATTTTTACTATTATATTTGTATTGTAATATATTGTACCACGGTTCTCTTGATAATTTGAATTATAATGGCTTCCCGGTCTAATGGGCAAAACGTTTTTAGTAAGTTAAGTCTAAAATTAAGATCGTTGCAAGTAGATATTATTTTTTTTGAAAAAAATGTCAACGTTTTAAAGGTTTTGCCAAATTTAGAAAAGGTTTCCGCAATAAACCTAATAATTAAGTTGCCAAGATAGTTATCGAATCGCTTTAATATTAGAAGAAACAATGTTAAGTAAAATAGAATTTTGTATATATTATTGAAAATAGATTTAATTTATTCATATAGATAGATTAATTTACTCATAATTGAAGTTTTTATTTGTCGGAGTGTTTTTGTATAATTACATCCCCCGATACGATTCTTAAACTCTTTTGAGTTTCACGAAAAACTGAATTCATGAATTTTCTCCGTGCACTTATTTACACCAATAGCACAGTGGTAAAGTAAATTACAATAGAGATAATTAATTCTTATTATTTTATTATAATATTTTAAGGTACTGTATTAATAAAAGTAAAAGTTTATTATAATATTGTATATTGCTCTAACAACGTATTATTAATATTTTTACTATTATATTTGTATTGTAATATATTGTACCACGGTTCTCTTGATAATTTGAATTATAATGGCTTCCCGGTCTAATGGGCAAAACGTTTTTAGTAAGTTAAGTCTAAAATTAAGATCGTTGCAAGTAGATATTATTTTTTAATAAAAAAATGGCAACGTTTTAAAGTTTTTCCTAAAATTAATAATTGTTTCCGTAATAAACCTAATAGTTCACGTACCAAGTTAGTTATCGAATCGCGTTAATATTATAAGAAACAATGTTAAGTAAAATAGAATTTTGTATATATTATTGAAAATAGATTTACGTCATAATAATTGAAGTTTTTATTTGTTGGAGTGTTTTTGTATAATTACATCCCCCGATGCGATTCCTGACTTGTTTTGAGTTTCAAGAATAATTGAATTCATGAATTCTATCCGTGCACCTATTTACACCAAGAGGACAATGGTAAAGTGTATTACAATGAGTGATAATATATTTTTATTATTTTACTATAATATATTAAGATGTTGTATTATTATATGCAAGTCTATTACAATAATGTATATATTACTACAGTAACTTAATACTATTATTATTATTATTATATTTTTATTATAATATATATTATACCTCTGTTCTCATGATGTTAGTTTTGGGAAAAAGTACTATTATTAAACAATCTGAATTTTCGAAATACCTCAAAAACTTTCCCGTTTTAAAAATCTCTAAAAAAATTAAATATACGTAAAAAATGGCAAATAACCAAAACGTAAGTTTAATATTATAATATTATTACTATTATATTTTTATTATAATATATTGTACCATTGTTCTCGTGATATTATATATTATAATGGCTTCCCGGTCAACTGAGCAAAACGTTTTTAGTAAGTTAAGTTTAAAATTAAGATCGTTGCAAGTAGATATTATTTTTTATGAAAAAAATTTCAACGTTTTAAAATTTTTCCCAAATTTATAAACGGTTTCCGTAATAATTCTAATAATTATGATACTAAAAGAGCTATCGATTCGCTGTGATATCAGAAGAAATAATGTCAAGCAAAATAGAATGTTGTATATATTATTAAAAATAGATTTAAGTCATAAATTTTGAAATTTTAATTGTTGGTGTGTTTTTGTGTAATTATATCTCTCGATACGATTCTTAAACTCTTTTGGGTTTCACGAAGAACTGAATTCATGAATTCTCTCCAAGCACTTATTTACACCAAGAGCACAATGGTAAAGTATATTACAATAGAAATTATTAATTAATATTATTTTATTATAATGCGATATTAGGGTACTGTATTAATAAAAGTAAAAGTTTATTATAATATTATATATTACTTTAATAGCGTATTATTATTATTATTTTATTTTTATTGTAATATATTGTGCCACGGTTCTCTTGATATTGTAAATTTTAATGGCTTCCCAGTCAACAGAGCAATATGTGTTTAGTAAGTTAAGTATAAAATTAAGATCATTGCAAGTAGATATTATTTTATTGGTTTTTTTATTTTCTACGTTTTAACTCTTTTGCTAAATATTTAAATGGTTTCCGTACTAATCTTATTAGTTCACGTACCAAGAGAGTTATCGAATCGCTGTGATATTAGAAGAAAAAAATGTCAAGGAAAATGGAATGCTGTATATATTATAGAAAATAGATTTTTGTCGTTTTATTTGAAGTTATTATTTCTTGGTGTTTTTGTAAAATTAAATTCCTCGATATTGGTCTTAACCTCTTTTGAGTTTCACGAAGAACTGAATTCATGAATTCTATCCGTGCACTTATTTACACCAAGAGGAGTGTGGTAAAGTAAATTACAATGAGTGATAATATATTTTTATTATTTATTAAGATGTTGTATTATTATATGCAAGTCTATTACAATAATGTATATATTACTACAGTAACTTAATACTATTATTATTATTATTATATTTTTATTATAATATATATTATACCTCTGTTCTCATGATGTTAGTTTTGGGAAAAAGTACTATTATTAAACAATCTGAATTTTCGAAATACCTCAAAAACTTTCCCGTTTTAAAAATCTCTTAAAAAATTAAATATACGTAAAAAATGGAAAAGAACCAAAATGTAGGTTTAATATTAAAATATTATTACTATTATATCTTTATTATAATATATTCTACAATTGTTCTCGTGATATTATATATTATAATGGCTTCCCGGTCAACTGAGCAAAACGTTTCTAGTAAGTTAAGTTTAAAATTAAGATCGTTGCAAGTAGATATTCTTTTATTTTTTTTTAATTTCTACAATATAATTTGTTTGCTTAATATTTAAATGGTTTCCAAAATGAGCATAATAATCCACGTACATCGAATCGTACTTTGATATCAGAAGAAAGGAATTTAAAGCAAAATTCAATTTTCTATATATATATGATTGAAAACAGATGTGTCCTTTTAGTTGAAGTTTTTATTATCTTGGTGTTTTTGTATAATTATATCCTTCGATACGATTCTTAACCCCTTTTGAGTTTCACGAAGAACTGAATTCATGAATTCTATCCCTCTATCCCTGTATTTATTTACAACAAGAGGACAGTGGTAAAGTATATTACAATAGAAATCATATATTTTTATTTTTTTACTATAATATATTAGGATATTGTATTATTATAAGTAAATCTATTACAATAATATATATTACTAGAGTAACTTATTATTATTATTTTTATATTTTTATTATAATATATATTATAGCACTGTTCACATGATAATGTTAATTTTGGAAAAAAGTAATATTATTAAACAATCTGAATTTTCGAAATACCTCAAAATCTGTCTCTTTTGAAAAATCTCTCAAAAAAATAAATATACATAAAACATTACAAATACCCAAAATGTAGGTTTAATTTTAAAATATTATTACTATTATATTTTTATTATAATATATTGTACCATTGTTTTCGTGATATTATATATTATAATTTCTTCCCGGTCAACTGAGCAAAACGTTTTTAGTAAGTTAAGTTTAAAATTAATATCGTTGCAAGTAGTTATTATTATTTTTTTAAAATTTCTACAATTTATTTGTTTGGTTAATATTTAAATGGTTTCCAAAATGAGCATAATAATCCACGTACCAAGAGAGTTATCGAATCGCTTTGATATCAGAAGAAAGGAATTTAAAGCAAAATTCAATTTTCTATATATATATGATTGAAAACAGATGTGTCGTTTTAGTTGAAGTTTTTATTTCTTGGTATTTTTGTATAATTATATCCTTCGATTCTTAACCCCTTTTGAGTTTCACGAAGAACTGAATTCATGAAGTCTATCCATGCACTTATTTACACCAAGGGCACAGTGGTAAAGTATATTACAGTAGAGATAGTATATTTTTATTATTTTACTATAATATATTACTTATTGTATTATTATAAGTAAGTCTATTACAATAATATATATTACTACAGTAACCTAATATTATTAATATTATTATATTTTTATTGTAATATATTGTACCATCGCTCTGTTGATATTGTAAATTATAATGGCTTTCCGGTCAACCGGGCAAAACGTTTTTAGTAAGTTAACTTTAAAATGAAGATCATTACAAGTACATAAATTTTTTTTGAAAAATATTCTACATTTTAAATTTGTTGCTAAATTTATAAATGGTTTTTGTAATAAGCCTAATAATTCAACAAGAGAGTTATCGAGTCGCTGTGATATTAGAAGGAATGAATGTCGAGCAAAATAGAATGTTGCATATATTATTGAAAATAGATTGACGTCATAATAATTGAACTTTTATTTGTTGGATTGTTTTTGTATAATTACATCCCCCGATACGATTCTTAACCACTTTTTAGTTTCACGAAGAACTGGATTCATTAATTCTTTCCGTGCTCTTATTTACACCAAGAGTACAGTCGTAAAGTATATTACAATAGAAATAATACATTCTTATTATTTTATTGTAATATATTAATGTACTGCATTATTAAAAGTAAAAGTTTATTATAATATTATATATTACTATAATAACATATTATTATTACTATTATATTTTTATTGTAATATATTGTACCACTGTTCTCGTGATATTACAAATTATAATGACTTCCCGGTCTAGTGGGCAAAACGTTTTGAGTAAGTTAATTTTTAAAATAAGATCATTGCAAGTAGATATTACTTTTTAAAAAAATAATTTCTACGTTTTAAATTTTTTCCCAAATTTATAAATGGTCTCCGTAATAAGCTTATTAGTGCACGTACCAAGAGAGTTATCGAATCGCTGTGATATCAGAAGAAAGGAATGTCAAGGAAAATATAATGTTATATATATTTGAAAATAGATTTATGTCATTTTTTTGAAGTTATTATTTCTTGGTGTTTTTGTATAATTAAATTTCTCGATATTGGTCTTAACCTCTTTTGAGTTTCAAGAAGAACTCAATTCATGAATTCTATCCGTGCACTTATTTACACCAAATGCACAGTGGTAAAGTATATTACAATAGAGATAATATATTTTTATTATTTTACTATAATATATTAGGATATTGTATTATTATACGTAAGTCTATTACAATAATATATATTACTACAGTAACCTAATATTATTATTATTATTATATTTTTATTGTAATATATTGTACCACCGCCCAGTTGATATTGTAAATTATAATGGCTTTCCGGTCAACCGGGCAAAACGTTTTTAGTAAGTTAATTTTAAAATTAAGATCATTACAAGTACATACATTTTTTTTGAAAAAATTCTACATTTTAAATTTGTTGCTAAATTTATAAATGGTTTCCGTAATGAGCTTAACAATTCATGCACCAAGAGAGTTATCGAGTCGCTGTGATATTAGAGGAAAGGAATGCCATGCAAAATAGAATGTTGCATATATTATTGAAAATAGATTTACGTCATAATTGAATTTTTTTTGTTAGTGTGTTTTTTTATAATTACATCCCCCGATACGATTCTTAACGTCTTTTTAGTTTCACGAAGAACTGGATTCATTAATTCTTTCCGTGCTCTTATTTACACCAAGAGTACAGTCGTAAAGTATATTACAATAGAAATAATACATTCTTATTATTTTATTGTAATATATTAAGGTACTGCATTATTAAAAGTAAAAGTTTATTATAATATTATATATTACTATAATAACATATTATTATTACTATTATATTTTTATTGTAATATATTGTACCACTTTTCTCGTGATATTACAAATTATAATGACTTCCCGGTCTAGTGGGCAAAACGTTTTGAGTAAGTTAATTTTTAAAATAAGATCATTGCAAGTAGATATTACTTTTTAAAAAATAATTTCTACGTTTTAAATTTTCTCCTATATTTATAAATGGTCTCCGTAATAAGCCTATTAGTGCACGTACCAAGAGAGTTATCGAATCGCTGTGATATTAGAAGAAAGGAATTTCGAGCGAAATAGAATGTTGTATATATAATTGAAAATAGATTTATGTCATTTTAATAGAAGTTTTTATTTGTTGGATTATTTTTGTATAATTACGTCCTCCGATACGTTTCCTAACCTCTTTTTAGTTTCACGAAGAACTGAATTCATGAATTGTAACCATGTACTTATTTACACTAAGTCTTCAGTTGTATAGTATATTAAAGTAGAAACCATATATTTTTTATTATTTCATTATATAATGTTAAGTTATTGTAATAATATAAGTAGGTCTATTATAATAATTTACATTATTATAATAACATATTATTATTATTATATTTTTATTTTAATATATTTTACAACTGTTCTCTTGATATTGTAAATTATAATGACATCCCGGTCAACTGAGCAATACGTTTTTAGTAAGTTCAGTTTAAAATTAAGTTCATTGCAAGTAGATATTATTAATTATATTTTTAATTCTACGTTTTAACTTCTTTGCTAAATATTAAAATGGTCTCCGTAATAAGCCTATTAGTGCACGTACCAAGAGAGTTATCGAATCGCTCTGATATTAGAAGAAAGGAATGTCAAGGAAAATATAATGTTGTATATATTATTGAAAATAGATTTATGTCATTTTTTTAAGTTATTATTTCTTGGTGTTTTTGTATAATTAAATTTCTCGATATTGGTCTTAACCTCTTATGAGTTTCAAGAAGAACTCAATTCATGAATTCTATCCGTGCACTTATTTACACCAAAAGCACAGTGGTAAAGTATATTACAATAGAGATAATATATTTTTATTATTTTACTATAATATATTAGGATATTGTATTATTATAAGTAAGTCTATTACAATAATATATATTACTACAGTAACCTAATATTATTATTATTATTATATTTTGATTGTAATATATTGTACCACCGCCCTGTTGATATTGTAAATTATAATGGCTTTCCGGTCAACCGGGCAAAACGTTTTTAGTAAGTTAACTTTAAAATGAAGATCATTACAAGTACATACATTTTTTTTGAAAAATATTCTACATTTTAAATTTGTTGCTAAATTTATAAATGGTTTCCGTAATAAACTTAATAATTCAACAAGAGAGTTATCGAGTCGCTGTGATATTAGAAGAAATGAATGTCGAGCAAAATAGAATGTTACATATATAATTGAAAATAGATTGACGTCATAATAATTGAACTTTTATTTGTTGGATTGTTTTTGTATAATTACATCCCCCGATACGATTCTTAACCACTTTTTAGTTTCACGAAGAACTGGATTCATTAATTCTTTCCGTGCTCTTATTTACACCAAGAGTACAGTCGTAAAGTATATTACAATAGAAATAATACATTCTTATTATTTTATAGTAATATATTAATGTACTGCATTATTAAAAGTAAAAGTTTATTATAATATTATATATTACTATAATAACATATTATTATTACTATTATATTTTTATTGTAATATATTGTACCACTGTTCTCGTGATATTACAAATTATAATGACTTCCCGGTCTAGTGGGCAAAACGTTTTGAGTAAGTTAATTTTTAAAATAAGATCATTGCAAGTAGATATTACTTTTTTAAAAAATAATTTCTACGTTTTAAATTTTTTCCTAAATTTATAAATGGTCTCCGTAATAAGCCTATTAGTGCACGTACCAAGAGAGTTATCGAATCGCTGTGATATCAGAAGAAAGGAATGTCAAGGAAAATATAATGTTATATATATTTGAAAATAGATTTATGTCATTTTTTTGAAGTTATTATTTCTTGGTGTTTTTGTATAATTAAATTCCTCGATATAGATCTTAACCTCTTTTGAGTTTCAAGAAGAACTCAATTCATGAATTCTATCAGTGCACTTATTTACACCAAATGCACAGTGGTAAAGTATATTACAATAGAGATAATATATTTTTATTATTTTACTATAATATATTAGGATATTGTATTATTATACGTAAGTCTATTACATTAATATATATTACTACAGTAACCTAATATTATTATTTTTATTATATTTTTATTGTAATATATTGTACCACCGCCCAGTTGATATTGTAAATTATAATGGCTTTCCGGTCAACCGGGCAAAACGTTTTTAGTAAGTTAAGTTTAAAATTAAGATCATTACAAGTACATACATTTTTTTTGAAAAAATTCTACATTTTAAATTTGTTGCTAAATTTATAAATGGTTTCCGTAATGAGCTTAATAATTCATGCACCAAGAGAGTTATCGAGTCGCTGTGATATTAGAAGAAAGGAATGTCGAGCAAAATACAATGTTGCATATATTATTGAAAATAGATTTACGTCATAATAATTGAATTTTTTTTGTTGGTGTGTTTTTTATAATTACATCCCCCGATACGATTCTTAACCTCTTTTTAGTTTCACGAAGAACTGGATTCATTAATTCTTTCCGTGCTCTTATTTACACCAAGAGTACAGTCGTAAAGTATATTACAATAGAAATAATACATTCTTATTATTTTATTGTAATATATTAAGGTACTGCATTATTAGAATTAAAAGTTTATTATAATATTATATATTACTATATTAACATATTATTACTACTATTATATTTTTATTGTAATATATTGTACCACTTTTCTCGTGATATTACAAATTATAATGACTTCCCGGTCTAGTGGGCAAAACGTTTTGAGTAAGTTAATTTTTAAAATAAGATCATTGCAAGTAGATATTACTTTTTTTAAAATAATTTCTACGTTTTAAATTTTTTCCTAAATTTATAAATGGTCTCCGTAATAAGCCTATTAGTGCACGTACCAAGAGAGTTATCGAATCGCTGTGATATCAGAAGAAAGGAATTTCGAGCAAAATAGAATCTTGTATATATAATTGAAAATAGATTTATGTCATTTTAATAGAAGTTTTTATTTGTTGGAATGTTTTTGTATAATTACATCCTCCGATACGTTTCCTAACCTCTTTTTAGTTTCACGAAGAACTGAATTCATGAATTGTAACCATGTACTTATTTACTATGTCCTCAGTGGTATAGTATATTACCATATAGTGGTATAGTAGAAACCATATATTTTATATTATTTCATTATATTGTTACTAGCATGTACTTATGTTGACTGAGAAACAACTATAGACACTGCCTAATTTGTATGAAACATTTGGCATCTTACATTACTAAATAAATTTCAATCAATATTTCTAGGATTCAAGTGGCTAAATAAAAAGCTATTTCGTATCTTTTTAAAAACAATTTACCTAAATTATATAGGTTATCTATTAAAGCAGTAGTTTTTTCTATCATTTTCATATTTATAGCTGTTCAATTTTCTCTTAGTTTTTATCTTTAAAGCAGTTGACTTTTCTATTAAATGTTTCTTTAAAACAATTAAAGTTTTTATTAAAATTTTTTTAAAGCAGTTTGTCAAAGCAGTGACTGACAGACATCCCGTAGCCACACCAGCCTCCCCAACAAAAAGCACTAAAATCAAAGACTTAAGTACCTCCAAGAGTTCAAGGCTAGACCGCTCTGACGTCACAACCTGTAGGCGTTTATAGCTGACCAGAAGTTAATAAGTTTACAGAAACGCAATTAATAAAGTCACGATCCATTACACCTCTACTTCGTTCTTCTGTAACGAGGTGGTTTGGACGTGTCAATGAATGTTTCTTCAGATTCCATTAACTCAATGTCACCGGTGTAGACTGGGGAATTCGTGGACTCAGTTGAGGGTTCGTTTTGTCAGTCCGTCCATTATGATTTTTTTGTTATTTTCCACCGGTTTTAAGGATTAACTGTATTTGTTTGAGGTAGGTTTGGCTTTATAATTTTTGTTAGTTTCGGAAGTTAAAAATGTTTTTATTAAGAACGCTAGTTTCTGTCAATGACGTGTATCGTGAACAAAGTTTTTCACAGGATTTACTTGTAAAAGAAATTAGTTAACGGATTTAACGTGAGGGTCAGCACTAGAAGTAAGAGAGCGTTTCCAAGCCCGGTCTAGTAGGTGAATGTCCTGTTGCATACGATCTACCGTCTTCTTACTCAGCTCATGTAAATTTGAAGAGGAAGACTATTCAGATGTGCACACGGTTAGCTTTCATGTCTAAAATGTATAAATTTTTCTATCTTGCTTGCTTCAAGGGAAATTGATTTGTGTTTAACCATTATGCTGAAAATCACTCTGTCCTCTTTCAACTTTATACAGTTAGTGCAGCCAATGGATGCTTTTCTTCTCTGGAAACTTTGAACGTTTATCAATTTGTATGAAAATTGGCGAGTAGTTAAAGGGTGGTTACTTGCGCCTTTACCCTGCGGGTGAATTCCAACTCTTTTCCGGGGTGAAATATTTTTTTATTTAAAAATAGCCCCAGAAATCAATAGCGGGTGAAATTCTAAGCACGTTTTATTCTATGAAGTGGGTTTGTTAAGTCAGTTAATAATGGATGAAAATGTTGTTGTTAAACTGTTTTTACAAAATACTTGTCCTTCTAGCCATTCAAGGGAAAAGAAAAACAAAGAGATGTGAAGAATTGTTGTAAGTTTAGTGTAAAGCGATTTGTAAGCATTTAGACTGCTCATTTACTTTGTGATTACTTGAATCCAGGTATTTGAGGGTATAACGAGAAACCAACATATTCTTCGCAAATATCCATAAAAACTTTTCATAATATTTGAAACGTCCTTTCGAATGGGCTTCCAACGGAGTTTATAGCATTAAAACTCGGCGAGTTATACTGATAATAAGACGGGACTCTCGACTCGGTTAACAAATAGAGAGAAGTAAAAACTACGTAATTTCCATCGGAGTTTAAGTTTATGAAAAATCCCTCATTGGTTTACTTTATTTTACCAAAAGTAATGAGCTTAATAATGTTAACATGTTTTGAATGCTTACTTTTGGAAAAAAGTACTATTATTAAACAATATGAATTTTTGAAATACCTCAAAAACTTTCCCGTTTTAAAAATCACTAAAACTATTAAATATACGTAAAAAATGACAAATAACCAAAATCTAGGTTTAATATTACCAAGCATTTTGTTTTTATTTTTATTTCTATAAGATAGAAAACAATTGAGACATCCATGTTATAATTGTAAATTTTGTTGTGCGGATCATGTGACTTGAGCTCTTTAGGCCTTCAACATTAAGCAATAATTTATTTCATGAACTGGAAATCTAAATGATCTAGCCCTTGATATTTCCTTTAAAATGGTTTTGAATGAACCAGATTGTGTAAAAAATAACAGACTATTCGTAAAAGAAACAATCTCAAATTTATAGAAAACTTTTAGGAGCATACATTTTATATCTGGAACATCATATATTAGGTATATTATTATTGTTTATATATACGTAGGTAAGGTTAATGCTTTCAAACTATATAAATGTGTGATTGGGTACATACAAACACACACACAAATATATATATATATATATATATATATATATATATATATATATATATATATATATATATATATATATATATATTCTGAGAGTTGTCCCCACTGCATGTTCCACATATTGCAAAAGAGTCAAAGTCTTTCCGACAACCGCAAGAAGTCCGAACCCTTTTATGCATTTGCAAAATATCATTTTAAGGAGTTCTTCTGGTGCAGGGCCTCTTCGCATTATTATTGGGCTGTAAAGATACTGCAATGAATATCCACCCCAAGTCAACTTTAAGAATATTTTTATTGCCAAACTATATCTGGGCAACCTTATAAGTTTGTACATCTCGGCATCATATATTTGTAAATTTATTAGAATAAAATTTTATCGTCAATTCAGCTTACTTTGGTTACTTGCTACCTTATGCAATGCCGATCCTATATCGGCACAAAAATTCTGTATATAATTCCTTTTCGCAGGTTTTTACAACAGCTTAAATACAGTAATATTACATATATATATATATATATATATATATATATATATATATATATATATATATATATATATACATTTTAGTTCCTGCATGAAAGTTTTTTCCTTGTTGTACAGGCTATATATGATTGAATAACATTTTCATAAACCAGAACATATATTTTTTCCTAATACATTTTTACTAAGCTAAATAAGTGAAGCTTTTCTCTGATTTGCACGACCAGCATTCTCATACTTATAAGTTCCACGACCACATCCTGACTTCATATAATTGTATTATGTTCAAAGAACAGCAAATGGTTATCTTATCTTCTTGATTATACAAATGCCAATACTTTCTATTTATTTTAGTTTTTTAATATTAAGATATCATCGAATATGCTAAAACTAGTGTTATGTTTTCATTTTATTTGTATTTTGTCTTCAATAAGTGTATTTTTAATTTTTCTGTTATATATTTCTAATTTTGAATGATATTCATTTTCAACCCGTTTTGAGCATGTTTAATTAATTTCATATTGTGATTATTTTCAATATAATATGTGGCTAAATTATATTTATATATATATTAGGTTTTGTGTATACATTTAAATGTTCTTTATTTCTTTCTTTCAATTTCTTTCTAGTTTGTCCTACATAGTGTTTTTGACACAATGTGCATTTGTTTCTATAAATACCACTTATATACAATTTAATTAATTTATTATTTGTATTAAATATAATAATTATTTTATTGTTTATGTAATAGACTAATTTAGTATTAATGTCTTTATATAAATTCAAAATTGATTTAATTTCGTATCCGGTAAATATGATTTCTACGAAATAGTTTCTTTAGGGTTTGTTTTATATTTATTAATGTTTATATTATTACCTAATTGTTTAATTATTTTATTATTGAATGTATTGATTGTTTCCTTTTATATCCGTTTTTTCTTGCTATTTTATATATAATATTTAATTTTTTAAACTTATTTATATGGATTAACGGAATTTTACTTATTCTATATAATAAACTATATAAACCTGCTATTTTTGATAATATGGATGTTTTGAGTAGTAAAGTATTGTTTTATCTATTTGAGTAAGTTTCCAGTAAATAGCAAAATTTAATTTAATATTTTCCTTATAAATAGTGATATCTAAAATATGTATTGCGTTACGTTTTTGTAACTTCTGTGTAAACATTATTTATTGTGTATATCATTTATGTCGTTAATTATTATGTTTAGATTTACAGCATTAGTTGCGGAAATATATAATATATCGTATACATGTCTGTACCATAGTTGATTGTTGCCATATTTTTAATAATCTTAAGTATTTCTTCGTCAATATGTTGTAAAACTATTTCGGACATGATACATGACAGAAATAAACCCCTTACCAAACCATCTTCTTGCCTATAAATTTAATAATAAATAAATTAAAAGGAAACGAACATGAAAAATTAAGAATTAAAGCAACTCATGGAATAGATAAATTCATAAAAATAACATAAAGAATATAAATGAAAGCTTATCAAAATAAGAATCAATAAATACAATTCGTTAACGTAAAATGGAAATTTTAAAATAATAACTTATGTACGAGTACAATATAAGCTAACAATATTAATGCATTGTTAGTAAATAATTAACAAGAATACATTGACAAAAATGACAAATATATTGATCATAACAACTGTATAAAACTAAAAAGACCCTACTAAATTTCAAAATTAATTTTAAAAATATCATAAAAACTCAGTATTATTTAGGCTTAAAATTAACAATGATATTGTAAATAACGACCCAAAAATACCATCACAAAGCGGAATTTTAACAGATCATAAAGAAAATAAACCAATTGGACTTCTTATTAATTTTAAAAGTGCACCTTCTTAATAAATCTCCAAAACAATAGCTTTAGAATTGAAAGATAAATTGAAATTACGAAATATTCATACTATAAAACCACTTAAAAGACAATATTCAAATCATAACAATGAACAATGAAATTAAATAGTATAATTCCATGTAAAGGTTATTTAAACTAATGTACTTTTAGATGAAACATATAAAATAATAAAAAATAAAGTAATACTATATAAAATTGATAATAAAAACTGAAAATATATTAAATCAAGATTACTTTTACTATAATACCAACATTTATAGACAAGAAGATGGGTTTTTAATGGGTTCATTTCTGTGTTGAATCATATCCGAAATATTTTTACAATTATTTGACGAAGAAATACATTAAATTATTAAAAATATAGCAACAGTCAACTATGGTACAGACATGTAGATGATATATTATATATTTCCACAATTAATGTTGTAAATCTAAACCTAATAATTAACGACATAAATAGGCTAATATACACAATAAAATACAGTTTACCTATGAGTTAGAAAAACGTAATGCAATCCTATTTGTAGATATCACTATTTATAAGGAAAATATTAAATTAAATTTTGCTATTTACTGGAAACTTATTCAAATAGATAAAACAATACCTAACTACTCAAACTATCCATATTAACAAAAAATGACAGGTTTATATAGTTTACTATATAGAATCAGTAAAATTCCTTTAATCCATATAAATAAGTTAAAAGAATTGAACATTATAAACGAAATAGCAAGTAAGGTATAAAAATGAAACAATCAATTCATTAAACAATATAATAATTGAAAAAATAGGTATTAATATAATAAAAAATAACTATAAACAAATCTTTAAGAGACTATTTGGTAGAAATCCATATTTACCGGATACATTTATTCATTTTTGAATTTATTTAAAGACATTAATACTAAATTAGCTTATCACATAAACATTAAAAAATTATTATATTTAATACTAATATTAAGTTAATTAAATTGCAAATAAGTGGTATTTATAGTATCAAATGTACAATGTGTCAAAACACTATGTAGGACAAACTAGAAAGAAATTGAAAGAGAGATATAAAGAACATTTAAATGTATGCAAAAAACCTAATATATATAAATCCAATTTAGCGACACATTGGGAATAATCACAATATGAAGGTAATTAAACGTGCTCAAAATGAGTTAGAAATGAATATTATTGAAACTTTAGAAATATATAAAAATAAAATAAAAAGTTCACTTATTGAAGACCAAATATATATATAAAAATCAAAACATAACACTAGTTTTAGCATATTCGATGATATCTTCATATTGAAAAACTAAAATAAATAGAAAGTATTGGCATTTGTATAATCAAGAAGATAAGATAGCCATTGGCTGTTCCTTGAACACAGTACAATTATATGAAGTCAGGATTAGTCGTGGAACTTATAAGTATGAGAATGCTGGTTGTGCAAATCAGAGAAAAGATTCACTTATTTAGCTTAGTAAAAATGTATTAGGAAAAAAATATATGTTCTGGTTTATGAAAGTGTTATTCAATCATACGAGTATATAGCCTATACAACAAGGAAAGAACTTTCATCCAGGGATTAAAATTTATATATATATATATATATATATATATATATATATATATATATATATATAATTACTGTATTTAAGGAGTTGCAAAAACCTGAGAAATGGAATTATATCCAGAACTGTTGTGCCGAAATAGGATCGGTATTGCATAAGGGTGCAAGCAACCAAAGTAAGCTGAAGTGACGATAAAATTTGATTTGAATAAATTTACAAATAAATGATGCCGAGATGTAGAAACTTATAAGGTTCCCCAGGCAATTAAAATATTCGTCAAGTTGACTTGGGGCGGATAATTATTGCAGTATCTTTACAGCCCAATAATAATGCGAAGAGGCCCTGCACCAGAAGAACTCCTTAAAATGATATTTTGCAAATGCATAAAAGGGTTCGGAACTTCTTGCGGTTGTCGGAAAGACTTTGACTCTTTTGCAACATGTGGAATATGCAGCATATTCATATATATATATATATATATATATATATATATATATATATATATATATATATATATGTGTGTGTGTGTGTGTGTGTGTGTGTATGTATGTATGTATGTGTTTGTGTGTACCCAATCACACATTAATATAGTTTGAAAGCAATAATCTTACCTACGTATATAAAAATAATAATAATATACCTAATATATGATGTTCCAGATATAAAATGTATGCTCATAAACGTTTTCTATAAAATTCAGATTGTTTTTTTTACGAATGGTCTGTTATTTTTTATACAATCTGGATTATCCAAAACCATTTTACAGGAAATAGCAAGGGCTAGATCATTTACATTTCTAGTTCATGAAATCAATTATTGTTTAAGGTTGAAGGCCTAAAGAGCTCCAGTCACATGATCCGCATAACAAAATTTACAATTATATTGTTGATGCCTCAATTGTTTTCTATCTTACAGAAATAAAAACTAAAATGACAACTCTCAGAATTTACCTCCAATTGACCAAAAATAATTTGATTCTAGCTCTGACGAAGAGCAGTTTTGAGAGTATACTACACGATTGTTGTTTGTAGTATAATTTGGCATGAAATAAATTAAAAAAAACTACGTATATTCATAAACTATAATGCTTACTTTCATAACTTTATTAGGTTTTCCTCTTTTACCAAATTTATAAATTATACTTTTATGAACCACATTTACACTAGTAAAATGTTTGGAAATGTTTGATGATGGTCTTTAATGAATTTATGTATAAAAGATAGATAAAGGTTTGAGAAATAAAAATTTTAAAAAAAGTTACATAAGTAGTGAAGTTTCCGATCAAAATAGGCTGCCAAACCTGCTGAAATATAATTTTTTTTTTAATTTCATGATAAGGGGTTGTTTTTAAAGATTGGTATTTCACATAAACGTAAGATTTGTATTATTTAGTATGAACGACTTTAGTATTTATAAATTAATAACTAAAGCAATTAAAGCCAATTAATAATATTTTTTTATTGATTTGAATTTATGGGATGGTTTATAATGGTTGAAAGTTCATGTTATATCAATAAATTATATCACAAGCTGTAATCAAATTTGTTTGTGCATAGTAATCCCCTACTTAATATTTCAGGAAGACAAAAAAATAATTTTCCATGATTTTAAGCTTAAGAGGTGGTTACTAAGGGTTGAAAAATTGATTGAAATAATAAACCATGCTTCAAAATGTTAAAGGGTATTTATTCTGAAAAACTACATATTTTTACCGGTAGAGTGTTTAAATTAGTCTTTTTCTAACTCAAATTGACCCCATACCATTTTTGAAATTGAAGGTAAAATAAGATCGATTATAAATATCCATAAAATTCGATATAGGTTCAAAAAATTCAGAGGTAAGAACCTATTTTTACCTACATTAGCTGCACTAAGTTAATAGTTAAAGAAGAGATCATTTCGATTGTCAGCACATATGGCATTTAGCACAGTTGACATCTATCACAGTTCACATCCATCACAGTTGACATCCAGTACAGTTGCCATCCAACTCAGTTGACATAAATCACAGTTGATATCCACTGCAGTTGAGATCCATCATGGTTGTCATCCAGCACAGTTGACATCCAGCGCAATTGACATCCATCATGGTTGACAACCAACACAGTTGACATTCAGTGCAGTTGCCATCCAGCGCACTTGACATCCATCACAGTTGACATCCACCATGGTTGACATCTAGCACAGTTGACATCCAGCGCAATTGACATCCATCATGGTTGACAACCAACACAGTTGACATCCAGTGCAGTTGACATCCAGCGCAGTTGATATCCATCACATTTGACATCCACTATAGTTGACATCCTTCACATTTGACATCCAGCACAATTGACATCCAATATAGTTGACATCAAGTGCAGTTGCCATCTAGCCCAGTTTACATTCATCACAGTTGACATCCACCATAGGTGACAACCAGCACAATTAACATCCATCATGGTTCACATCCAGCACAGTTGACATACAGCACAATTGACAACCAGCACAGTTGATATCCAGCGTAGTTGACATCCAGCACAGTTGATATCCAATACAGTTGACATCCAGCACAGTTGACATCCAGTGCAGTTGCCATCCAGCACAGATGACATCTATCACAGTAGACATCAGCACAATTGACATTCATCACGGCTGACATCCAGCACAGTTG